>OX589590.1:13995264-14595264 GCA_951329385.1 Polia nebulosa
GAGCGAAGGGGCAGAGTTTAACTCCACTTGCCTGGGTTTACGTTACATTGCGCGCAAAAAAAAAATGTTTTTTTTTATACCTAAAAATAAAAGTCGTTTACCAGCAATAATTTTTGCGCAAAACTACTTTGTTAGACGTACAGTATGCGTAGTTAAAGCTCTGTGATGTGTCTTTTTACATACTGTATAGGTAGTACGGATTGTAACTTAACAATTGAATGCTCTTAGGTCTATAGAATTCCGCATAATATAATAGGTATAAACGGTCGATAAAAAATCGTTGTTATTGGATACCTCTATATTTTTTGTTTCCTTCAAAAGACGCCTGGACTGTTGAGAAAGAGCAGAGGGAATGTGGGATTCCTCCTTCTTCTTCTATAAAACCACCCCGGTGATCACCTTCAGCACTTGGAAGGGCCTCCGTTGCGTCTCAAAAGACCACTTCGGAACCACCTCTGTGCAACGCCTGTTCGGACATATTCTTGAAGAGACTGGATATTAGATACCAACTGATACACACCCACTTCATCGAAATAGCTCTTCGGTTTATCGTCACACGTGACACAGTTTTGTGAGTTTCCAATATTTATGCTCTTCCATTTACATGTATTTGATATGTATAGGTTTTATGAGCGAGCGAAGTTTTTTAATCATCGATTTCAAGAATTAGGAAAAAAAAAATCACGTGTATAAGGACCGTATTTTTTCCGTTCAGGGAAAAGTACATGTCGACATATAAGTACTCTACTTTTCCTGGAACAAAATAAAAAAATAATTGTGTATTTTTTTTTGATAGGTTTTCATTTGGCCTAAAAGGAAAACCTGCCAGTAATTTTGACATCCTTGTTTAAACTTGCATGTGTCGAAATGGTTTCCTTTTATTCGCCTTTTTAAATACACCTGCATACAGTGCCCTAGTTATTAAAAATGCGGTAAAGAAATAAAACATAAACTAAGTAGAACGTATCATGAAACTATTTAACAGTGTTGACGTGGGGACTGGCCACCTACTCCACTTAGCAAAGTTCCTAGGCAAATAACTTGGATGCAAATGTAATGAAATTATTGCCTCTTTGAGTTTGAGCAAAGTGTTTATTGGAGAATTCTTTTGTCGTTTGGAAAAGCTTGAGGGATTCACCAATTGAATGATCAATTACGATTGAAATAAAGGAATATTGGAAGCGTTAATTATTGGTATGGTATAAGGAAATTACTTTTAAATTTCCACTATACTTCCTCTTTTAGTTACACGTGGCGGTGATTACAATAAAAATAGTTCATCTGTGCAAATGGCTGCGGATGAATTATTCCATCGAGACTACTGCTAAGGTATAAACCAGTTAGCATCGTGTGAAGTTTCCAAGTGGGCCGGTACTACTTTGTACGAACCAACTTGCCAACTTTACTAAGAACGTGTGCGTTTGTTCAAGTTTTGAATTCAAATCTTTGGTTAGCACCTAATATGTGCTCTACAAACTTACAATAAACTCGCGGAATAAGAAAATGTTTTTCTAAATCTTTGTGTGTCTTAGCTTCACTTGAACATTGGCTGGCATTTTCCACCGTGATCCCGAACGTTGCTGATGCACCTAAATGCGAATTGAGATAGGATTTTTACTAAAGCCTTGCAGAAAACTAGCGTGTAGATAAATCAGGATTCCATTATAGGTGTCTGCAGGAAGACTTCCCAATATTATAGATATGGAACGACGAGTTCGAAGTGGGACGGGGAAATTGTATCATGCTGCTCAATGAAAACTACTGCAAGCAAGAGAGATACAGGATGCGGCGTGTTAAGAATTTCATTGACGTCCACATAATAGAGGGTCTCGTGGAATAAGCTACAACACGAAAACGTTCGCAAACGAGACACTTTATTGACATTAAAGCTACAAGGAACAAAGCTGTAACGGACGATATAGGGGCCGTGAATATATGGAAAGATATTGGCCAATAACTTAGCACCAAATAGTCGGATTTGCCCTTGGGACCGAGGATTTTATTTGTCAAGCGTACAATGAGAATAGTATAAATAATTTTATCACATTTTTATCTTGGTTAACGCTAAAACGGATCGGTCCAAATGTAGTTAACATTTTATTATTTAACAAAATATACAGTTTGGTGATTATTTGTGTACTTAATTGTTTTTTTATTAGAAATAACAGAATTCATAAAATTAGTAAAAAAGGTTGACACCTTTTTTATTAGTTTTATGAATTCTGTTACCTACTAGTTTTCCAGTTACTTTTGCGAATAAGTTCCAGTTTTAGTGATTAGGGTGCGTTTAATAGTAGTAGTAGAGTGTCTAAAATAATTTGATCTCGCGACTCACTCGTCAGTGCGAGCCCTCTCGAAAAAGAAATACCTTCATGTTTAGCTATCCGTTTTAATAATACTAGTCGTCTATATGTTTCACTTAATACTGCAAGCCTAATGCCACTTTACATCAAAGGCGGATCCAGTTAAAAATAAAATAAAATAAAACGTAAATAAAATAAAGGAGGGAGGGGGAGGGTGTAACCAGTACTTAATTATTTCGCGCCCCGGGCCATATAGTTATGCGGACCCATAAATAACAAAATCAAATCTTCGCTATGGTACCAAATTAATTTTAAAAACTATCACTGTTCGAGCGAGTGGAACGAGCTCAAATACAGATAGGTTACGATATCGATTTATTCAGAATTAAGATTATTTTAAACGGTAAAGCCAGCACGAGAGTTTTTACACCCCTCCTGGGATAAGTTTTTTTTTGGGCTCTAGTTGGAGCGGAAAGGCGTGTCAGACTCTTACTGATTAAAACCAACTCATGTTCTTTCAGTTGCCTGTGCCAGGGCCGCGGTGACTCTTTCCGGCGACCCTGGCAGTCCTGAGATAGGTAAGATTTCCTTTTTAAGTTCATCTGTTTGCATGTACTGCGGTTACTTCTGAATTTGTGTTCACAGAAGCTACTTAGTCTACACTTGTAAAAAACCGTAACAATCACGGATGCAAGAGCGAGAGAAGCGAGCTTGAAAATTTTAAGCCTGCTTTGGATAGGTTAGATTTTATTTTTATGAACAAGAAGACGGAGTGGCAGGTTAGAAGAACGTAATAGTGTTTGTCTCTAGAAAATATCGCAGGCTTGTAGGGGTGGTATGGGCCACGCCTCCTTGGATGCTGCCCCGGGCCATGGCCCTCTTGGCCTAAGGGTCAGGGGAACCCGAAGTGGGTTACTAAAATTTTCAAGCTCACTTCGTTCGCTCTTGCATCCTTATTAGTTCTACATTAGTGTCTTTCATGCTGAAGTCGATCTGTACTGTTTATGAAAGGTAAAAAAAAATCATACCTATTCGAGGAGGATCTTAAAAATCTTGCTTTGCTTTTGCTTTCTCTTGATTCTGAAGCTTTTCTGCACGCCACCGCGGCGGAAAGGTGTTTTTCCACTCTCAAGAGGCTCAAAACTTTAATGGCAGAAGACCGCCTAACTGGACTGGCAATTCTCCTCATTCAAAAAAAAATATCCATTGAAGTGGAAGAAACCATAACTCGTTGAGCGAGAAGATAGAATTGATTTTGCAATTTGATTTAAATTATTTTGACGGATAGCAATAAAATACTTTAACTTATTAATTATATTAACTATTGTAATCGAATTGAAGCATGTCCTGACTAGACTTTGACTATGTTACCCCCAGTAGTGAACCAGTAACCCTTAGGCCAAGAGGGCCATGGCCCGGGGCAGCATCCAAGGAGGCGTGGCCCATACCACCCCTACAAGCCTGCGATATTTTCTTGAGACAAACACTATTACGTTCTTCTAACCATAAAGGATATATTCAATTTTTTTTTTTACGTTAATCTGTATGAATGTATCGTGAGGTTACTTCTGTATTTGTATTCATAGCAGTTACTTTATCGGCACTTCGCCAAGCCCGTTCCATCATCGGACTACAAGACAGTACGTCGATGCGCCACCGGTACATGGTGGACATCCCACACACGCACAAAACGTTTTGAGAACACATTCATTGTAGTACGTATAACTAGGGCGTGGATTTCCCTGCCGGGGTCTGTGTTTCCTGAAAATTCAACAACAATTGGGAGTCTTTAAGTCAAGAGTGAATAGGTTACTTCTATGCAAGCGGGCTCCATCTTCGACCACATCATCGCTTACCATCAGGTAAGATAGTAGTCAAACGTGTGCCTATAAGGAGTTACAAAAAAAAATACAGGTAAAAAGTAACTACAAAAGTAACTACAATTTATACTATATAAATAAAATTTAACAAGTAAATACTTGTTTTTACAGTTTGTTTTAAACGCCCAATATACATAATATTGAAGTATTCCACAAAATAATATTTTGAATCCACAATCATTAAAGCTAACTTTTAAACACAAAATGCAATATTTGAACAATTTCTGTTAATTTCAACATAACATTCAATTCAATCAGAGGCAGTGAGTTGTACAAATTAACTAAGTAGCAAAAATGTATCCGGGATAGTGATCCAATCTGTGAGAGACTGGAGCTTCATCAATCATTGTACCATTACTCAGATCAGATGTGTCAGGCGGTATGAAAGAAATGGGATGGAGCTAATCACTACAGTCTTTTACGAATCCCCTAATTACATCATTGTGTATTTCGGTATATTGGATATATTATCCCAGGTTTATGAAAGCTTAAAAGTGTTCGTTATGAATTAGTTCGTTAGGGGAAGTAGTGCCACTTTAACTAAGCGAGAGTTACTGAGTTTAAGTTTGAAGGGTTGGTATTGGTGCTGGTGTTAGTAATATTGTATTTACAGCTATATGAGACATTTCAGTTTCTTTGCGTCTCTAAAGCGACCCCGAAACGTTGAATTGCGATTGTCAATTTTACGTCATTGTCAACAGCGATTGATCGTTTACGAGTACAATTGAAGAGATTGTCAATCGCAGTTACGTCATTGAAAGCAATTGATGAAAAATTTGATTGATGCTCATTGACGAGCCATTGAAGATGCTAATTGATCGTTTAACTTAGTCATTGTCAATCGTTTCCGTCATTTGCGCGTCTGACAACAGTGAAAACAAACATGGCGGATACCCCACGTAATATCGAGGACCGGGAATTTATAACGCGATCGTCCAGAGTTAGCGCAAACAATTGATAATTGCAATTGAAGTGCGTCAATGGCACCTTCAATTGCAATTGTCAATAACGTAGCACATTGACAATCGCAATTAAACGTGTCGGGGCCACTTAAGACTGCAGGGTGTACCGTGTCTACTTAAGAGCGGCCTGCTAGTTAGGTCAAAATAACATAAGTCTTTTTGAGATTTCACATTTTTTCTTAATTTTTATTATTGACAGGCTCACGCTTGACCATTATCTCACCTGATGGTAAGCGATGATGTGGTCGACGATAGAGCCTGCTTACCTAGAATTAACCTGTTCACTCTTGGCTTAAAGCCGCAAGTTGTAGTTTTCAGGAAACAGACTCCGGCAAGGAATTCCATTTTCTAACGGTCCGCACAACGAATGTGTTCCCAAAACGTTTTGTGCTGGCCTACGGGTGGGATGTCCACCATGTACTGATGGCGTATCGCAGTAGGTCTTTTTTTTTTGTGGGGTGGGAGTCATCCAATGACACCTCCCGCTCTAGGGTCGAGCAGGAGGGCGTGTCAGACTCTTACTGACTAAAACCCTCACCAAGGTTCCTTCCCTGCCCTGAGTGCCCAGGGGCGCGGTAACTCTGTTTCGAATTTATCCACAACCTCGGGCAGGCATCGGCCATGACGGGCCCCGTCATTATTGCTGACAACTCTTTGAATCGCGCGTGGAATACTACGTGCCGTCGACTCTCGGGTCTGGTGCTGATCGGACGGCAAGCTACCCATTACTCGCCGTCCGCAGGCCGTGTGGTCTGATAATGGAACGAGCTACGTCACTTTTGTAATTTGTAATATTTGACAAGGCCACTAAAATCACATTTACGGACGAGTCTTTGAGCAATATATCTTAGAAATCTACATCAAAAGTACCTATCTATTTTTTTTTTGGAACCATAGTGTCAATTCCTGCCTATGTTGTTACGTATCGTAAAATGCGACTGAGGAATTATGTCAGAAGGTACCCGGCACCTAGCTAACACACTACGACGTAGAAGTGACCACTAATCCGTTTGCCAGGTGCGGCAATATTCTCTTTATTAGCGGACCCGTGTTTCGCGTACGTTTACGGGTCATATGAACTGAGAATGTGTTGACTTGTGTTCTGTGTAGCATTAATTAATTAACAATAAGTAAGACCTTATCGAAAAACCTACATTTAATAGCATTTTTGTTGTATTTTTATGGTAACGATATAATCTAATGTAATTCGATTTGAGGGCAAGCAATTAATCTAAGTAACAGTCGTTAAACGCCGAACACGTGTCTCTAGCTAAAGTTTATACAGCTCTGTGGGTTTTATCGGGACTCTTCGAAAATAGCAGACAAAGTATATTGAACAGTGCATCATAGATCTTGTTAATTATTCATGACAGAGCGCCGCGTCGAGATGCATTGAGTGCCAAGCGCTGACTGATGCTCTATTAGGAAATTCTGTTTACGTAAGAAAATATATTATATCTTTTAAAGGGTATTCGCTCGCTAAGGGCAACCAGTAATGTTGTTCGCAGCCAGGCTAGAAACTTTCTAGCTCGTTCTTTATTTCTCGGATATCTTTTGCGACAAAGAAAAAACCTTTTTGTAATTACTGCTGCAAACGAAGACTAAACCTTTTTACATTATATGTTAAAGTGCATGGTGCTACTTCGTTTAAATAATTTCTACTTGGAGATCTCACTTAGTATAAGTTATAACCTAGTTTTGGCGGATATGAAGAAAATGTTCGTAATTTTTAACCGACTTCGAAAAAGGAGGAGGTTATCAATTCGGATGTTTGTATTTTTTTTTTTTTTTTTTTTTTTTTTTTTTTTATGTATGTTCGGGCATAACTCCGTCATATATTGACGGATTTGCAAAATTCTTTTTTTGTTCGAAAGGGGTTTATTCCGAAATGGTCCCATTTAAATTTCAAAAAGATCTGATGATGGGTTTCGAAGACAGACAACGGAACTCTTCAAAAATTGACAGCAAACCAACCGCGATTGCTGCTATCGTATGTCTATGAATTATTGTTAACACAGTTTAGTGGGGAGCCACAACTAAAAAGTGAAAAATAAAAAACTTTTTTACAAAAAAATAGAACCGACTTCCAAAAAAAGTGTAAAATAACTTTAATTTCGGAAGTCGGTGTCAAAAAACAAAGACACAAAACAGGAACACCGACTTCCGAAATTAAAGTTATTTTACACTTTTTTTGGAAGTCGGTTCTATTTTTTTGTAAAAAAGTTTTTTATTAAGTTTGCTAATGGAAATGCTATTTTTTAATTTAAAGTAAAGTAGTATAGCTGGCCAGGCTTATTCGGATTTCACAAGAGTTTTCATATTGGAAGCTTTCAGCTATTAAACATATAGACCAGGGTAGAAGCCTTTAAAAATAATAAAAAGTGAAAAAAAAATTAGAAAAGGAGGAGAATATTATAAAAATGAAAGGAAAAATAATTTACGGGCGATCTGAGGTCGGGAAGCGGAAGGGGGTGAGTTTTTAAGGGTAAAAAACGGTTTATCTCGATTTCCGGCAAAACTAAAAGTCCTATGGAAAACAGTGAAATGGCAAAGTTGTAGGTAATAAAAAGATCTAAAACTTTTGTATTTACACTTTTTTCACATAACCTCAAAATTTATGTGAAAAATTCAAAAAAAACAAGTTTTTGTTTTTTTTTTTATCTTTTACAAAAAAAAATTTTTTTTCACCAAATTTGGTGGAAACTTACCTTTTTATGTCCCAAATACGCTGTAATTTATTTGATTAGAAATATTTATTTTTTCACCTTATTTTGAATTAATATCGAAAAAGCACTCTAACTTTCAATCGAAAATTTTTTTTTGTAAAAGATAAAAAAAAAAACAAAAACTTGGTTTTTTTGAATTTTTCACATAAATTTTGAGGTTATGTGAAAAAAGTGTAAATACAAAAGTTTTAGATCTTTTTATTACCTACAACTTTGCCATTTCACTGTTTTCCATAGGACTTTTAGTTTTGCCGAAAATCGAGATAAACCGTTTTTTCCCTTAAAAACTCACCCCCTTCCCCTTCCCGACCTCAGATCGCCCGAAAATTATTTTTCCTTTCATTTTTATAATATTCTCCTCCTTTTCTGATGGGTTTTATCCTACTATTCTTTTTTTTGGTTTTAAAAATTATCGACCCTGGTCTAATTTTCAAAAGAATGGAAAAAATCTTGTTTTTTGGTGAGGCCACGACACTTTTATTTTCATCTGATTGGACAATTTATTTCATTTATTAGATGCAAATACATATTTTATAATAAAACTAGCGACCCGGCTTTGCATGGCTGCAAATTATATACAAAACTGTTCTCGTTTACCGCTCTTTATATTAGTGAAAACCGCATCATAATCCGTTACGTAGTTTAGGAGGAGTTGACAGAGAAACAGAGAGACGTGGAAAGTGACTTTTTATACTATTTAGAGATAGAGATAATTACTGCACTAGGCTGATATACTGCGCTCCAAAATGCAGATCGTTGACATGGCTCCGAAAGCTGCTCAACTTAAATGGGCTTGGGCTGGACATGTCTGCCGCATGCCGAACGAGCGGTGGGCTCGGAGAACTCAAGATGGATATCTTAAAACCGCAACGAGGCCGATGGCGGGATGACTTAGATGTCTTCCTTGAGAATTGGAAAACAAAGAACCGAGAATAGTGGAAAGTATGGAGGAAGGCTTTTGCCCTACTATTGGACAGTATAGGCTAGATATAATAATAATAAAGTTAGGACGACATTAATTAGTATACCTACCTTTAAATACATGAACTAACTGGTATTTAAAGTTGTCACAAACGTGCGCTTAAAGAGGCACGGTAGATACACTAGAAGAAACGAAAATAACAAGAATTCAATGTAACCAGAGTCATGAGGGAACAATTTGTTGCAGACAAAGAAATGTCGTTATTACTTTTACAACAATATAACATTGCCTCAACTTAATGAAATACTACAAATAAAACCAGAGAAAACGTTTACTTAACCAGGAAGGAAAACTTGTTGAGTAAAACAGTTTCTGGTAAGCTATAGGAGTTATGTGAAGATAGTTTGAACGATTTGCCTCGAAAATTATTATTTATTTATTTAAACTTCATGTACAATAGTGGTACATAGGCGGACTTAATGCTACAAGGCATTCTCTACCAGTCAACCTTTGGGTTAAAGAGACTACTCTGTGGTATAGGTGTACAATAACAAATAAAAACAATATATTGATTAATAATTGAGATTCCTATACTTACTTATAAAATACATATAAACGCTAAAACTACATTATCTCCAACGCAAAATAAATTCCATATACAATCACAAATTTACATATTTATAAAATATTTAACTAACTATCATCATCACCATCATCATTAGCCTTTTGATGTCCCCAATGCTGGGGCACAGGCCTCTCTGTGAGAGGGTGTGGGCCGTAATCCACCACGCGGGCCCAATGCGGGTTGGTGGATGTCACATGTCTTCGAATTTTTGGTTCTAGGACTTACCGGTTTCCTCACGATGTTTTCCTTCACCGTTTTGAGAGCAGTGATGTTGAAATAATTTACACAAAGTAAAGCGCCTGCCTGAGTTTGAACTCACGACCTACAACTTGTAAGTCACGGCCTTTTACCACTGAGCCTCCACTGCTCTCACTGTATCTAACTATATCTACACTAAAATCAAAAATCTTAATCTAACTACGTACATACACATAATATTTTATTATATACAAAAATAAAATACGTTCAGGCATCGAAGTACTCCTCCACATCGCTGTTATCTGGAAACGTGCGCAGAAGACTGGCAGCATTGCCACGTTGAATGCCAATGCTAATTCTTTGGGCAAAGAATGAGCCACCCGATGACCCGAGCGTTTCGACCCCAAACGGTTCAAAACTGTAATTCCCAATAAGGTTACAGCCCGCCGTACTTGGAACATGAGATGGCGCAAGGGTGTCGACACAGGTTGGGTAAAAAAAACAAAAAACCAACCCAAAGGCCTACCCACCTTCCACGGCACCAACGTCATGCTTTCTGGTCTATTTCCATCGTCACGTACCTAGCTACTAGGTTCTAATACGGCAGGTACGCGCGGTGGTAAGAGAACGACGAATAATATCGTTGATGCTGGCGTACCGTGCTATGCGGCCTGCAGTCCTGCAGCAGGACAAACCATGGTGCCCGAGGCTGTTGACAGCGTCACCGCAGTGGCACCGATGTGGAGCAACACAAGGTGCGCCTAAACGTAGACAGGTTGCGAGCCAAAACGAAGCATCATCCATAACGGGGCCTATGGTGGATAAAGGGAGTGCCGGAAGCCACAAACCCAACTCCTATTCCCCCACAGCCAGTAGACGCGCACACTCAGCAGTACTCGATGTCGTGGTAATCAGGTTATTACGTATAATACTGCAGAGCGGCACATCCCACCGTCTCTGGGAAGACAGGTTGGCAGGCAAATCCGTATTGGGACAAGGAACTCTTTTTAAAACGGGAGTTGATGTTCTAAAGGGTTTTCCAAAAGGGTTGATGGGGTGGATCAGGTGTTAGGGAAGTTGAAATTGTTGGCCATGATAAAGGTACATTGTGGGGTTTGTGTTTTTTGCCCAAATGTACCTCCAAACCTCGTTCACCCTTAAAAATCGTGCTTGGAAAAAGTGAGGGCATCTCACTAGCCCATCGAGCGATGTGGCAGGTTCAGTGGCACTTCGTACGGCATCACAACTGTCGTCATACTTAGGCATGGAAATATTATTTTACACTTATTTATTAATGAAATAACTAAAAAACGAAATAATAGAAAAACACTTGACCAAAAACCACTTTAAAATGTCAACACTTCAAGGCAACACACGACCGTGGCCGTTCCACTAGCGGCCTGGGGCGCCGCGACGCCCATGATGACTTTGGCGGCGGCGCCCTGTTACCCGTGGCCGGGTGACTAGAAGTCTGGCGTCACATCTTCAGCGTCGCTTCCAGACTACACTCTGCGGCAGCGTGCTTCATCATTCTTTTGAACGTCTGGTAACAGTAAGTACCTACCAGTGCATAAACTCAACGGCTTCTTCCTAAGTATTATTTGGGCCATGGTTTTTTGAAGATGATGATTTATTTGTTTTTCACCACAATGTTAAATTAACACTTGACAGACAGTGATATTTAATTTTTTTTTTACAGTGAATATTTTGAGTATGATGCTTCGCTCCCCCTTGAATTTTCTCTCCGTGGGTATGAAGAGAAGATCTTCGGGAGCCCGAGATTGTAGTTAATTGCTCTCAATGATTCAGACAACTAATTTTATTTAACGCTTAAATGAAAAACTTATAAATATTATGACAAATAAATTAATAAATTATCCGGGGAGAGCTAGATTCTCTGACATACTTACCGCCTTACGGAGTTAGCAAGCTGACGTGGCAGTGAGCTGGCTACATCAGCAGTAGCCTTTCAATATTATAAACCTGTCTAATTTGGATTTCATATAAATCCAAGCTACACATCATTTGAACTGTTTTTAAATGAAGGCAAACGGCAAAATAATAGTTTTTTGTTTAGATGAGAGTACTCATTACTTTATATTGAAAGCAATCCGCAAATAGAAAGTAATTTGTAATTTCCATGTCCGAAATTTGAGGCCGAATAAAATCACTCTTACAAAAACTAATGATTACAACAACATTTGAAATCGTAGTAGGTATTATATATATATGAAATCTTTGTTCTATTTACATGGATAAAAATATATATACATAAAAAACCAATATTAACTAAGCCTGAAGATAAATATGGCATTGAGAAATATACATATGTAGGTACAAATAGCTTAATCCCTATTAATGATATATTTTCATTCAAAAACAGTTATATAAACTGTTTTTTAAATAAGTGTAATGTATTCCAGGATACTTAACTCTGAAGAGAGCGGTTTCGCTTTGCTACCAGATATCCTACATATATCCTAGGAAAGGTAGCGTTTCGTAGCACGTAGTCTGACGTAGCGTCGTGGCTGCATCGTTCAAGAAATTCGGTGGGAAATGCTGATCGTATAGTTACAGGTTTTGCAAATTCATAATAATATGGTTTGTTTTATGAGTTATTGTTATTATTGTCCGGGTATTTAATCTTTTCCAGTACAATTTCTGAGTAGATTTTAGCCACTTGGAGTCTTCCAAGGCTGGACAGTATCCGATTTGGTATATTATATGGGTTTTCCATCAACATAAGTACAGACTCAGCACTCAGGTCGGCCGCAGCAAAGACAATCTCCACAGTTGGGGGTTCTCGGACGGTTCCGATCTTCAGTGTTTGTGCGGCGTCTCTCCGCAGACCATGTCCCACCTTCCATTTTGCACCACAAGCCCTGTTACCTGTTCACATAAAGATCTAAGCATCAGCGGACGGCATTGCCGTGGCCGAATTCCGGGCCAGGCAAGGGATTTTATTTAGAAATTATACTATTTGTGCCATCGACACGTTAAGAAGAAGACAGTAACGAAATAAACACCCTGGTTATCCCGTCACTATCGTTCAACGTTTGCTTTTATCCAGTTTACATAATTATCCGGCTGTTACCGGGAATAAAGGTGTCCCGGAGTGTTACGTATCAAACAGAATTAATTTGATATAATACACCGCGTCACCTCACCTCAATCCGGGGGCCATATAAGTGCATTAGCAATGACCAATTAAGTACATTATGAATTCCCCTGACCCGCCCGCATCCGATATTTGCGAGTTATCGCCTATTGTAATTGAACCAAAACAAACTAATAGTTACCATTACTTTACGTTAACGAGTTTACACATTCGTACGTTACTAGTCATGTTACCTTTCAACCTGGTATTTCATTTGATTTCAAAATTGATTTTAGGAAAGAAACCAAATATGAAACACCATTTTGTTTTTGTAATATAAAAAAATAATAGTAATATAAATCAAATCTTTTATTTGTAATTCTAATCTGTCATACATTTGCGCTTAACTTAGTAATAGTCTGGTTATATTTATATTAATTTACTACTCTATATTAGGATACTAGTCCATACTTGGTTACTTTCCTGAAACATTAATGGAAGTAGCGTTAACCAATGTGAAATACCCTGATTTGTGCGAGATAAGTTATGAGTTGGAAGCGTTCATTTAAGCATTAATTTCATCAATAGTTTTCATTACTGGGCTGGTAAACATATTGATTTAATTGCACAGCTCTAAATCTAACTAAACTAGGTGGCTTTCAGTTATGAACAAAATATACATAATTTTATTTTTAAGGGTATTTTTTGAAGTAGAAATAATAAAAAGCAAGAGTATTATCCAGAGAGAGAGCGCAGTGGTGGCCCAGTTGTAACAACCGTGACTTACACGTTATAGGTCGTGAGTTCAAACCCAAGCAGGCGTTTTGCTTTGTGTAAATTATTTCATCACCACTGCTCTCAAAACGGTGAAGGTAAACATCGTGAGGAAACAAACAAAAAAATCGAAGACATCCACGATTACGGCTCACACCCTCCCACAGAGAGGAGGCCTGTGCCCCAGCAGTGGGACATTATGGGCGGATTAAGCTTATGCCTAATATTAACCCGTCACAACTCTACGCCACACCAGTGAGGCTTGGCGATAAAAAAAATTATTATTAAAGATTATAATTATTATTAATAATATTAATTATTATTATAAAAACCCAAAAAAAAAATAAACGCCACGGGACCTGACGTGGCGGCAACAAAGTTTAATAGGTAGTCCGGTTTTCTTCAGTGAAGTGTCATTTATAATTAAAGGGATCGAAACGACACCCTTAGGGTAGCTGGCGACGAACGTACTTTATTTCATTTTGACAATAGTGTTGTACGATGTAAGCCACATACAAAAACTGAACTATTGTTGTAGGAACACTTTAATTAATACACTATATAAATAAATAAATAAATTATTACAGATCCACTCGCACTTGCTCGCTCGGCAAACCAAAACAAAAACTGAAAGGTTTTCAACAAGTTCAATCAATTAACTGCACTGTTCGAACTAACACATGTTTGATTTGATTACTCACGCATGGAGATCCTCTTTCACCTAGTCATGTCATTAATCACGGCTGACGCTCCCTGCTAATCCAAGACGAAGGATGTAATAATGCACTCGATTGGCAAATAATATCCCTAAGACTAAGTGAACTAGATTCGTGCATGGTTGTGCTAACGAGTGAAAAAAGTGCATGTTTATTGTTTATGGCCACATCACACGTTGCGAACTCGCTTTGGATATTACGAGTACTAGAAAGTTTTCATATTAAATATGAAAATTTGTCGAGAGTTACAGCTAGCATTGTTTAAATCCCAACTGGGATGTGTTTATAGAAAGCTTCGACTGTAATATCTCGTTAAAATATGGATATTTGTTACCAAAAGTTCCTCTATACTTTTATTTCTTGCGACAGTTACTGAAGGCTAGGCAACTTCACGTTTCGTCTGACAATGCTGGCATCCCAAGGGGCCTTTCGACCGGGAAAAATGCAAGCTATTCAGCCAGGCCGGCGCGGGGCTCCCATCAATATCAGAGCTGCGCCAATATGGTCCTACAAATAAACTAAAAAGACACAAAAACGTTCCATTTGTAATCACCTAAATATTTTAATGTACATTGTTCTATAAATATGAATCAACACGTTAACACATGTGATGATATAATTAATAGCCATGCAGTGCGCATCGCCAATTGAAATCTTCCTATGAATTAAATGTGTTATAATATGTTGTAATGACACGAATTTAATTTTGTATTATCAAGTTTAAGGATAATTTAATGAACCCAGCCTGGGTTTGGCTTACTGCATGACAATAATTAAGGCCGCTTCTACAATATAGAAGGAGCATTATTACCATTGTTGCTGACTGCGCGTTGACGGTTGTGTTGCACCACAGACAGTCTTACATTGAATTACTGTTAAAATGATAAATGATGTTTATTCAGTAAATAGGTTACAAGGAACACTTTTACACGTCAATGTTTTTTGTCAGATTAAGCTAGATGAGGCCGGTGTTTCATAGCTAACTACCCTGAGAAGAAACACCGAAACAAACTCAGAGGTCAAAGTCTCTTTTAAAGTGTTCAAATCCATACAATATGTACTGGTCAAATCATATGATTTGATTTATGATTTTTTATGGTTCTCATATGAGAACCATGTATGTTTATGTTAAATAGTAAACCTTCTCACTACCAGAGAAACCACTGGAATAAGTCACATTGACATATACCCTACTTGGAACCCGCAAGTTAGAGTTGTACTTAATTACCATGTAGGTACGCCACGGATATCATGAGTGCTGTTGAGAAGGGGAAGCAATTTATTTGAATTAATATAATTTATTTTGCGTTTGCCCGCGGTACCTTCATTTTGCCAAGATTAAGGAAAAACCAGGCGAAATTCATTTATTTTTATTTTGTTTGCTACGCACTACGTTTACGCTACGAAGGCCCCCGCCTACGCCGTAGGCTGCGTAGCAATACTGATGAAGTCAAACTATCTATAATACATAATTAGTATGTAGATACCTGAAGTTAAAAACTGAATGAGATTAGCGTTTCGAAAGTTCCCTTTATGAACGGGAATATTAATATTAGTACCCGTCTTTATGAATTTCTTAGTAGCGGTAATCAATTGATTTGCAGGCTACGTTTCAAGGAATTAATATTGTTTGTTGCTGTTACAGGATGCACACAAGTGACGTCATTAAGCACCTATAGGAGCTGTAAATGCGCTAGAAAGACGTACATGATACCTGTAATCTTAAGCAATAATATCTGGAAAAGTTGTATATTCACCTTATCTACATATTGTGTTGGTATTGTAATATCGTTATGTAAAGCCAGGGAAACTAATTGTTTACGACTTTTGACAACAATTCCTAGTAAATTGAAACTTCACCAAGGTTGAAACTATCTCATAGACAAATAGACCGTGCGTTGAAACGTGCAAACGAATTCATCCTAATCATTGACGCAGAGGGAGGTAGGTAGGGATTTGCGAACTAGTTTAAAAAGTCATACAACTTCGGGAAACGGAGCGAGAAAGTAATGCGGAGCGGAGTTGTGGACTGCTGTGTCTGTCCATTGATGTGGACCGAGGGAGTGGTGGAGTGGATTGCTGACTGTGCGGAGCTAGGCCGAGTTTACGCAACGAGAAATTTGAGCGGGCTGCGATATCCCGCGGTCAGTTTTTTTTTCGCTTCTCGGCTCCGCCTCCTCGCTCCGCTCTCCACTTTTGTATGAATTTTTAAACTTGTTCGCAAATCCCTGTTCACTGAAACGTAGCGAAGAGTTTATGCAATTCGATTGGTTAATATTGCCACAGCTCCGCTCCACTCCTCTCCTCTTCGCTCCAGTGAACACTCAACCTTAAGGTGATAAACAATTATTCTCCCTGACTGTAAGCTTTTATTACATCCTTTTATTTTTAGAACTAAACAAGGTTAAATTTGTCAGTCTCGGTATAATGTATTAGGGCAAAAATCAAAGAAGAAAATAAAGAGTTTGAGTAAATTTTAGTTTTCTTATAGGCACCTCATCATTTTAGGTCTCTCAAGATACAGGTAGCCCTAGTTTGAGAGGCCGGGTTCATAATGAATGGTTACATATCCTAGACCAACCCACCACCACGCCAAAAACCCCACCAAACCCACAACCACTAAATTCCCTGACTATTTAATAGATATTATATTGACTTAATTAAATCACGTAGTTTATATTACTTCTGAGGTTAGTAATAGGTAATTGGCTAATTCTACAGACAAGGGAATAAAATTGAATTATTTTCGACCCGTCGGATTTTTTTAATATAACTAATTTTAAAGTTTACTATTATAATAATATATGATGTACAATTCTAGAATTGAAAGGGTCAGACAAAATATTTATATTAGAAGTTATAGGCATTTTTCAAATTACAGAAAACAGGGAAATGAGAGTAGACACAGGGAAGTGACTACAAAAACTTTTTCGATCTTAAAATGGACTTGAAAGTATGATTTTTATTAAATAAATAGAACAATGTATGCAAAAAGTAATCTAAATATTTACTAGAATACCAACCAGGGAAGTGATAATTTAGACAAGGGAATGTTGTCGAAATAGAGAAATATTATTACGATGAATATTAAGTTTTCCATATTAAACGAAATTTTAAGACAACATAAATCTTCTAAAGATAGAATAATCAACATTTTTCCGACTTCTACAAAAAGTAACAACCACTTTAATCTGAATGTCTCTTAAATAATCATTGCACCTTTTATTCATCTTCTTAAGGCAATTGACAAATAATAATAAGATAATTAAAACATTAACTATATTCTTCTGAGAATAGACTTTTGCATTCGCGTGTAAGCATTGAATCAATTGATAAATTTTAAAACAGCGAATGTTCATTGTTTTGTTACAGGTAAGTGCTCAAATAAATAAAGCACCCTAACATTTTAAATATAATAAGAATACAGTACTCCGTATCTTTAGAGATCAAGTAAACTGAATAGGTTTTCATCAACAATAAATATTAAAAACAAACATGTAACAATCAGTCATACTTGGTCTTAAAATTATTTTTATAGTTCAAAAGCACTATCAGGTGAACATTCAGGACAGGTAAAAGAGACTGGATTAGTTTTAATGCAGTTGATTTGTGCCATTCATGACATACGATGCACTGAATCCAATCTTGACCGCTCTTGTCTTCTTTAAAAAGCACTCCACAAATAAAACAAGAGCAATCGTCAGATTCGTTTTGATGTTTTTTCTGTTCGTTTTCCTTGTTGACTTGCTTTTTCTTTCTGTTTGTACATTCCTTCTTTGTTGTGGTTTTTTTAATTTTCTTATCCGTCATGCTTTTTTGGCCACTTCTTTATGTTCTAATCTCACATTTTCGTTCAATTTCCTTTTCTTTCCTTGTGTGTCTTCCGAAAATAATTCTTTGGGATCTATATCTATGGTTGGCATTTTGCGCAAACCATCAGAGTAATCTATGTTCAGCCTAAGATCACTCGTCGGACTTAAGATATTGTCAGTCATATACCGTGGGTTAATAATACGAGGACTTTCATTGTCTCTTCTTTCCAAGTCTCTCTAAATATATAGTCGACTTCTGCTCTTTGATTTGATTCTTTGATTCTTTATCATGTGGAATTTAGGCCACCATCCGTCTCCATCATCAGACCAGCTTGATTGTACCATAAAATTGCATTGTCAACTGACTCAAACAGGTCTGTGTATAAAATTTAAACTTGATTGAACCCTGACAAGTTTGTTAAATTTGATTTGCAAGTATTGACCCATACATACTATCTAACAAACTAACACACACGGCAAGTTAAATAAAAGCTTGTAATGACGCAGCGCACAGTTCATTTAGTGCTAACAGCCACAGAACTTGCCGTTTATCACTTCACTGGATTGTTCTCACTTCCCTGTCTACATATTTCCTGGGAAGTAGTAGATAGAAAAGTATTATTTTGAATGTTTTTTCCCTGAAACTAAAAGATTGCTTTATTTTATTACAATTATAATTTCCATAAATCTTCCGTGCAACTAAAATCAATACTTGCAATGTATTAAAATTAAATAATATTATATAATAGAAATGTAAATACGTACCATGTGAGTGAGAATGAAACCTAACGTAACTGTCTCCATTAAAATCACGGACACGACTGAGCGCTGACTCACCTCTTTCTTTCTATTGCCCGAGCGGCATCGTTACTTGCTATTCAATTTCAAGGTGATTTCAAAAAGTTCTTAGGTGACAGGGAAGTGATACTAAATACGCGTCGCCTTTGTAAAGTCGACAAAATATCGTAGAAAATAAGAGTGTTAAAACCGTTTCAGCTTTTCTGGAAACCATATACCTAGGTACATATGATTATTATCTTATAATAAAATTATTCTACTTAACTGTTTTATAAACATTATTGCATAATATTGTTTTTTTATTTAATGTGAGTGAGAACGAAACCTAACGCAACTGTCTCCATTAAACGCAGGGACACGACTGAGCGCTGCTCGAGTGAAACAAAACACAGCCGTTAGCGTTACTATACTGTCGTCACCTCTTTCTTTCTATTGCCCGAGCGGCATCGTTACTTGCTATTCAATTTCAAGGTGATTTCAAAAAGTTCTTAGGTGATAGGGAAGTGATACTAAGTACGCGTCGCCTTTGTAAAGTCGACAAAATATCGTAGAAAATAAGTGTGTTAAAACCGTTTCAGCTTTTCTGGAAACCATATAGGTACATATGATTATTATCTTATAATAAAATTATTTTACTTAACTGCTTCATAAACATTATTACATAATATTGTTTTTTTATTTTATATTTAGTTATTATCGTCAGCTGCGGCAATTAATATATTAATTAAAAATGTACAAACGGATTTTTCAGATATTAATCATAACTGAGCTAATGTGGTGGAATTTTGGAAATTTAACAAAAATCTTAAGCTTTTAGATAATAATAAATAAAGGAGAATGATAGAATCTGCTCGAATCATGTAGCGTCCGACAGACTTTCTGTAATTATGATAATTCATATGAAAATACAGTAAGAATTATACATTATAAATAAAATCTGTAGAACCACACCGTTTAAAAGTATATTTAAATAGTTATTTATTCGATCAACAAATCATCTGGCACAATTTCAATTAGAAATGTTACCAATACCAAAAAATAAATAATAACGATACGAAATTGCACTTGCAAATCGATTAAAATATTATCATCATGAAGCTACGTAAGTGAATTTATTACTTACATGTCGTAATTCGTAGCTCTTATAATAATAATGAACTTAATTATATTTTTGAATATATTTATATTAAACAGTAATAATTAAAAATAGTTATATTCGATTATCGATAACGTCTAGAATAGTTTAATCTAATAATGTTATTAAAGTGTGCTGGCAACACTTGATGTCATTGTCAATTGTTAAAAAGTTTTACTATCTCCCGCGTATTATCACGAGCGACGAAGTTTTTCCGTGTTTATTTTTGAGTTTTGTGTTGTTTATTGCTGTTTCCGGACTCCGATTTTTCTACCACTTACGACTACCTTGGCTGTTGAAACTGAACCAGAACCTGTATTACTCGCTGACCTGGCTCGCCCAACTGAAAATCTGAACCTACCTACTTGTTGATCTGGCTTATCTCACACGGATATCTGAACCTTTAGTTTACTAACCATGATTCGCTGCATCAATTGTGGTGTAAATGCCTTTCGGATGCGACAATACCTGTTAGAAACTGAGACTGGAGAGATTCAGCAACTGGTCCAGTACCAAAATGCTCTTTCTGAAGTAAGTGCTATATTAGTTAGTGTTTTATCCTGAATATTGTAATAACAACATGATGTTACAAACAAAATAATACACCCCGCCCGATTGATGGCAATAGGGTTGCGCCCTATTACATGGGACTTAAATACATAACAGGCGAAATGTGGGTGTACGTACGGTACACCTCTGCCTAACCTTTTGGGGATTACAGGCGGGATGTTGTATGTAAAGAATAAACAAAAACAAGCTACTGAGCTAATAATAAAAATAAAACCTGTATCAACTTAACCCTTTGTTTGTAGCTCATTATTCAATGTTTTTACACAATCTAAGTTTTTTTTTTTTTACAGTTACCAAGGGATATTTTTGTGTCATGCTTGTTGGTTGCTACTACATCAATCAGTTGCAACACCAGGATCTGGTACTGATACTGTCGGACATAGGAACTTATGTGTACACTGTGGAAGATTTGTATCGGTCAAGAGTCCATACATTATCAAGTAATACGGAAAGACAAGCACGTATAAGAGCTGTGGTTGTAGAGAGGATTTTGCCACGCTCGGTATGTATTCATGCTAATATTTTATCAAAATGCTTTAAAATGATAAGCAAATCTTTTATTGTCTCTAACTTATATTTATTTTTGCTCCTAAACAATATCATTCATTACACTGTATTTTTTTTTGAAACATGACTGTATTCCCTGCACGGTAAATCATATGTGTTTATAATAATTTATTTTATATTTTATTACAGCTACGTAAATCTGATCGGATTTGTCACCCTTGTTGGCAGAGGTGTGATAGTTTGGCTGTACTTTACACTGAACCATCCACATCATCTGCAGTTCCATCTCTACCGTCAACATCTGAAGAATCCATAGTTGTTGATCTTCCGGGTACATCGTCTGGGCAAGTAACACAAACTGTTGAAATCGAATCTTCTCCGTTCCTCCCTCAAGAAGTGCCAACAATATTTTTAACTCAGTAGGTATGGGAGCCCGGCATCAGACACACAGGCTCGCTGTTTTTTTTTCAGGTTGTCACTATACTGAAAGACTTGTGGTGCCATTATCTATTAGAATAAGACTTTTTGCAGATTTTAAATTCTATGTTCCAGCAGGATGTCGCATCTGCAATTATCATTTAAGAGGTAATTTATGGTACCAATTAAATGAAACTGAAGTGAACCATAACTTCACAGAGGTATATATGACTTTATGTCATTATTAAAACAAGAGACATCAATTGATTTTGAAAACATTGACATGATGGATGATCATTTAGTACATTTTTGGTTTGGTCTAAACAAAGAGCAATTCCGCACATTGTTGGCAGAAGTCCCTATATTATCTCAAATGCATAGAGGGTCAACTGCATTAGCTGCATTATTATTGAAATTAAGAAATGGAGATTCGAATGAGCGAATTGCTAGTTTATTCCAAATGCCTCGCAGTACTTTGGAGAATTTAATGTCTAAAGCAAGAGAGGTACAGATAGGAATGGGGAGAGACTACCAATTGTCATTGTTGATGGCACTTATATATATTGCCAAAAAAGTTCAAATTATAAATATCAAAAAGATACATACTCTCTACATAATTATAGGAACCTTGTTAAACCATTTTTGTTTGTATGTTGTGATGGGTATATTGTGGAGGCTCTTGGTCCCTATCCAGCAACTACATCAGATGCTGAAATTATGAAAAATGAATTTATAAATGAATCTCAACCGCTGAGGCAGTATTTTCGAGATAATGATGTTTTTATTCTGGATAGGGGATTTAGAGATCTAGTATCAGTTCTAGAAAATAGTAACTATAATGTTCATATGCCACTTTTGTTAGAAGAGAATGAAACACAGTTGTCAACGTTAGTAGCAAATAAATCAAGGGCAGTAACCATGTGCCGTTGGTCAGTGGAAACAGTAAATGGTATATTTAAAGAGCAATTTAAAATATTCCGCCATTAATTTTTTAATAGAGCATCTTCTCATTTGATGGTAGACTATTCTATTGCTGCTGCGTTGATAAACCGGTTTCATTGTCGCTATACAGACAGAACTGATGCTGCATAGATTCTAGAAATGGTAAATAAAAAAATGTATCAAAATAAGGTTTTAGCTGATTTTATAAATAATAATAATAATTATAATAGAAGGAGAGCTCACTTCACAAACATAAATGTTGATTCACAAAATATAAATAACTTCCCTCAACTCACACAGGAAGATTTGATATTAATTGCTTTATTATAATTATTAATTGCATTATTACTTACCAAATAAAACAAGCACGGTCTTATTATGGCGAACATATTCGGAACAATGGTTCCTATATTATTGAAGTGTGTAGAGAAGCTCATCTTAGCAACATACGGGATGAATTGTCACTATCTCAAAATCACTGGCTCCTTAGAGGTAAAATTCAAAGCAGACATATAAGTCGAAAAATATATTATGTTTATATCATAATTAATAATAAGGAAACTGGGAGAGAGGCAATTGACCAATATTGTTGTAATTGCTTAGTTGGGCGAAGAACCGTAGGTTGCTGTGCACATACAATGACAATATTATGGTATCTCGGTTGGGCACGACATCAAACAAATATAACCCCTCCAGCCCAGTTTTTAGATGACATATTTATTAAATATGATGATGTACTGTTTGATGAATAATAAATTGTTAAAAAGTATACCTACATGGGATTTTTTTTATACATTCTAAAATAAATCTGAGTAAGAATGCTATGTATTATGTATATTTTTTACTATAAAAACATTTATATGTTTTTAGGAGAGGATAATGTGGCAAAAGTCATTAATTTAATTAGTCATTTATCAGTCTAGTTCATGTTATAGTTAAAATTAGAAGTGTTAAGTGGCCAACTTTAAAGAACTATAACTTTTTTTGGTGTACTTCTACAAAAAAACTAATCATACTATCAAACTCTATATTTATTTTCCTTTTTTATGGTATATAATTCATCTTTGTCGGTTCGGGCCTAGTCTTGTAGGAAACTTGGCATTCTCCTTTATAATAATAATAAATTTATTGATCCATTGTTACAATTATTACCTTAAAATTATCATAACTTAGTGTCGGTCTGTAACTTTTAGTAATGACATTAATTATTCTTCCAGTGGTCCCCAAACTAGGCGGCGCCTGTATCTTGTAACATGGACATGTTGAATTTTGGAATGTCGCTCCACAGGGAAGTGACAATTTTTAGATAAATTTGTTGTCTAAATATTTATTTGAGAGAGATGATTTTTAGCGTCCAATTAGAAACCAATATAAAATATAAACCTTTATTTTATGGTGTCACTTAACACAAATAATTAATATACATTATTCTACGACTTATACCAACCAAAATTCCTCAATTTGTAGAACTAGCCAATTATGAATAGTTTCCCAATAAGTTACCTTTATGTTATAATCTAATAAAATAATAACACATTGTGGACAAAACCACCTTATTTGTCTTTTATGTTTCGTCATACACAACATTAATAAGATCCCTACTTAATTATTAATACATGACATCTTGCGGGTATGCCTACCAGGCCTACAGAAATGTCAGGACGTGTAATATTGCGCGGCTTCCTCAATTATCGAGAATACTACACATCCTTATCAGCCAGGCTTGAGCCTGTGATCGATAAAGGTCACATCCTTTTCATCTAAAATAGACGAACCTTAATTCCGGAAACTCCGAATTCTGACTCTTCTTGGTAAATAGCATTTGGCCTGGGTCTTAGTTAATTTGAGAGCCTTTTTCACAACACAGATATGCCTCGAAGGCGCTATTTATAGAGATATTCAGAAGTGAATCAGAAATGGGTTTGGCATGCAATTTTCAGCCCAGTAGCAAGTAGGTAACTTAATCAGAACTCATCCGGAGGTAGCAAAACAGATTATAAGGTAAATAAGAGTTTTAAGAAATACACATGCTAGGTATTTTTTGTTCGGATTAAATTCAATTAGAATAAATTCCGAAACAGTTGGGGGAAAATCCAGCTGAAGAGTGAACAGTTTCACGCGGAACTGTCATGAGCACAAAACAAAAAGCTGGAACGGGATCTGCGAGGTACTCGTAATTACCAGGACATACGTCGCCAAGTTATTTTCTGTTTTATTTTCAGCCAGTTTCGTCTGATGATTCTAAAAATAAATTGCATCCAATGAAAACACTCACAATCACAACGGTATTGCCAGACGGTATGTTTAGCAAAAACATGCTCGGAGCACGCTCCCTACATAATATTTATGTACGAGGGCGGGTCAATAAGTCCGTGACTTTTTGAATTTCTGACCTCTTTAGTGAAAAAGCAACACTACTCCTGTCAACAGGCATCTGTCAGTTGACTCCTGTCAAAATTTGAACTTGCTGCGTCAGTTAGTTTGTGTTTGACAGCTATCTTTATCAGACTACCCAGTAATTTGAGGAAAAAATGGAAAAAAGTGAATTTCGTGTTGTGCATTATTTTTTGCGAAAAAAAACCATTACCGAGACCAAGGCTAAGCTTGATAAATACTATGGGGACTCTGCACCATCGATTTCAATGGTAAAAAAGTGGTTTACTGAATTTCGTTGTGGCCGTACAAGCACTGAAGATGCCGAACGTCCTGGACGCCCAGTTGAGGTCTCTTCACCCGAAACAATCGAAAAAATTCACGATATGGTGTTGGCCGACCGAAGATTGAAAGTGCAAGAGATTGTGGAAGCCGTAGGGATCTCGCATGGCTCAGTGGTTTCAATTTTGAATGATCACTTGGCATGAGAAAGCTTTCCGCAAGATGGGTGCCGCGTTTGCTCACAGTCGACCACAAACGCAATCGTGTAACAACTTCACAGGAAGGTTTGGCGTTGTTTAATCGCAATATGGAGAAGTTTTTGCGCCGTGTGTAACTGTGGACGAAACATGGATCTATCACAACACACCAGAGACCAAACAACAGTCAAAACAGTGGGTTTCTAAGGGTGAATCGGCGCCAAAGAAGGCCAAGGTGGGTTTGTCAGCCAATAAAGTTATGGCGACTGTTTTTTGGGATGCACGCGGGATAATCCACATTGACTACCTTCAAAAGGGAAGAACAATCAATGGGGAATATTATGCCAACTTATTGCACCGATTCAATGACGATTTGAAAAAAAACCGACCTCATTTGGCCAAGAAAAAAGTTCTTTTCCACCAAGACAATGCAAGGGTGCACACATGTGCAGTTGCCTTGGCAAAAATCCATGAATTGGGCTATGAATTGCTCCCTCATCCGCCCTATTCTCCAGATTTGGCTCCGAGTGACTACTTCTTGTTCCCAAACCTAAAGAAATGGCTTGGTGGAAAAAGATTTGACTCCAATGATGAAGTCATCTCGCAAACAAAGGCCTATTTTGAGGACCTCGACAAATCATTATTTTTGGAAGGGATAAAAAAATTGGAGAAGCGTTGGACAAACTGTATAGAGCTCAAGGGAGACTACGTTGAAAAATAAAATGATTTATTTATCAAAAAATCTGTTTTTTATTCCAAAAGTCACGGACTTATTGACCCGCCCTCGTTTCTACTAAGTAGTAATTTACGGGTGTACATATACAGTAAAGTATGAACGTACATTAATAAGTCGATTTATTAAGACGGGCATATTGGGGGACTGTCTTTATGTAGAACTTTGACGTTCAAAAAGTGCTGGCTCTCAGCCTAGTTTGAACAAATGACTTTTGATTTTGATTTTATTGCAGTTCGTAAAATGAGTTAGTCAAGATTTTTGGGCAATAAGCATTATAATGAAAGTCATGAAGTACCTACTTACCTATGATTAATGGATGACTGAATTTTACTCTGGATATTTAATTTTATGGAACAACATTATGATTGATAACAAGCTACCGTCAGGACAAACTTTGAATCTTTGAAGGATTACATAGTTGACAAACGTTAACCGTTTCTGTTATAGAAAGCCATGCTTAACTTTTGTTCGATTATATACCTAACAAGTAACATTATAAAGCAAACATAAAGAGCGGTTTCTCTGGGTAACTCATCCTGCTATCCTACTGCTTCTACCAGCGGCTTCGCCCGCGTGGAATTAGTGCTTCCCCTATTACAAATTATGTGTATAACTGCAGCTTCCTCATATGTGATAGATTAATCCTACCTATGCCAATATTTAAGGCATAATAGCACCAAAGTTCCCAGTGTTAATTTAGCTGCCACAAAAACTTCAATACTATGAGTCGTTTAGTGTGTATTAGCTGGAGTGACGTCACCCCAGCTTCCTCATTCAATACAGACAAACCAGTGAGGTTAGGGTTTTGGACTAAAGTCAGAAACATAAGGCATAATAGCTGCATAAGGAAGAAAAGAATTTCAACGATGTAATCGTTGAAATTCTTTAAAAACTGTTGAAGCTACGATCAAAAACGTGTGTGTAAGCTGGAGTGACGTCACCACAGCTGCTAGATCATATTATTATCTTCCAAACGCAAGAAGATATGACTATGTATTTTAGCTCAAATATTAAGGCAATTAGCCTAGAGATATGAGTTATTAAACCGATAAATATGTGTAAACTGGAGTGTGCATCCCAGCTGCTCATATCATATCTTCCGAAAGAAAGAAGACATGATTATGTATTATAGCTCAAAAGTTAAGGCATAATAGCTGCCAAAGACAGCAAAATGTTCAAATCTAAGGCCTTGTAGTTTCCACGTAATAAACAAAAAACAGTTGCCGCGCCAAAAAATCAAATTATTGCTTCGGAGTAGGCACCTAAGGAGCGGAGTTGCCGCTCCGTGCGCTACATCACCAGTTTGAAGTAGTTTGAACTAGATTATGTATAATACCAGACATATATAATATGTATATATATATATATATATGTCTGGGAGCCAACTACACACTTTTATCGTACTATGTACCTAAGTATTGAGGTTTTTTATAGTCATATTGTGAGTATAAACAGGATGAAAGAAAATTAAACAATCTAAGTGTAACAATTTCGTATGTTTTTATAAAAAATCACATTTTTGGCATAATTTACAGTCTTTGAAATCAAATAAAACATGATCAGTTTAAATCACAAATAATTCTTTAGATTCAGATGAAATATCTTAGTAGGTAAAGCGCGTTAAAAACATATAGGCTATAAGTTATAATTACTAATTCTACGTGGACGAAGCCACTAGCAGAAGCTTGTCTAGTATATAAAAATCTCGTGCCATGGTGTTTGTGGTTGCACTCCTCCGAAACCGCTCGACCGATTTTAATGATTTTTTTTTGTAGGTATATTTAGGTATGAGAATAGATCGTAAATTATTTTTCACCCTCCTATCCCCATTTTTTAATCACAGAACAACATTTGCTGGGTCGGCTAGTATTATAAAATAGCTTTCCAATTTCTTAGAAAAGTCACAGCATTTCCTGCTAGCATTTTGCTTAGCGATAGAGCAAATATATCCAGGTAAGTGAGCTCGTTTTACTCGCTATGGCGTATTCAAAAGGTCCATAATTTAGACTGGGAGGAGGTGGAGTGTACGTACGGCTGGGCTTTAATCGCTTCAGCTGCGCTAGCCATTCTTAATGGAGTTTTAAATAACACGTTTACCGTGTCCCTGTGTGGGTTCTATTAAACAACACAGTAACGGAGCACACAATATTACGTGTCACGTGGTGATGTGAATTTTCTAGACACAAAGGCAACACTGCTATCGTATATAGTTCCGGATATACTCGTAGAATAAAGTAAGTAAATGAAGTGCATTCGGCGGGTTCCGCGCCTCAGTGCCGGCGAATTCTTAGTGAACCCAAAGGCGTGGCGGCAATAAGTAACTCGTGTGATCCCCACGCTACCAGGATGGCAGAAAGAGCATGAAAGTTAAATTAATGTGGTCGGATGCGAGCTCTCCGAAAAATCGGCGCATTCGTGTTCACAGAGCATGAGGAATCAGGAATTCGAGCTGGTGTAGGTCTGTCTGTAGCTAGCGTAGCACATTATTTTTTTGTTTTGGAGGGTGGGAAATCATCCAATGACTTCTCCCGCTCTGGGTGGAGTGGGAGGGTGTGTCAGACGTTTACTGACTAAAACCCACACTTGTTCCTTCAGTTGCCCTCTCTCAACTCTTTCGAATTTATCCGCGACCTCAGGGTTTTGATTTCCGCAAAAATCTCCTTGAAACTTGTCTACGAGTACTACGAGGGTAGACACTAGACAAACTTATTTCAGGAACGTCAGTCATTCCTAAACTAAAAGTGGCAATAATCCGAGAAAGTAGTTTCATGTCACTGTTTAATATAACACACTCGAGTATATTTCACAACTTTCTTCGGCCATATTTCATTTCCCGCATTACCGCAAGTTGTAGCTGTCAAATAAGGGTAATGGATTATAATAGTATTCATTTGTAATAGGGTTTCGACGTGGCAGCTTATGAAATAGTGATCTTTTGAGTAAATTCGCAAATTCGTTGGAGGACTGCTAAACTGCCGCATTGGATTTGTGGACATCCCACGTCATAATTGATTCAATACCAGATGATAACACACAGGCCCGGGTCTACGGTGGCTGGAGATCGTCTCCCGGCGCCGGACGCCCCAGGGGTCTCCTGAGGCGGCCGCTGCTGAGGGCGTGAGGGCGACTCTGTTGTTGAGTCTCACTCACCCATGCCGCCTCCCTCTTCGCGAGCATTACTGCTTCGCAGAAGGAGGAGACAGCTTCTCATTCCTTCTCGCTCTGTACCATGGCCTTAACCAGGGCAGGGCGCGAGAGGTCGGAGCCGCCTATCGCATCCACGAGGACACGGCGGGGCTCCGCCCAAGCGGGGCAGACCTACACCGTATGCTCCACCGTGTCCTCTGGACGTTCCGCGCAGTGGAAACACCCGAGCGTTTCCTCCCGCCCTATCCGACACAAGAACCTTCCGAAACAACCGTGTCCGGTGAGGACCTGCGTCAGGCGTAAGGTGAGGACGCCGTGGTGCCTCTCCAGCCACTCCTCAAAAAGGGACACTACCGCCGCAATGGTGACGTGCCCAGCGCTGGGTTCGTCGCTCTCTTCATGTCGCCATGAGATCCTGCCGGAGCTCTGTTCGCCGAGCCGCGAGGTGTCGCGGCAGCGGAGTTTCGCGCCGACATTTCGCCTCCTCGCGCCACTCATAGAGATGCGCGAGGATCTTTGCCTCCATATCCCATGGCGACAGTCCGGCAAGGAGGCTCGCCGCCTCACAGGAGACCGTGCGATATCCTCGGATCATGCGAATGGCCATGACCCTTTGGGACGCGTTCAACCGGCGAGTTGGTCGCCGCCTCAAGGAACGCGTCCACACCGGTGCCCCATAAAGGGCCATGGACCGCACGATCCCCGCGTAGAGCCCCCGACAGGAGGCGAGACGGGCATCGTTACAAGTTAGAATCACTCGGGATTCGTTTGCAGCCAGTTATGAAGTAGTAGTTGGTAGTTCATGATTGTTTTCTCCTTTGTTTCTCAAGATTCAATAGGTAACGCAAGCGTGTTAGATAACAAGAAGGAATGAACTCATTTACGGCGTAGGTTCATTCATTCATTCATTTCAGCCCAAAGAAGTCCCCTGCTGGACATAGGCATTCCCCAAGAGTCACCACAATGACCAGTTCCGTGCGTCTCGCACTCTCACCAGGTAATCGGTCCACCTTGTGGGATGCCTTCCACCGCTGTGTCTTCCGGTACGCGGAACTCCACTCCAGAACCTTTCGGCCACATCGTACATCTGTTCTTGGAGCATAGCTCTCTCCATTGCCCTTTGGGGGCTCCATTCCCTGGTGTAGGTAAATATGCGCTGGCGAACAGTTTGAATAGATTCAGAAAGGTAGGATACAAACCACAGATAACTATAATAGTGGGCGTACTAGGCATAGGACGTCGCGAGACGATTTCCGGCCACCGTAGACCCGGGCTTGCGGACGGCGAGCAGTGGGTAGCTCGCCGTCCGATCAGCACCAGGCCCGTGAGTCGACGGCGCGTAGTGTTCCACGCGAGCCTCAAAGAGATGTAGTCAGCCACCACTGACGGGGCCCATCGTGGCCGGTGCCTGCATGCCTAGGGGTAGCGGATAAATTCTGAAAATGAGTTACCGCACCCCTGGGCAGGGAAGGAACAGGGGTGGGTTTTAGTCAGTAAGAGTCTGACACGCCCTCCCGCTCCACCCAGAGCGGAAGAAGTCATTGGATGATTTATCTGTTTATTATATTTATCTGTTATCACAAAAAAAAAAAGAAAAAAAAGAGAACTATAATAGTAGCAAGCTAATACAGACATGATCTCCTAATGTGGCATGTCGGATGCACCACACCCTAGACATATATTGTCTATGCGGTTGTCTTTGGTGTGACCATAAATGAGAGCAATAGGCAATTAGTTTAGTTTTATTTTATTTTTGCTTGGATATTAGGCTTTTGTAAATTAATGTGCGTTTGTAATCTGTGCAAAATAAATATTTTTTCTTTCTTTTTTCTTTACATGCATGCATATATGCATGCAAAAGCAACTACAACAATATAATAACTTGTAGTGTGTTTGTAGGTCCTAGTCTACTCAAACTGTGAAGTGACTTGATAACTTGCACTATACTCATCAACAAATACTGATTCAAATCAAGCTAGCTAGCGGAACTCCGCAGATGTGATTAATACCAATGTCTAATGGTGATAAAACAAGAAAAAAATATTTGCTAGTTAATTAAATTTGGCTCTGTAGTTTAATCAAGGAGTCGTGAAAAATAAAACGCTTTATTAAACTATGATAAAAGAAGTCGAGGAACCTTTTCATAGTACTGACGGTGAAAAATTCCTACTACTTATAGTTTCTATGCCGAAGCTATGGAGCGTGTCACCCTAAAGGAGCGAACTGAACAAGTTGCCTCGCGTTTATATCAATATGACCTTGCTCTTTATACTTTAAGAACTCGCTATAAATTAAAGAGAGTTCCATTGCGGATTCAAGTAGGTTTAATCGGGATTATTTGAAGGACAAAACGATGTTTTTACCTTTTGTAGGACTTTTCCAATGTCTTGGATGGCTCTTTCTGGACGCGCCTGTTATTTCATAAACCCTTGCAGTTTGTCTCTAAAATGACGGAGGAAGTTACTTATCGAAGTGGCTCAGCTTATAACAGTAACTAACTTAGTTTCAAAATCTGGACCTCAATAAGTACGAGTATACCCTGTTTACTGTGCTTATAACAAGCAACTTGAAGTTTAATTGGACACAGCTCTCAAGTTTTGCCACGACACCCGGTTTTCAGCTTTTCGCTGTTAGTCTGTATCCACCATATTTTTATGGATAGTTGGTGTGTCCAGTTATGTGCCTTAGTTTGTTAATACATAGCCATCTCTTCCTCAAAATCATGCTTTTAATAATTATATGTATATCGATGCGATGCAATGCAATGTCACTCACGCTTTCCATCTATGAGTGCGCTTTTAGCTCGAGAACCACTTTTCTAGAATCAAATTTCTTGTTCGTTTCATTAAGGCACGGACTGACTACGATTTGAGATAGCTTCAAATAAGGTTGAGAATTGAACATAATAGTTGTGTTGACGATGCGGATAGGTTTACGGGTTTTCTTTAGATTATGCAGAATATACACAATAAATTAAATAATTGTTCGGTAAAAGTTTTAATAAAATGCTAATTCTATTCAATTCTTAAAAAAAATATATTGTTATCACTGAAAATACAGAGATGTTCGACGCCAAAGTTTATTTTTGTGGAGCAATTTCCAAATTATTTATTGGGAATATCAAACTATTTTTTTATTATTCTATTCGGTTACAATTTTTCTTTAAACCCTTCTCTATCCACTGTATTTTTTGCAAAGGATATTTTCATTGCATTACGTCATACTCGACTATCCAAGAAACCAATTTTTTTGACTGTTGAGGTCCTTAAGTTAAGATATATTTTCTGACTCGGTTTAAGCATGGTTATAGTCTACCCGAGTGCAATGGAATGCACGGCTAGTTTCATATAAAAGCTTGCCAGTCCAGACTTAGCCAGTGAACTCAGAAATCAGTGATTTAAAAAGCTATGTTGGTCATTCCGGTTCTTTTTCAGAACATTTCGTTGCTAATGTGTGTGTTTCGCTTAAAGAAATTAAAAGCATAGCTCGCTAAGCGACTTCGAATTTCGTGGTTTAAAAGTTTGCCCGGCTTTCAAATCCACTTTAATTAGTAGTACTTTTAAAATTGTTGCCAAGTTCTAAGAAGTCGTCTTGAAAGTCGCCAGGGGATTTACCCTTGGCAGATTTCTTGTTCTGAAATCAGACTTAGGCCTATATTCCAAGTTATGACCTCCAACTCGACTCCACCTCGAATTTATTTACACAGGTACATACCTAATGTAGGTAACACATAACCTAATAATACAATTGGCTCTTTCACGTGTGCTCCTTCAATTATGGCAGACCACAGCATGCACATATACCTACATAACTAGGTGAAGAACCGATACAATGATATCACAACATATTATCAAAAAAGTCCTCCGCCGTGCCGATCAAATTATAGTTATACCTTGTTATTTATTGACATTTATCTAGAGTTTTCCCGTGTTCATGGCGTGTGGAGGTCCTTCAAACTGACTTGGAATACGGGCCTTAGTGATCTCGTACCTTTAGCCGTATAGATGTACCTCGATCCTATACCTATAGTCTATAATTTGTCTGTGAACATATTTTATGTACCTAAGCGTTCGGTTTCACAATGCCACAGAGTTGTCACTTTACTATGCAACCGCATCTAATATTAGCAAATGTAAAGCAATATGTAATTGGCAGCAAGATTACAGGATTACGGCGAACCGTTTCTTAGTAGGGGATTACTTGTAATTATTGCGTTCCTAGATTCTAGATACCAATCTACATTAAAAGTCGCTTTGGGGGTTGGATCTAGTGACCCATATAGTCAGTGTACGTGTTCCAATACCAGTCTAACCTTATTTTTCCTGTTATAGTATTCACGTATACTTTTCTCGTTAGTCTTTCTTTCAGTTCTTTCAGTTTTCTCGATTAGCATCTTGAAGAATCAACTTGATCAGTTATTTTTTTAACGTTCGTAGACGCGGGCCTGCGGACTGCGATTAATGGGTAGCTCGCCGTCCGATCAGCACCAGGCCCGAGAGTTGGCGCGTAGTATTCCAAGCGCGCCTCAAAGAGATGTCAGCCACTGACGGGGCCCGTCATGGCCGATGCTTGCATGCCAAGGGGTCGCGGATAAATTCGTAACAGAGTTACCGCGCCCCTGGGCACTCCTGCAAGGAAGGAACAGGGGTGGGTTTTAGTCAGAAAGAGTCTGACACGCGCTCCCGCTTCATTCAGAGTGGGAGAAGTCATAGGATGATTTATCTGTTTTCAAGCTACTGTTCTAAGTTACTGTTACCGTTGTTAACTTGAAGATTTTTGTTTCTTATAGATATAGTTGGATAAATTAAAAAGATATATTATTTAATGCTGACTTGTATAACACTCGTGAAAAAAAAAATAGCATATTGGTTTAAAGTTATTCTCTTTTTTCTCTCTACTCTTTAATCCGTATCCCACCCAATGTTGAGTTTCTTCCAATGCATTCCACTTTGTCCGTCTTGAGCCTCCCGCATCCAACCCTTGTCTGCGACTTTGACCTCTTGTTTAGGGGCAAATAAATAATGTGCGGTTGGTCCATTACATTTGTATATTATCTTTGAACGAATAGGACGAGATTTACAGCAGTTTATGTATCGCTCTTTTACGCATGATGACTGACTCATGATTAATAATTTCAATTGTCGAATCTGCGAAGCACACAAAACCATCACTAGCACTTTTATTGAGACCTCTCAGTGGACATCTTACTTAATTATTTTTAGAATAGTTAACAATGTAAAGATTTAATTAGCAAACTGTATTTATGCGTTTGTCTCTTAAACTGGATGAGGTCACGAGTCGCGGTACGTATACCTATGTGCTGAGGATTGCTATATTGTCGCCATGACGCGTAACGTAGGTGACAGGACATTGTTACCTATGACCTCGACTTGGAGTAGATATTCAACAAAAGCCAAGCCTTATATAATGGGTACTTTCCTGTGTTTATTTTTGTACAATATTTTATATGAAACAACAAATAACTCGAAAAATATTTTTTTCTAAAAACAGCTCCCAAATTGGTTATTAAATGAAGCAGAAATTGGCATTTCAATTACCTATTGGTATAAGGAAGAGTCGGGCATGGTGGGAACATCTCAAACTCGCGTAACCTGGCGCTGACGTCATACGTCATTGTGTACATCCTTTTCCTGTTACTTGACAGTTTCCCCTTCCACGGTATAGGTGGTTGTGCATGCTGGGCAGGCAAGGAGGTGACACACGTCCTGTGTAGGGGCTCCACACTGGCACTGAGTTTGGGACGGATCAAGGATTTACGATCAGATTATTTCTACAATCACCAACCTGCGATACCAAGGTAGGGTAGGGCTCGGTAGGCTATCTACTCCGTGTTGACCTGCTACGTAGCTACGATTTCGTAGCATCGTAGCAGATAATCTATCCGCTACGAGTCGACTCATCATTTCTGAAACTTTGTTGTGTGTTCATGAACTTGTATGTAGTTTTGCAAGTTTGCAGATTCAACAGTAACAAGGGTTAAGAGGCCGTATACGAAATTTTGCCGATTCCGTTGATTAACATGATTTTACAGACGTGATTTTACAGTTAAAATAATATTTCTTTAAATTTTAATGCACAACATGTGATCATTTTAATTATGATCTAATGTGTGTAGGTACCACAAACCAACGACGGTTTAGAATTTCACATAATTACGAATCGTTTTGACGTCTAAACAGTATGAAAAAATTAGAATATATTGTTGCGAAAGTTGTCTATACACTGGAATGACCATCTGGGAGCGTTGTACATGAGTCCAACGTCCTGCGCGCGCACGGGAAGGTTTCCCAATCAAGTGCCCCGTACCGGTTCCAAATTATAGCTTAATACGAGTATCTAGGAAACTACTGAAGCTACACAAAAAAAATACGCGTGTATAGCTGAAACTATAGAGAATCGACATATGTGAAAACTAAAGTACGATAACGTGTTATAAGTACTTTAGAATAAATGGAAATGTTAACGTAACCGTTGGCGGTAAACGTTAAAATTAGTTTAACCTATGTTTTTACCAATAATTTTGTAGTTTGAGTCTTTAAAACCTACTTATCATTAAACTAGGCTATATAACCTTTTTTTTGATATCCCTGAATCACTACGTGAAATGTTCTAAGTACCACATTAGACCCAAACAATCACCCCATCCCTACAGAATTTTAGCGTCGACGGCGGGTCAAGGTTACGCCAAGATGAATTATTTACCTATTTTATCGTTGTATTATACTGTTCTATCTGTTTGTAAATACTAATTATTAACTAATTATCATATTACGAGCAATATTATACGATATTACATAATAAATCGTACTCAAAATAAATAAATAATACACTATTTACTTACTTAAACTATTTCGATGTTTCGTATTTCAATATTATCATTTTCAACACACATTGAACCTCTGACATGTTTAGTTATCTGTAAAACTTGATTTATTGAGGATTTTTGGGATTACTTAAAAACCATTGTAAATGTATCACAATTACAATGGTTTTTAAGTAAATTCTAGTTAAATAAACAATTCACGTAATAACACATCACGCCATTTTTTGACAATGACATTTGACAGACGACATTTGAACTACGAGTATTTGTTGTAATTTTAACTCTATGCCTCCGTGCAGAGTGCCCAGGAATAAAAAACGTGGACTTTAATACAGTGCCATCTTTTTTTTTACTTCTCAAAGCTCAAACAATGCGACCACAGTAAAAAAACGATTTCAAGTGGAGCACACCGCCTGAGCATTGAGCAACATTGGTTACTTCGACAGTCTGCGCGCAAAAAATTCAGGCAACAGTTGTTTCGTGGTCGTTTCAGTTTCAGTTTTACCACTTTAATATTAAATTGATTAAAAAAATATCAATTACAATTTTTTTTTGTTATTTGGGCAAAGAATTGCTTTTGATTTTGCCTTTTTAGAACTCTCGTTCATAAAATTAAAAGAGCAAAAAATAAACTTCAGTTCAAAATTAATCCATTTCCTGAGAAAAAAATGTAAAAAAGACAAAAATTTGGTAATAAAATTCTTTTAAAACAACCCAAATCTCGAATTTATGATACGACACGCAAGTTTCGAGTTAAAAATCATTTTAATTGTGATCATGAATGAGCACATTTAAAATGATTTTTCATGTTGTGCATTATAACTTATAGAAATACATTTTTTTAACTGTAAAATCACGTAAGCCAGTGAAATCGGCAAAATTTCGTATACGGCCTCTTAAGGTTAGTGATTGAAAAAAGGAAACAACCGGCTATGGACAAAATTTATTTAATAAGTCTTACTTGTGGTTAAAAGTACTATTTACAAGTCGTAACATCAAATTGTAATACTTAACTATAATAAACAATGAATATAATACCCATTGCTGTAAATCTAAAGCCACGTATAAATTTTGTCAGGTATTGAGTTTAATTTCAACTACATACACGAATAAATGTGTAATTCGTTTTAGTGTAATCAAACAAACTTGTACGTAAACTAACGCTCAATACTTGAGAAAATGGAAACGCGCTTGGAAATTAATTGAAACTGATCAAATATCCATATGGCATATATTTATATGTTCACTTAAGTACTTTATATATCATTTATTTATTGTAAATTACAATGTAATTGTAAAAAAGTACCTATTTACAAATATCGATGGTCACTTTTTAATTTTATCTTAACTAAAAATAATAAAATAATGTGTGTTGCGTTTTTTTTTAATATACACAGGCAAAAGTATATAGGCAGTGTTTATAATATGCTTATCATTTGTGTGATTATAGTTATTGAGCATTCAGGCGTAAAAGTCACATGAACCACATTTATACAACAAAGTACCAATTAGTGTAAAGGCGGTGCTCTAAACTCCCGTCAGACGAGAAGAAGAGCACGACATAATGCTCTCACAAACTGCAATAAAATATAAACGAACAGCCGTTGTCACATCCTTTAGACAATAAACAGGACAAAGTGAGTCGGAAAATCAATTATTCATTTCCATGAATTGCAGTCATTTTGAGCGCGTGCCGGTGTCAAAAGACTCGCCCATTTATTATTGGTGGTGTGTATTTATTGAGGTTCGGGACGTTTTGCATAAACCTGTATGCGGTGAAGAGCGCATGGCTTTACGAGCATCAATAGACTTTCCTTTTAAATGTCTGACCCGTGCAATCAGTTCCACACACGCATTAATATACTTATTATGCATCGTCTACTGCATTTTTTTAAAATGCCGATGCATTTATGTAAAATATTATGATAATAAAATGAGATTTGAACCTTTCATGTCCCTATGCTAATAGAAGTAATTGACGAGTGATTATGTCGCTGTGACTTAATTAATTACCGTCTCTACATCGAACATTGAACACGTACACAAAACATTGAATTAATGTATAAATAAAAATTAAATATCTGCCACAATGTCACTTCAAAAGTAATCATAAATTCAATACAAAAATGAAATAATACTCTAAATTCTACAACTCATAATTTAATATCATGAAAAACAAAAAATCAAGATTCTTTAAGGTGGGAATTTCGTAATTTTTATTCTAAATGGGTTTCATCACAACATATTGGATGGTATGGGTGATTCTGTACTTAATAAGGATCGGAAATTATAGTGTGGAATACCTTACATTACTTGTAGATAACCTAGTAGTCGAGCCTACAGACTCAGCTCGCAGTGATGCTATTAACTAATTACGAAAGTTTTAATATTTTAATTGAACAGCAGATTATTACTTTTTTGTCATAACAATATACATAATAATTTATAAATCATTGAAATAAACGAAACTCAAAATCTCGTGTTTCTTATTTAAGTAGTCGTTTATAATAAAGGTATAGTAGATTGGCACTAAAACATAGCTAGCAAATACTCCAAGAACCGTTAAAATACATTTACTTCCGTAGTTTTAAATCTAAATTGCCTTGACAAAGTGATGTGCTCTGTAGATTTTGGCGTAAAATTAAAATGAGAGTTGTATATTACATGTAACGTTATCTAAGATCTATAAATAGATATCTACTGAATTGTTAAAAATATAAGTCGCGGATGACACAGGCATCTTTTATAGACGGTCTGTGTCTAAGTCTAGATATGCTTAACTACATAAGAAAAAACTAAACTATGAACTAAAAAATATTCTTAATGTTTCCGGCCAGATATCTTGTAGGTAAAAATATTTATATAAAGATGCTTATGATACAGTGTTTAACGTAAATAGCAGCGCTTATTAGATTGAGTGCTAATTCCACGAATTTATCAAGTCTTCATCTCGGAAATAGCACATTTTCTTTAACATTTTCTTTTCGTATTTTAGCATAACCATATAGGAAAAGTATAGGCAGTGATTGTTATTTATATCAATGATATATTCTAAAGGACTTCTCAACTTACTGAAGTCAGTCTGTCGCAGTCATCTTTCTTTTTGAAAACATAGATACTTATAAAAGCTTTTAAGTAACTCAATAAAAAATATGGGCATAAATTATTGAAGTGACAGCATTAAAATTCATGTCCTATAAAGTATCCTTGGAAATCGGTAACACATTAAAGGACCCGAATTGAGGCTTCCTACCTAAAGTTTGAAATATTACACAGACATGTCCCCCGTACTAGCATGACAGTCTTTTGTCGAAGGCTATATAGTCAGGGGCATAGAGTACACAGGGGTTGTCTAGCAAAGAGGAGATTTGGCTTCGGGGTCCTCAACCCTAGACAACCCGAAGACACTTATTAAAATACACTGTTTGTGGTGTACCGCCCTGAGTACGTCCCTGGCTACAGCCACGGTGTTGTTTCATACATCTAGATCATTACACACAATAGATTTTGAGCCCTCATACAAAATCTAAGAACTCATCACTATCAGAAAAGAATAATATCAAGAGTATCTTTCGAAAATCAATACAGTCAAATATAAACATTGACATAACACGAATGTATATTTACAATTATCCAATAATTACCTTATATTATTATTTATGAAACCAATAACATCATTCTCATAATAAATCTTATTCTATTTAAAGATCTGAACTCCTCAATATTCCAATAAGCAATGCATTGTGATGCATGACTGCTTGACTCCTCAAACATGAGAATAGAGTTTATGAGACTAGAAATTACCAAAGGACATGACATGAGATAGCGAAGCTACAGAAATCCTCATAAAATAATTATATTTAACAGTTCAAGCCGTTTAACTCGTGTAAATGAGTTGAAAAGTTAAAATACACTGATTAGTTGAGCGCGCTTCGACATTCCGGCACCCTCCCTCTATATTAAGGCGGAGATGGAAAAGTTAATTATTTTTCTACAAACACCATTTTAATATGGAATAAAATGTAATTACGGTCGTTACTAAACAATGTTCTCGGGAGCCGTAATCTTCCTCCATCAGTGCAATTCATACGAAAATTTTGGCCATTACCAGATCAGCCGAATTACAAGGAATTTGAGACTTCGACAAGATTATTTGGGCTCAGAATATTGCTCGGAGATTTAAATCTGCACATAATTTCTCGTCCAATAATGAGTTCACGTAAAATGTGGCTTGTGAAATATTAATACAGCGAATTTGTGTACTTTATTTCGTTGTTATTTGATTCGAATATAAATTTCCACATGTACCATTTATTTAATCTTTCGGAATTGAAATAAACGACTGAACTATTGATTTAATTTGGTGAATATTCTGGAGCAAATAGTAGTGCGTCGGATCTATGTCATGCCGAATGGAGGCTCCATTACTCCAGTGCTCGTAAACTCCCCGAACGTTCATACACACATATACACCCTAGCATCACAATTGACAATCTCGCCGATGACCACTATTCTACACTTCGATGATTTATTTACACCACTCGCACCATACTTGCATTAAGTCAATAATAAACCACATTTACAAAATATGAGCTATGGAGATCACATGTCATTCGTTATCGTACGAAACCTTCGTTTCGAAATTTATATGAAGGACGAAAGTAAAAGACGCTTTACTTATAAGAACAAGAGCTTACTTAATACATTCTATCGTTTTTGTATCAGTTCTTCGCGACAGATAGGTATGTTCATTAAGTACTAAGCGATTTATGGCAACTTCCTTATCTAAATACCTTTGTATTTTAAACAGTACCCCTTGACATAACTAATCATAATAATATTGATACAAGTAGTTAATCCAGATCATTTCTCATTATTAATCGTTTGAGAGAAGACCTGGATAATGGGGTTTTATTTCATATCTGATTCCAATGTAGGTAAATATACCTAAAGGCTGCTCCTAAAGTAAGCATGACTTGGGTTAATTCTATAGATTCATTTCTGAAAAGGAAAACAAAATTTGCAAATTAAATCACCTGTTAAATACGCAATTTGGTTTCCGTTTTACGAGTTAATTATAACACTTCAAGTTCCACGGCACTCGCGAAGTTTGTAAGTCCGTCACCACCGACTTATTTCTAGTTCAAATTTCCTTCCCTGTATAAAAATATTTTACTCGACTTATCACGATAAAGTACTGTTCACGCACTAGCTACACAGAACTTTCTACGTAAAGCAACAGCTGCGCAGAATTCGGATGTGTGCACCAACGTCACTTACAACGAGTTTCGCGCAGAGGCAGTCCTTGAACTGACTGGCAATGAGTGTTTATGTTAAGCTTCCAGATAGGGGTAACCAGTGGAAGTCAGGGGCGCACTCGGGGGCGCGTCACGAGCGTGTCAGAGCGCGGCCGAGCGCAACCGAGCGTCTCACGCCGGGCGACTTACAGCCGTGTTCATACGATGATCTCGCGGATGACGCGGCGCGCGCGCGAGTTGGGAGTGGAGTAGCCGGACTCCAGCGACTCGTCGTAGCCCAGCGACATGTGCAGCGGCTTCTCCTCGGCGCCGCCCTCCTCCGCGCGCATGCCGTACTCCGGCAGCCCGCTCACCTCATGGTACGGCGATTCTGGTGGAAGAGAATATGCTGTACCTACTGATTGCTATAATATGTTTAGGTAAAAAACTTTTTCAACACATTTGCTCAAAAACTGCATTTACGAAGCCTGTATACATTGTTCGAAAGTTCAAAATTACGTACCATACAATGGAACGTGTGGTAAAATAGGTACTCTCACCTAAGTACCTGTTTTACCGCACGCTCCGTTGTATAGCGCCGTGCGTATCCTTTACGGTTTTTTTTTTAAATTTCCTAAAATATTTAAGAATTCCACCAAGGAGTTTCACATTACGAGAAAAAAACTTTTGGCAGTCACGGGACGCCCACGAAAGACATCTATTTTGTGTGTTGTGTGTTTTTTGTATTGTAGTTGTTGTTGTTGGTTGTGGTGGTTGTTGATGTTGGTAGTGTTGTTGTTATTTTTTGTTGTTGTTCTTAGTTGAGGTTGTTGTTGTTAGTTATAGTTTTTGGTTGTTGTTGTGTTTCTTGTTGTTGTTGTTGTTGTGTTTGTTGTTACTGGTTGTTGTTGTTGTTGGTTGTTGTTGTGTTTGTTGTTACTGGTTGTTGTTGTTGGTTGTTGTTGTGTTACTTTTTTTCGCATAGATGTTTCTAGGGAGAAGGGAGTCGAGAGCGGTGGCGTAGTGGGGGCATGGTGGCACGACGGCGTCATGCCGTTTTTCGTCACGACATTCGAGTCGGTTTTACTGCCAAGCCGCGCCAATAGATGTTTCACATCAAAAACAAAAGTTTTTTTCATTACCTATTGTAGTTACTGTTTTCTCGCAAATGTGTTGAAAAGCATTGTATGACACATGTGCGGATTGGTATTTACAAACTCGTGACTATGGTAAGCCCTCGACTTCGTCTCGGGCTTGCATTTGTCTACTCGTTTGTAAAAACCAACTTACCGCACTAGTATCATAAATAACTATTTAACAAAAAATTTAACCGACGAAAAAGAACTAAAAAAGAAAAAAACAAAAGACATAAATAAACCTTGAGTCTTGAGTATTGAGCTTATTTACATATATAATAAAATTTTATATAGGTAAACTAATTTTGAATCGGCGCCAAACTTCAATCTGATTAATTGTCTAAATTTGATATGTACGAGTAAGTAGGTACGTAGAAATGAAGAAGGCTCTACGTATGTACGGAGTGAGGGCTGAACATACATACAGAAACACTATTATATGCCCACAATTTTCGGGGGTTTCTCTCAATTTTATTAGGATTCCATCATCAGATTCTGATTTTCTTGACATGGGACTACCCTATCTAACAAAAAAAGAGTCATCAAAATCGGTTCATAAACATTAAAATCGGTTCATAAAAAACGGAGTGAGGGCTGGACATACATAAAAAAAAAAATATATATACGGTCGAATTGAGAACCACCTCCTTTTTTTTTCGTTGGTTAATAAAGTACCTCTGGTTTCTTCAATACCTATCTATGAAAACGTTTGTTTCAGGACTGACTTCCAAGTACGAAGATGAATCTTAGCACGTTTACTCTTTGTGTCACGAATAAATTTGAAAGAAAGTCACCGCGGCCCTGGCACAAGCAATTGAAGGAACCAAGGCGGGTTTTAGTCAGTAAGAGTCTGACACGCCCCCCCGCTCCAACCAGAACGGGAGTAGTCAATCTATGATTTGTTGCTCTCTAAAAAAAAAACTAGAGACTGACGATCGTCAGGAAGGAACAACAATCTAAATATCAGTTTTAACATTCTAGACTAAAGATGGTAGCAGAACCCAGACGCCGCTCGCTGCTTAACATCGTCCTTGGCATAGTTGACTTCAAGTAAATATATTTTTCGTTTTTTAGGAGAAGCAACGGTGTTTTGCAAAAGTGTGGGCGTAAGGTCATTACCGAGCGGCTACGCTCCACGAAAATTTATCGTAGTAATTTATGAACAACTTTTCGTAGCGCAAGAAAAACTCGTTGGTAGCGAACAAAGGCAAAAAGTGTTTCTATTATTAATCGATGGGATAAAACACTTACCGATGTGTTGATCCATCCGTTTCTTGGGCTTATGTACAGAGGCGTAGGGGTCGGAGCAGTACTCCTGGCGGGACGGGTTCTGCGCCGCGCGCATGTCGTAGTCGCCGGCGGGCGGCTGGCTCGCGTGCGGCAGGTGCGAGTAGTGCGCGTAGTCGTCGATGTTGCGGTAGCCCGCATGCGAGATAGGATCGTAGTCATAGTTGCTCTGACGATCCAGCACCTGGTGAGCTGGCAGCGTTGCAGCGTTGTTAGCCGCAGCCATCTTCATCTGCCACAACGAATCCTGAGAGTTCACGCTGCCCCCGTTGTTGCTATTCGTATAACTATTCTCTATGAAGCCCATGTTTACCCCTGTGAACAATTTTCCTCGTCTTATATCGAATCGTGAGATTTTTTCGGGATAAAACGCGACATGCAAAGCGTGCTCCAGATATAGGTTATTTTTACCTTCTATGTTGACTGTAGTTAGTCCTTAGTGAATGCATATGAGAAAATAAATGAAAATAATAGAGTCCAAATTAAAATTATACAATGCGTGTTTAACACAACTAAATATGGAGCGTGAAAATTGATGTTTAATGAGAAAAATGTTGAAATGTGGACACAGAAATATTAGAAGAAGATACTTACAATCAGAATTTGGCATAGTTTGTCCTGGATGAGGTTGAGTGTGAGGCGGTACGTGGTAGGAGTACCCTCCTTGTGTCGCGTACACCGCAGTTTTTGAGTCATCCATAGACAACGCCATGTCCATGGAATGCTCCAGAGCTTTGTTCTCCATGCCCGAGCTCGGGTAATATGGCGGTGGGGCCTGGTTCTGAGGCGTCACTTTAGCTGGCCTCATCGAGTCCATTTCGTAGTCTTTGGATCTATCTTTCTTGTTTGGCCTGCGTCTGCACTGGTAGATAAGTAGTAATAGTCCCACGAATAGAAGAACTACGACTGTAGTGACGAAAATGCCTACAATGGCGGCCGTAGTGCGAGCCGAAGTCTCCTTGATGAATGACGTGCCAACTGTTGAAAAAAACACACTTAAGCATTCTAGCTATTTATAAAATTATTCAAAGTTAATCTACGAGGATTTCTGTTCCCCAATTTGTTAGGTTTTGCGCTTTTAACGTGGCTATTATCCCAAAAATTTGCTTCAGTGAAAAGCTCACTTAAATAAGTCTTTCCTTGTATTAATGCTTTCATAGAAGCTGTTTATTACATCATAAATGTTCATTCATTCACCCGGATACCAGTTCATAAAGTTAGCCGGCGGGAAGACGTCCGATTTAAAGTGAACAGCTCAAAATAAACAGGAAACTCATCACCTAAATGTAATCTCTAAAATGTTATTTGTTTTCTTTTTCTCTATATTTTTTTATCTGATACTTATGTTGTAATGAGAAAGTGAAAATTTTGTGTTTTTGTGTAGGTAGTGTTGTACGGTGAAGGATACTACAGTACCACACTTGAAAGGTACATATATTATTTTAATTGGTCATTAGCTATACTAGTATACTATGTAAGTAGGTGTAATATAACCCGAGCAAAACCGACGCGGGGAGCTCAATTAACATTTAAACTACATCGTCTACAACAAATTACTCACTCTCGGCTTCCGTGTATTCGCTGCAAACATCTTGATTGACCTGCAAGCAAAGCTTGAGTCGTATACGAGGGTTGAAGTCGTCCAACGGCGGGTCGGTGACGTGCCGGGCGGTCGTTCGGGTGGTCTTACTGGGAAGCTCCACTGTGGCCTCCTGAACTGTGGCCACCGCGCCCGACAGGCGTAGGGTCACCGTATCCACTACCTGTTATCCAAGAAGTTACATTAACCTTTGTTCCGTAGAGGTTCTTGATGTTAAAATAGTAAAGCTTATTTTTCTGTAGCGGTCTTAGTTGGAAAGGTCCAGGAGGTTGCAGACGCAATTTAGTTCAACGTGCAGGCTATTCGTCACTATTTCCTAACAATACCTACATTTTTATTCCGGATATCGAATTTAATAGGTACAATTCATACCAGTGCTTTGAACATCCGCAAACATAACTTAACAGCATTTGTTTAGCATCGGAAAATGTTCGCTATTAAACATGGGTTCCGCCAGAACCCAGTTTGGTGAATATCGCCAAAATCGTTACGCTTGGCAGTCGCACAAATATTATCGTTTTAAACTTAGTTGTCCCAAAACTTAGCACACAGTTTAAACTTCAATGTAGTTTGTATTTTCATTCACATTCTGGTGTAGGAGTAATTATTTCTTGGACAGAATGCCGGGCATGTTGTATTCGACCCGGTCGAATCTAATGGCAAGCGCATTCCTAGAAAGCATAATATTTCGTTGGAAGAGACAGAGTATCTCGAACTAATGAAGACGTATAATTTTTGATGCCATTTCTCAAAATGTTCAAGTTTATTTAGATGATTATTTCTATCTGGAATAGTTAGGTTGTAAATAATAAAATCTCTAATAGTTTAGTTACTTTCAAAAGAAATCTTTAAATTATTAAATTTTAAATAACTAGCTGTTTTAGCTATCAATTTTATAGTTCCTGTGAGTTAATTTAAATTTTCAGAAACATACTTACGTTTTAATACGTATTTTAAGCACTTACTAAGAATTTATTCACTATTAAAAGTTTCGTGGTATTTAGATTGTACCGCTTAATTCCTACGTCTCAACGTATTCTCTAGGTTTATAATATTACCAAATGTACGTAGTTATTTTAACACTCTGCGATTCCGATAATTATAATTTATGTTTTTATGGGTTCAGCGAGCCAAATGCAGCTGGCATAGCGAATAAGCGAACCAACTGCATCATAGGTAATAAGTACAAATAAATACCTCTCTGCTCCACGGGCAACACGTTTACCAACGTCTTACCAAACTATGAGGTAGGTAGAGGTACCTTATATTATCCATTTCTTCAATTAACATTATACATAAAGCGCATGATATAAAAATGCAAATTAAACAAGGCATATAATACCTGAAGCTTACACGCAAAGCCGTAGGTACACAGAGTGAGCTAACATCAAAGAATTGTGAGGGTGTGGTGTGCAGTATGTAGGTAGAAAATATTTATATAATAGGAAAGAAAATAAGTAGTGGGAAAGTGGAATTACCTGCCAGCCTGCGGTACCTCCCATGGAAGCGAGTCCTTCTACGACCCCCACCAGGGCCAGGCAGGTCGGGGTCACGGTGAACGCTATCGCCTGCGTGCTGGGGTCGTACGTCACCTGCTCCGGAGGATTGATTTTGTCCACCTTCGTCGTCACCGTAATCTCATTCGAATAATTGCTCTGCCCCTTAGTATTGACCGCTTTCACCTGCAGTTACAAATTCAATTTAGAACTTCGAAGAGGCGATCGACTCGATTGTGAGCATTCTAAAGCGTGTCGGAAACCATAGCGACGGCAAAAACGTAAAGAGAACATTATAAACTTAATAAACTAACGGCACGCGCCGAATGATTTACCTTGAAAACAAATGTGAGTTGCTGTCGGTAGCGATAACAATGAAAAACAAAAATGTAAGTTAATACCGCATTCGGGATAAATCTTAACTGAAATTACAATTCCTACAATGACTTGGGGCGACACTATATCTGAAACTGAAGTTGGCCTAATTTACTAGTGGTGGACCGAGACTATATGTAGATTTTGCCGAACGTCGAATTCGGCCGAACATTCTGTGGCGAAGCGAAAGTTCTGTCGAACTTCGTTTGAATTTCACGCGCTTCGATAAAAGTCACAGGTTGGTAAGTTTAGTCAGATCACTAGTTTGCATCACAGACACTAGCTTGCTACCAATGCAGCCATTATATTATTATTTTTTTTTTTTTTTAATTATTATTATTTTTTTTTAAATTACACAACATCTAGAAAATCTGGTGTAAGTTTACGCAACCGAAACTTCCGCAAATAAAACTGAATTCGGCGGAATCTCAACAGAAGCAATCGGCAAAATCTGCTGAAGTTGAATGTAAATCTAATTTCAGTCCATCACTAATTCTCCTAAGAAAATTGGTTTCTGTGAAAACGGACACAATAGCTAATAATGTCTATTAAGGCACTTTAGAAAATAAACATCTTTCTTGTTCCCCACTGACAACCACGAAATTCTCGTTTTAGGTTTTGCAGAATTTTATTGATTTGTTGGAGACAAACAAGCAATTACGAAGGCCCAATATAACACTCACTAACACATAGGTTATTTTTATTATATCGATGTGATTGTACGAGAAATAAAACATGACATCCTACGTTCTAGAAATGACGAAGACTATATTTCAAAAATAAAATCAACCTAACTCAATTGAAAAGCGTGTTACCTTGAAAGAGTACGTGTTGTGCTGGTCGAGCCTGGTGACGTTGCACGGGTTGATGCGGCCGCAGTCATACTCCATCCAGTCGAACTCGGAGGTGCGGTCCGAGGCGCAGTGCTCGGAGCTGGCCGAAGCACCGGCCCCTCGCAAAGTCTCCCGCCGGTAACGCACAAAGTACTTCGTGCTCGACAACCCCCCATCAAAACCAGCTTCCCACTTCAAAGTCACGTACGTCGGTCCCACTTTTTGGCTCTCCAACAACCGAGGCGACTCCGGAGCGCCCTTCGGCTGTAACTTGATCTGAGGTCGTATGCTCCCCAGCGAGTTCTTCACTTTGCAGTAGTAGTCCCCGTAGTCTTGCGGCTTTACTGTCTTTATTTTAAGAACACTGCGGTATGAGTCGTTGTTGTCGGTCGTAGTATTTATCTCGTAGTGCCCGTCCGAGGACATCTGCAGTGGCGCTGTGTTTGATCCGTAAAACCATTGGAACTCTGGTTTGGGGTACGCTTGGACTCTGCATACTATTTCAGCCATTTCCATAATATCGTAAGCAACTTTATTATGTTGCCGAATCGATATGGGCTCGTCTGAAATAAGGAAAACAAGCTTAAAATAATGTAGCTATAAATAATGTAGTATTATACGTATGTACCTTCTAATTTTCCTTACCTATTCACTTCCTTTTCTACGTAATTTTCTTTATTGATAAAGAAAGCGAAAAAGTAAAGGAATTTTTATAATTAGTTCTTTATGGAGAGCGATTCCTTTTCTCTACTTTTTTGCTAATTAAATTAATGAGAATATAATATACCATATTTTCTTGTATACTTACGTTCTATTCGAAGATGCATCGTAGACTCGACTTTCTTAACCTCGTTCTCGAATGCGCAGGAATAAATGCCTCGATCGTCCGGCAATAGGTCATTAGTATTCGGTCTCGCCTTTCCGTTAAATTTAAGAGTACTTTGAACAGTGTAAACGGCATTTCCGCTCTCTTTAATATCAGTTTTGACTTCGTATAAATTCGTATCGGCTTTGATCTCAGCGTTGTCCTTAAACCATTTGACGTTGGGGCGCGGTTTGCCGAGTGCACTGCAGGTGACCGTGAAGTCTTGCTCTCCCGAGCGTTTCGTCATGTGAGTTTGTAATTTGGTTTGGAAGCGAGGCGGCTGGTGAACTTCTAGTGTGACGGAGGCTAGCTCGCCGTGACCTAATTCGTTTGTAGCTTGACAATGGTAAACTCCCTCACTTCCAAGGTGGGCACTAGGTATAGAGTATTGATTGCCTGTAGCGAGCACTGCAGGCTTTACGTCTGGACTAGAGTCCATATCTCGGAACCATCGGTACTGCGGGGCTGGCCAGCCTGGTGGCTTAGCGCTACAAGTAAGAGTTACCCCAGCTCCTTCTTGGGCCACCGGTCGGTCAGGACTGATATACGCACGACCAGGCTTGTGTCGCACGAGCACAGCCACTGATGCACTGTTAAACCGCTCCGTACGCTTTCCATTGCTAGATGATATAACATTCACTGCCCGACAAACGTAAGTTCCGGCCATCTCAGCATTCACTCTTGTTAAACTAAGAGTGTTTCCGCTCTGATGGAAATCAGGTTTCCCTTCCATCGTCCACTCAATAGATGTAGGCTCAGGGTTTGCCGAGACTTCGCAATGAATTTCGACATTTCCGCCTTCCTCGGCTTCGTATGTTTTGGATTCGACTGTTACACTCGGAGGAAATAGTACATCGAGGTACATTTCTTTCTCTCCGGGGCGCCCCAGTCCGTTGTCAGCGCTGCATGTATACTTTCCCGCGTCCTGCACTGTAACTCCCTGGATAGTATGAGTGAAAGAGTTTGAGATGAATTTGCCGTTCCTATTCCATTTGACGGAACTCACTTTAGGCTTAGCGTCAACTTTACACTCCATGGTAGCCACACCATCTATTTCTACTCGCAAAGGATTTTCTGGAGCAACTTCAACGCGAGGAAAATCTAAAACAATAATAATAGTTCGTTAAATGTGAAAAGTTATCAAATGTTTTCGCAAATTTTCTCCATCGATAAACGGATAAAACTTGCAAGGAATATTTTTAGCGCACGTGTTGTGTGCGCTCTTGATGGTTTGTAGTACATATTAGCGTAATACAAAGGAAGCGGATGTGTTGGTCCGGTTAGCTGTTCGAAGCATACCAATAATACATTTGTTTACAGAATCTGTCAGAATTAAAACATGCACTGGCGCGCATGCATGCTTGTACTTCAACTGGTGAATGACGTTGCTTATTCAGGTCAGTTCATAATAAACAGTATCCAGATGCTGCTGCGAGATGAGAGCATCGAACCGATCTTATCATTTATCGTTTCTTCAGAACTTTTTATTTCAATTACCTAACCCAATTTTCGAGCACTGAACACAGACATGTGGTTGCAGTTGCATCTTTAAACATCGACACGAATAAAAATACAACGCGAGGTCAATGGTCTTTATACTAGTAACATTTTAGCGTTAAAGATCACAACAATTAACTATGGCATGCACTTATAGCCGGGTATTGGAGTCGTGCCCGGGACATAACTATAGGCTCGTTCATTTACTATCTCGTTACAAAGTCTCCTAAAAATGATTAATATAGGATTTAAAAAAGTCTTCTAAAACTTGTTCAGCTTTTTCTCGCTTTGTATCTTCAATTTATCTTTATTTGCACTAGCAATTCTAAACAGATATTTCTAAACCCTAAAAATAAACACCGTTTATTGTGGAGCCGGTTTATGCTAAGCGCAGGAAATATAAGAATTTTAATGAGATAAGACTTTAGAAGCTTCTTTTTAAAATCCTTCAAGACGACAAGAGACAAAGCGTTTCAGAAATATAAAATGGTGTAAAGAAAGTGATGTTAAAATTGACGAAAAAATGTCCGATGTGTCCATTTTGTCGGTATTTTTTTTCACCTAATTATTTTAAAAAAATCATTGCGACCTGCTATGATTATGCCTTCCTACAATAATAAATTATTTCTTTAACATCATATTATCGTAACTCTAGGAACCAGCCAAACCTCTCCTTTGAGTAATTATTGGGAAACCACAACAAAAACAAAGTTTTTGTTCGTTGGTCGGTTCACCTGGCAAACTTTCGATTGCGGGATTTGTCTTAACGTGTAGCCTGGCCTAAGCCAACTGGATCTACTAAATGCTACTTGTTTTAAGCAAAGCTGTTACTAACGTAGATAGAACGGACTCGAAATTATTCCGGCAAAAGCTTAGACTACAATTTAAGAGCCCACTTTAAAGTGTTATTGTGTTTTTCCGTTAGGAAATTCTCGGTAGTGCACTAGCCGCCTTTCCGAATTTTTGTCAGATCACTAACAGTAGGCTTGCTTTATTACATGTGACTTATAACATCAAACTGACATAATGTGGGTGTACTACACCCATACACCTTTAAAACCCCTTTTTTTAAACAAAGGCGCGGGGTGCAAAAACCCAGATATTTTTCATGAACGTTTTTATAAGCAATTTGGGGCAGCGAAAACAAGTTAAACCAAATTAAAAGCTTGACCACGGTCAAAGCTGTAATACTCGTAAATAAAAAGGTTTCAATAGCTGTTAGGAACTTTTTTTTTTCCCCGGAGAAGTTGAAGTTTATAGTGAAAACACCTATCTTAAAAACACAGTATTTCTAAAACGTGTGCCGAATAAATATTTATAGTAGCACTCTCTAAGAATACTGTCTTTTTTTCATATGCTAAAAAAATCATTGACTGTTCGAATTCCTACCAAAATCTGTATAAATAATTTGCCAAAATTCGGTCCCCAGTCTGTAGAAAACTCAACATAAAACCTACATAGGTAAGTAAGTACTCAAGTTCTACTTAATTTAATTTTAAACCAAACCTTAGGTAAATTACTAGTCAAAGCGAGGCAAAGGCTTCGTAGTCTGGCAATTTTAATAAGGGCAATTTTAATAAATTAGTCTAAAATAAATAGTAATATATCAGTTCTGAAATAAGGTAAGAACATTAAAGTCTTGTATTTGCTCAGTAGGGTCATGTAAATAATAGCGAGTAGGATTCCATTCCCGAGGTACGGCAGGAGCAAGTTTAGGTCATTGAGGTTATTTGCCGAGAGCTTTTACGTTTCCTTGATGGCCCCTGGCTTCGCTCAGGGATGCCTATGCCCGAGACGTCGTCTACATTTGAACGCGCGAATGGAGTCCGTACAAACACTATCTGCCAGTGTTTCTTTTCTCGACATATGACTTTTATGTAGCATTTTTAGAGCCACCGACTTGCTATTAAATCCTGGCTTAGCCGCCTTTTCTCTTTGAACAACAAAAAATTGAATTACTTTTTGAAAAACCTAGGGAAGCAGTTGGACGCGATTGTGTCTACATTATTATTAACAGTTTGAATAAATTTATTAGTTTTAGTTTTGGTAGTTTTATTAAAAAATATTGATATTATTAATAAAGATAAAGATAAAAGATAAATTAATGTTTAATGTAAGTATAGTAAGGATTAATAAAACAAATTAACAAAAATCAGGTCATTAATATTATCTCAACTCAAATACAAAAGAACTTCAGAGACGTACATGGTAGACTTGAAGAAAACATCAAAGTTTACAAGCAGCAAATCATCAAAGATTTACGAGTATTGTACGAAAATAAGATTTTACTACGAAGCTTCTCCCACTTTGAAGAAATAAAACTCGGATGGAATTAATTCATTTAATTGAAATAGGAAATCCTACAACTGTAATAAGTATAACAAATATGTTAATAACATAAGACGGCTGTCTACGAGTTTCAAAATAAAAAGATTATCGAAACATAACTTTTATTTTGCAGAAAAAAACAATTCTATTTTATTTGCGACTGGTTGTTTCTTTAACGCAAATAAAAAACTTCTTAAAGTATAAATAAAATAACAAGCAAATATAGGCTTTCGGAAGTATTCTATTCAGTGGATGAACAAACAAGTTATTAAGTATTTGTTACACTTGTTTTTCAGATTCGCGACACCTTTAGGCAAATTCCTGAATAGGTTTATTTGGAGCGTGAATGGAATTGGATGACGTAACTGGCTTAAGTATACAACACTACGTGTGGACGAAGAATAACAAATTGTAGGTGCTTATGTACGTGATGAATGAACCTGTTGTTTACATACAGTGGTAATACAATTCTCAATTATGTATTTGGCTCAGTCCCTAACATTTGGGGTAAGTCAAGTCGATGTAGGCCGTATGCTCTTATTACGTGCTTGTAATTCAAAGCTTGGAGAATAATTTAATATAATCCTTAAGGGCTATATTTCACCATGAAGTAATGATAATGTACCGGTTATATTCAAGTAACGGGTGACCACTATGGATGTGCCCAATCACACACTGGGGACAGACGCTCGCAGTGGGGATCCAAACGTGATGAATTGCATCGATATTGATTTCAATCTGTACTGTAGCGGAACGTGAGGTCTTCAGACACACCTACCTACTAGTTTTGACTTGCTACCGGTATTTCGAGGATGCCTTTTTGGTGTAATTATAGTTCGTTTAAAAAGCTTCGTTTCCCGAAAATTGCGATGTTAAAAGAGCTCTAAATAACTTTAAACGACTTGAGGGAGAGGAGCGTTAAAATGATATAAGGAGTGCTGGCTATAAGAATGTCATAATGCATTGATATAATTCAGCGGCGCCGTGTCGCCTACCGCTGGCTACCAGGCTACCAGCCGTGTCTTACAGTCGCGGTTGACTTTTACAATTCGCGTGAGAATTAATGCAGCTGATAGTAAACCATGTTTTCCTTTCATTTCCACAACAATGGCATCCTGGTAATGGTTGATGTGTTCATATTTCAGCGTTCTCGGAACTAAATTATAATGTGCTTAGATACCTTTTACCGACCATCGACTTCGCATTTTCTACAACGTTTTAAAGTTAACTGTTTTATTATGAAATTGTAGTTTTTTTTTTATAGGAAGACAATATTGCAAGGTAGATGTGAAGTAAAATGAAATATTTTTGGTATTAAATTCTAAGGGCCTGCTAAAGAGGGATGAGGGAACGGTGAAGAGAGTGTCGAGATGGTGACAAAAGGCCATAAATCAACAGAGAAGAATAAAAATGAAAAATAAAACGTTAATAAAGAAGTAGTTACTTACAATTAACACTGAGATCGACAGAAGCATCAAGCTGTTGTCCCTCCGGCATGGCTCTGTTCCACACCACACACCGGAAGACGGCACCATCGTCTTCCCTGGTCGGCATGAGGGTCAGGGTCGCCACCGTCGGCTCCGAGCGAGTCTTAGCGTGCGTTATCGTTGCGTCTAGGGGGTACGTTGACCCCTCGCGGTACCATCTGAAAAATTACAGTCATTAACATTTGCACGAGCACATTTTGTCACAGTCTTTCGCTGTAGGTAGTCTAAAGTGGCTTGCTGATTTGTTTAAATAAAAAGGGTTCGTTTTATATCACAAGTTTTTTTCAAAAGTCCATGTGATAATGGAGTCAGCTTCAAATAACACTTTTTCCTCGACACTTTATTACTAAATCTAGAGCGTGTGAGTGGATTTACATTAGTCGCGAACCCTTCGGTATTCGGTAAAATAATGTTCATTGCTTTTTGCCATTGAAACACAGCAGTAATCTATTTTCTGTTTGAACCACTGCCACTGGGCTTTTAGGGTTGCGGTTTCTCAAAGAGCGATTAACAAAATTCTTCTCTTTATTGCGTGAATGTGATAAAAGACTCCATTTTAATTCAACGATCACATTAATTGCCATTTACAAAACCAGCTGGTACCGACAATATTATAAATAAATGTTCAATGACCTTTATATGTTTTCAAATAACGATTTAGTAGATGGGTAATGAGTCTCACATATTATAACAATATTTTCAGTGCGCAGCGTTTAAATAAATTCTTCGTAATATTATTATGATAGGTATACGACCAGTATGTGGCGCGATGTTTAATTATATACGAGCTACGACTGTTCACAAAAATAAATTATTGTTCCTAAAATATTTTGTGTTCCGCCGTTTCTACAATTATACATTCACATCGGTAAGGGTGGGTACATAAGTACGTACATACGTATAAAACCACACATGTTTACTTTAGAATTTAGATCCCACTCAGAATAGAATTTAAAATTTAAACAGGAAGGTACCTAAGTTTCGCGTTTCACAGACCTTGCTTAACGTATAATTTAGTGTGTGCCCAGCTCTTTTGATTTCCTTATTTATATGGCGGATACGTAAGCTGGTATTTCATACCTTGTTATTACGCGTCATGTACTTAACTTGGCTAGTTTCCCTCGCGATGTAATGTTGGTCCCTGGTGCCGCAGTCACAAAGCTACAACTTTTTGGCAAGTTGGGACAAGAATGGGTGACGCACAGGTGTAAGGTATAAACTTTGAGCGGCACACACAAATTCATGATTAGATTTTAATTAAAATAAACTTGTACACTCTTTAACTCCTACGCTTATAAGTCGAGGTTTCCAAGAGCTATATTCGAAGAATGTTTTGGTATTTGAAAGTTAATTAGATCTCAAAGCTCAAGATTGTTTTTGCTAAAATATAAGTAATAAAATATGTTCAAGTAAAAATTCTGCCATACTTTATAAAATTACTTCAGAAAGTTTTTATTGATAAAATTAACGCGTTTCGAAACTTGGAACCCACATTACTTACTTTTTATATTGTCTGTACGTTAAGTGGATATTAAATAGCTCCGTATTCAGAGACTCCACGTTAGGCTTTACAGATTACAATCACAATATAATGTGTACCTGTGTTGTGTGTTAAGTGGCTGCTCTTCGTTGACAAAGAACTCATACGTAATTAGTTAGACAGTCGCAATAATAAGTATATTTCCAGGGAGTCAAGCTCTGCTTAATACCAAACTGGTTTACATTTCAATACTTTTCTATTTTTAACCGACTACAAAAAAAGGAGGAGGTTCTGTATTTTTTTTATGTGTGTTACCTCAGAACTCTTGAACTGGTGAACCGATTTTTATTAATCTTTTTTTATTTGAAAGCTGGTGCTTCTCATGTCACCCCATTTTGGTGAAGATCTGATGAAGAACTTCAAAGATACACAATGGAACTCTTCCATGAATGATAGCAAACCTTCCGGAATTGCTGCAATCACATGTCTGTTTATTATTTGATACCACTTCAAAACATAATATCACGCTGGTACTCTCTGAAGGGGTACACAGATTTGGACAGTTCACCCTGATACACCCCAATTTCACCAATTATGTTCAAATTCCATATATTTGGGGCTGTCAATGCGGGCATAACTTTACTATTTAGTTTTAGTTATGGGGTACAACAACTAAAAACTGAAAAATAAAAACCTTTTTAACAAAAAAAATAAATAATAGAACCGATTTCCATACAAAAGTTTTTTTCAATAGAATTTGGTTGTAACTATAACACCAAATAAAAAAAATAAAAATAACAGACAGTCGTGATAATAAGTTTATTTCCAAGGAGTCAAGTTCTTTGTTTTACATGTCAATACTTTTCTATTTTCAATAGAATCTGGTTTTAAATACAAAAAACAAAAATAACCGCAACAAAGTGAACCTGCAACTGAAAGTTATTCTGCGCTCACACGGCGTCTCATAGTTCATTTATCCGGGACACATATCCGGTTAAACGTAGTGCTTCGTATACCGAGTTTTTGTGACGTGTATCCAGAACACCTAGTTTTCATCCGGCCGAGATGCTGCGATGCCGAGATGCCGACCTTTTTATGCAAACTAGTGCCGGCTCCGCGAAACGACGTAGCGGCCTCATATGACATCATTCTCAAATATCCGGGTAAACCCCAGCTTAGTGCAACGCTTCAATTTCATTATTTGTACCGGGCCGTAATATGTGCCAGCAGCGGTCATTCCGACGGCCAGCTGCCCGGGTACAGCACCCACACTGCCTTTCCCTCCGACTCTAATTGAATCCGAGTCACTGCCTACATGAAATTTATCACCACATTTATCAGCTTTTTATCTTCCCTGTACGCCGTTCTTAATGCGTTAGGTAAAAGCCAATTACGGTTTGGTACGAAAACGTACAAAGTGGAGAGCGGGATTAGTTCGGACAACCACTTGTATAGAGCTGGGTCAAGACTTCGGCAGTTTCTACAAATCACGAGTAGGATTGCCGTCTTAAAACATGATACCCATGTTTCCTAACAAATCACGTGTTTTTGGCAGGAGCGGTATCACACAACTTCCTCGCTTCTTCGCCATTTCCTCGGGGAAATGGCGAAGTGAGTGAATAATTAAAACACGGGAGGGAATATTATGACGAATATAATTAGCCTGCAATACGGGCTTACAGCACTGCCGGTAATGACTTTTTATTTCTCTGAGGCTTTAGCAATGTGTCAGATAAATTATTCCGTAACGATTATGGCTTTCGATGTTTCCAGAATGACACAATGTGAGCTAGACACAGCGTGCATTACGGAAGAGCCGAAGTCAACGGTAATGAACCCAGATCAGTTGGGATTGCGATAAGTAGGTACCTCTCGCTGGAATTTAATTCTGTGGCTCTAGTAGAATTCTAGATTATCGGACCGCATAAGTCGTCAGAAGCCCGAAAATCTGACAACCAGTCTTACCAAGGGGTATCGTATTACCCAGTAACTGGGTTGTGTTGCATCCGGACTGGAAGCCGACTCCAAAATAGTTGGGAAAAGGCGCAACGCTAAACGCCGCCATATTCTTGATAACAAATCTTCTTCTTCTCCTGCTGATATCTGGCAATTCCTCGGAACTCTAGGTATCGGCAGACCACGTCATGTGGATTTTCCTAAAACGATCTTTCTGGACGATATCAACCGTCATTTCACAACAACCTGTCATTTGGATTCCCAAATGTTGTCACAGACGGTTGATTTCATTACTAGCCTACCAGGGCCTATCATAGAGCCGTTCTACTTCTCTTCGGTAACCTTGGAGGAAACCAAAACGATCACCTTGTCCATTAAATCGAATGCTGTGGGCTATGACGACATTAGTCGTTATATGATCACCGTGATCCTTGACTTTCTTCTTCCGCCAATTATCCACATCATCAATTTTTCCCTTGATTCCGCCCAATTCCTATCCCTGTGGCGTATGGCTTACCTTCATCGACTTCCTAAAATCAATAATCCTTCCCTACCTAACGATTTTCGACCAATTTCTTTTCATCCTTTTCTATCCAAAGTACTTGAGGCCTGCGTCCACAAGCAGTTTTCAGGATTTGTTCACCGGAATAATCTTGTTAGCTCTTTCCAATCTGGATTTAGGCCTGGTCACTACTGCCTCACCTCTCCTTAAAGTGACTGGTGACATTAGAGAAGCTATGGAGGATACCAAGGTTACCGTTTTGGTGCTAATTAATTTCTCCAATGCCTTTAATGCTATCAGTCACGACATTCTGCTATCCATCCTTTCACATATTATGGTTTCCTCCGAGGCCCTGGAATGGTTCTCTTCTTATCTTCGGGGGCGCCGGCAGTCGGTTTGCGTTGACGAGAATTCGTCGAGTTGGCGTGTCCTGGAAGCTGGTGTGCCACAAGGCGGTATTATTTCTCCAATGTTATTTTCAATCTTCATAAATTTTATGACTCAGTCTTCGGTGTTCGTATCATCTTCAGCTGTATACAGCTGCGCGGGTAGAAAGTTTATCAGACACTATAGACGATGTAAACCGGGATTTGGATGCAATCAATGATTGGTCTGATAGATTTGGGGTGTCTGTGAACCCCTCAAAATGTCAGGCAATTGTTATTGGAAGCTCACGCATGACGGATAGAGTGGCGGTTAGCTCACTTCCGCCTATTAATTTAAATGGTGCTGTCATCCCCATCAGCCCTAACGTAAAGGATCTCTGTTTGCATCTTGACTCGACGCTTGGCTGGCAAAGCCAGGTTTCTAGTGTCAGTCAAAGAGTCAACGGGACTTTGCGATGTCTAGATCGTCTGAGAAATTTTTTGCCTGCAAAGACAAAGACTATGCTTGTGCCGACTTTAATTTTTCCTATAATCGATTACGGGGACGTGTGCTACTTTGACCTGAACGCGGTGTTGCTTGATAGGCTCCTCAATAACTGCATCCGGTTCATTTTCAACTTGATCAAAATCAAAAGTCATTTATTCAAACTAGGCTGAGAACCAGCACTTTTTGAACGTCAAAGTTCTACATAAAGACAGTCCCCCAAAAAACGCCCGCCCGTCACCACTTCCTAGTGTTTTAGCTGTGAAGAAGAAGTGGCCAACAAACTCCCCAGCAACACATCTGTCTGTTAAGTTTTAAGAACTTGAATCTATATAATTATATGCAACAATCTTAACATTATGTAAAACAGAAAAATAAATATATGTCGTCTAAAATATAATCATAAAATTAAATAAGCCGCCACTTGCCAGCTAGCACACTCAATCATGCCATTAAAAACAAACTCAAGCATAAACACTAAACCAAATTAAAGAAGCCTCCATTCATAACTGGTGTGCCTGCCTACAAGAACAAAGATAGAAACTATCAAAGGGTTGTGATTCGAAGCCACCTGTCATAACCATAAGCTAAATATGGAGAAAGAACATCAAGTGTAACATTGTCTTGCGTTCAACACAGCGACCAACTATTATTATCTTCTAAATAGTCGTTGATGGAATAGTATGCCTTCGAACAGAGACTAGATTTAACTTTAGTTTTAAATGCATTAAAAGGCAAGTCAAGAAAAGAACGGGGTAGCTTGTAAAATTCGATACCGAGACCCTCAAACGAACCATGAACCCTACGAACACGGTGGGAAGGAACATGAAGTTTATACTTATTTCTGGTGTTAAAATTGTGGATATCACTGGTCTTTTTGTATAAATGTATATTTTGTCTAATGTATGATATGTTTGCAAAAATGAATTGAGATGCCACCGTGAGAATTCCAATTTCTTTGAAAATTTCCCGTAAAGAAACTCTGAGGAAATATGACCATGTGTCAAACTTTAGAGGAGAGCTCAAATGGGCATCCATTTGCCATTATCCATTCGCCAGAGAAGAAGTTTGCGCGCTCTGGCTACACTTTTCACTCTCCTGAACCCTGCCACCCCTCCCTCTTATCTTATATCACACTTTCAATAGCTTTGCTTCACACACACCAGGAATCTGCATTCTGCTAACAATCTCTTACTGCTTTGTCCTTCTCATACTTCTGATTTTACTCATTGTTCCTTTCATATACGTCCATCCTTCTGTGGAATGCGCTTCCCCTCAATATCAGGACGGCCACCAGTCAGTATGCATTTAAACGAAAGTTGCGTAATTACTTTCTCAACAAGTAATAGAGTCGTCTCAAAATCCTTATCTCTTACTATATATATACGAGTATATATACAGGGTGTAAGGTACATAAACGCACATACGTGTACAAGTGATTTAGTATATGATTCTGGACCCCCTAGCGTTGAAATTTTTCGTCGGCTTTTTCCTAATTTTTGAAAAAAAAAAGCTGCGTTTTTTTCCATAAAACTGTGTAAAATCGTTAACCTATCTACCTCAATGGCATTTTTAATTAAAAATAAATAGTTCGCTTTTTTCGTAAAAAAACGCAATGTAAATAAAATTACAAGAAGCTCCCTGCTCAGCTGATTTCCTAAGTTCACCAGAGGTCATCGCGGGCCCAAGAGGTACGCACGCAACATCGGCCAAAGACCGCCGACGTTCCTTTGTCGGCAAATGCTCATACAGACCTATGAATCTAACAGACGCGACACGTTAGGCATTTTAAGTGTCTACAAAAATTGATATATTGACTACTTTTATTTGAACTTATTTTGAGGGGACGTTATTTTTATAAACCTTCATCGAAATAAAGAAGATCTTAAATAAAAACTTATTACAGTTTACTGATAACGACATAATACTTAGATACATTTTTAAAATCAACAAAATTAAGTTAAGTAATACAATACAACAACATTACTTACTCATTTCATTAAAACCACATTTCTACATTTCGTATCATATCCACATCAAAATAATTACTGAGTGAGTAGGTAGTTGGTACAACTTAATGCGATTGTACAGTCTAACAATTTTATTGATCTCTGCGGTCTATGAGCATGTAAATATGCATCATTCAAAAGTGAACCTACGCTATTAAATAAAAAAATTTTTCTTTAGCATTTCGCCAACGACCAGTTTTTGTCAGTTCCGTGTTTACGTTCATCGCAAACGGATGTGCAGTTGGTCGCGAATTTAGGTTGTTATAGTAAAGTTATCAAAAACATTTATTTTCTGTATTTGTTAGTGTATGTGTGTTTTTTGTTTTGCTTGTTGAGTGGTTTTGAAACAACACCTCAGTGCCCAGGAAAATGCTCATGCATGAAGCACGTAGGCGCCTCCCTCGTAAGAAATGAACAAACTTTAAGGTGAGTTTATTCATTAGTTAAGTACGCGGTTGCCAACCGCAACCCCGACAGAGGCGTTCGTGGTTGGCGAACGGCAGAGCTGTACCTACGAAATTTGGTCATAAACCATCATCATCCACGGTACCATCATTTACACGGTAGTGAATCACCAGGGTCACTTGTGTAGGGACGCGATTGGCGACCGTGTAGCATGCGCTTTATACCTACATTCCTGGAGCGCAATGTAGGTACTTACAAGCTTCTTTATTATTAACTATCCTAATCTTTATCTAACCTTATCTTCAGTATTCTTGAAGGATTAAAAATGTATGTGATATCAATGTTGCCGTCGTTAGAATAAACAGTTAAAGGTGCCACGGAACATTATACGTTTCGATGTGCAGCATTCGCAGCATTCGTCGTTTTAAACATTTTACACACGTATGCGCTTATGTGTATTAAGAATCTGATCTAGTTATTTATCACATCGATCGGAAACATCGACGTAAATGTATTTTTATCACAAAGTAGAAAGTGTATTTAGGTACAAGCGCGTAGCGGCGCAACCACCTGTGTCTGTGTGTATAAGACATGGTAGCTAACTACGTACAACCACGTACTACGCGCTCGAGCAAGCCTACATTCATTGCGAAGCGTTGAGATCGCATTGTTCACAATACATTGCGTGCTTGAAAATGTCAATTTCTGTAACCGATCATTACCGAGATTAATGACTATCATAATTTTGTTACTGAAATTAGGTGTAAACTTTTCTCGAAGTTTGCGGTATCTTGTTCCTTACAGCCTGTATATATACAATATTTATATATATACATATTTATATATGTAGGTATTTTATATTAAATATATAATTATGTGTGTTTATTACATTTTCTTCTTAGTAATATTTTTTTTTCAGTTTATGCACCTGCCATGTTATCTGTCCATCACCCTTGGTTGAAGAGTAGAGAATGCCTAAGGCATTAAGTCTGCCTTTATACATTTGTGTTGCGTGGAGTTTTAATAAATAAATAATAAAAGCGTGCTAAAAAGAATTATAATGCTTTGCTCTCTTCGTCAATTTTTCTTTTGGACAAGCGTTTTTTTTTTTTAATTTAAGAAATTAAAGAATTAATCTAAGAAAATAACAAAGCTCGGTTAAAGAAAGCACAGAAACCTTCGATATCAGGTAGTAGAATTGCCCCTCGCCGCCGTTCCAAATTCCAAACAAACAAACATACATGTATGTATGTGGATATAGTAAAAATGTGTAAAAAAATATTCTTATGCTCTGCTCTTTCCGACAATTTTTCTTACGGATAAGCGCTTTTTAATTTAAGAAAAAACAAAACTCAGTTAAAGATAGCATAGAAACCTTCTTTAGCCAAAATAAAACGGGAGGGGACCCCGTTTGATTTTTCATTTGGCCCTCCTGCACCCCACTTACGCGGCCGCTGAAGCAGGCGCACATGTTAACTGGCAATTACAATTAGATATTTAATTTGTAACTTTGTGCTTATATCACGACAAAGTTTTAAAACTGACACGCCAACATATCAACAGTAAATATGGCGGGACTTCCACAGTTAATTTTACTTAGGTACATGTTGTTTCTAACATTATTACATCAGGTAATTAGGAGGGAAATTATTAAAAGGTTTCCGAAATTAATTGACGTTCGTGGAATGCTTTCATTGCTTACTGCTTTATACGAGTACATATCTACAATTATTTCAGAGCTACAGAAACCGGAATCATAAAAATAGCGTTCAATACAGACTCCCAAAAATAGGAAATATTTAAAGTAACAAATACATTTTGAAATGTACGCCCTGTTGCGAGCGTGACTTTTTTAGCTTTTATTACGGCAGGTACCGGAAGTCCCATTAAGCTTTGAAAATCTCCTCATACTCACTTTCACTGAAATTATGTGTATTGCGGAAGGCGGCACGTACCTAGGTGTTACAAGAATAATCACATAAGTTATGCACCAAACGTGTGCGGAATTACGAAACAAGATCCATGTCTTACTTGATGGTGGGTTCGGGCGAGCCTCCCGAGCTGGAGCACGAGAGGTTGAGCTCGCGACCCTCCTGCGATTGCGCGTGCTCGCCCGGCGTGAGCACGGGCGCGCGCGGGCTGGTGAGCACGGTGAGCGCGTGGCCCTGCGCGTGCAGCGTGCGGCCCGACCCGCCCGCCTTCACCCGGCACTCGAAGCGCCCGTTGTCGCGCTCGTACGACACGTTCGCCACCAACAGATCGAAGCGACCCTCTGTCGGCGCATACGAGATCCTGCAACAAAACATATCCGAATTATAATTTCAAATATACGAAGCTCCGTAATGGGTTTGCTCATTATTTTCCTGGATCGACAGATTCCTCACGATCCTACAAAGAACAAAAGTTCCAGTGTGCCAACGTGAATGTGTTCCCTTGAGATCTTTGTGTTTAAGCAACGAGGCCGACGACTCTTCAGACTGCTTGCAGAATATTTGTAAGCCGTTTGTAAATAGACATACTTACACACTGAATGCATACCTACGTAGGTACCTATTCGTTGTTTAATGTTCGTTTTGCCGTTGTGGATAGTGGGCATGTTGTGAAATACAAATTTAAAACTATTTATACAGAGAAAAGCTGTTTTAAATCCCGAGCCCGTGACTTTGAAAGGATGCTAATCGTGTGGATGTACCTTGGTACAAAAATGACACAAAGGAATTTTACGTAATTCCCTCTTAGTGGTGACATCAAGGCCCGGCGACCTACAGCCTTAATATTGTTGTGGTCGTTTGTGGGGTGTTCAGAAAGATTTCCTGTTTTGCCACATTACGAGATGGCACTATATATTCCATTTGCATTATTAGCGTGTATAATCCGGCTAGAACTTTTGTAGCGCTTAAAATATACAAGATAAAATCTTCTTTCTTACTGAAGCAGCAATTTTATACCAAAGTAATAACTCTACATTTAATATTTTTAGAAGACTCAGTTTATTCACTTGTCTAAAAAATTGGAAGTTGTATTTTTAGGGCCGTAAGAAAGGAAATTCTATATTGATAATAAATTGGAGAGTAAAATATTAACGTTTAGGTTCGCTAATGTATTCCATTAGCGTTATATTAACACGGGAAAGAACCCTAATTACCGCGCCTGATTAATAAGTACCTAACTAGGTACTATTGAACATAATGTCCAGCTAATATCACTGTTAAGTAAATACAAAAATAATGTGTTACATTTCACCGAAAAAACTTGGACATTTTCTTATAAGTAGCAAGACAAACCACATAGTGATTACTGTGCCATAAATCATATTTTTGTCGAAGAAAAGCTCATAAAGTTATGTTCCGTAGATTCAGAAGTAACTTCATCAGTAAGAAATAAAGTAGGCAATCCATAAAAAGGATGAGTTTTTAATGAAAATTGCTTTTGTTCAGAACTTGTGATGTTAGGACTGGGAGATAACGATATCCCTAAATTATTAATGTCATCGGATCCCAATAGCTTTGGTTGTGCAAACAATTTTGATATTGGCTTTCGCAGGAAGGGGAACATTTAACTCAAATATGTAAAATCACACGATAGGCACCTACATTCTGATCGAGCTTAATTGAAAGCAAAGAGGATAAAATTAATGATGTAATGCAATATGCGGCTTTGGTTTACCTATTTTAATAAAGTACTTATCTTTCAACAGTTAAATAATTTTGATTGCATCCTTTTTTCCTTTGGTCAAATACCAGAGACTTCAGGCTTCTTATTAGATACACGACTTAAGGCCCTACTACCGGCCAAGTGCCGCCCTCATTGAATAAAAAATTGTAGCCTTAAATAGCAAATAAATATTAAAGAATCCTACGTCACGTTTGTTACAAAGAGGATAAAGTATTATTACGTTGTTAAAACATACCACACAACAAGTGTCAAAAACGGACGTTTTCACACTTTTGCTTACTAATTTGGATACGAAACATTTTGCGTCCTGTTTTAACAACGTAAAAATACTTTATCCTCTTTGTAACTAACGTGACGTAGGATTCTTTAATATTTATTTTCTATGCTATGCTACGATTTTTTATTCAATGAGGGCGCCACTTGGCGGGTAGTAGACCCTTAACACGACTACATATTTAGTTTCTTAATCTCCTGAAACTGAAATGTGAAACTTACAGTGACCGTGATGACAAGAATAATATTTATTTCACTCAGCTTACATCCTTCGCTAGGTTTAATGCCTATCCATCAGGGATAGGCATTAAACCTAGCGAAGGATGTAAGCTTTGTTTATATAATCGACTATTTGTTTCATCACGATCTGCGATTGACATGGAGTTGATGATCTTCGGTCTCGTTTCGTTAACCATACAGGACAAAAATCATTTATATCGAGCAAGAAGAAAACATGTATTTTTTACTGTTGGCAGCTTAATACCCTGACTTGACATAACTTTTCTTACTCAAAAACATTGCGACAGGGAATTACGTTTACTCCGTCTGACATGCCATCACTGTGTGATATTTTTTATTATTCTTCGCTGCCGGTTGCCACAGACTCCCCCGTGTCGACCATTTTGTACATGTTACATAGCTAGGTATAATTTCATGCTCATGGGATCTTTCAAACGCACAGTTTAAAGGCTGTCGGCTGCTATAATGTACACTCGGAAAGAAAGATATTTGGACGTTGAATTTATCTTCCTCGCATTAGTCGGCGTCGTATCGCATTCAATGTAGCTACTCGTGCATGAAATTACGTAAATGTATTTCTCTTATTTTGGAAATAGATCTCTTACTTGATGCTTCAGCTATATATTTCACTATTTAGATCTACATTTTATGTTACGTGAATTAAATTAACGCTCAGAGAAGGGAGGAGCTTTTAAAATATTCCTCTACCTGCGTTACTTACGGCACGTTCATATAATAAAAGTTATAATACTTGTTAGATAAGTTTTAATCCCCAATAATTTACTTATTTTGAAAAGTTATAGCGGTATTATTTCGACCCGCCTTCGTGTTTAGCACGCAAACTCTTTGTACTTTTTCATGAATATTAATTATTTTATAAGGGTTGGCAGATGTCCGATATTTACCCTAGAGATCGGTACTTATTTGAATATCTTGTTGGGGTAAAAAAAATAAAAAGGGTTTGGTAGGAGTACGAAACGTCCAACGGAGGTCGCAAGGTCATAAGTATCTACTTGCGCGTTACTAAGATTTGCATCTTGACACGTTTAACCTCGGGCCCTGGATTTACAAAAAATTGGCAAAGCTGCTTTATTTTGAGGTATTTGAATGAGGTACTTATGTGTTTGAATTACTACACACTTTTGCGAACCTTCGCTGAAAGAAAATGGATTTTCTTTTGTTGTGTTGGCTAAATGTAATCGTCGGGGCTTGTTAGGTTTGTGGTACTTACTGGTAATTAGTCTCGAGAGGGATGTTGCCGATGGCGACGTTCTCGTGTCCGCTGGCGGTGCTCCTCACCCAGTAGTAGGTGAGCGACTCTCCGGCCAGCGGCTCCAGGGCGAAACGACACTGCATGGTGACGTCGTCGCCTTCCCTCGCGTCGTGTTGCTCATCGTCACCGCGAACCGTGCACCACACTGGAACAATACACTTTCATCATCATCATCATCCTTATTCCAACTGTGAGATGATACACAGGTATAATACACACATATCAGTCGTAAGTAATAGCTTGACATAATGTGGCATCGCATGGCCCCGTCTGACTTTCGTTTAAGTTTTAAGATGTTGGCAATCTTGTCTTCACTTTTAAATTTACTGTTCGTCAGTCTGGAAAGATAGCATGTACTCTCGGGTATGTTTTCATGTGAGAAAATTTTAAATGTTTAAAAATAAATGTGACGTTTGATGGGTAGTAAATTAGTACCTAAGATATAATATTGTTACGTCGACCAAATTACACTGGAACGTTCGTGAAAGTGGTTGAAGTCTCCAGAAGTTTCCACTACGTTCGAGAACATTCCATTGTGGTGTAGTGTGCGTCTTAGAACTATGTCTAAGTTTGTGTAAGTAGCCTAAGTCTGTATTTTGAATGGTTTGCTAATAAAGATCGGTATTATACATCAATTCATATACTCAATTACACCTATCCCTACATGGCGACCCTGCCTTCAGGCAAGCCGCGCATAATGGTCGTGTCGCGTTACAATTGGCTTCATTATTAATTAGTGCGAAATTATTCTGAAAAGCAAGATGTGTCAATCTTATCAGACCAAAGAAGAGGTTTTTCTAGCTCAAAACGCAGCCGGTGCTGGAAATAGTCCGAATTTGCAAGAAACTGGGACACGTTTGTGCATCCAGACTATTATGACCACTAATTATCTGCTTGATGCGTGCAGTGCTTCTCCTACTTTGGATGGAGGCATATAAAAAATGCCATACTCGTTGGATGCGTCAGGAGATCAATCATCAGGCGTTCAGGGGCATGCGATTGTCCGGCCGAGGTCGCTGCCTAAACACTTCGAAAGTAGCAGAAAGTGAATGTCAATGAACTAAACTAAATCAGTGAACTAATGAGTGCGTTCAAAGTGCGTAATAAGTATATGTATACGTACGTAAAAAATTCGGGAAAAAATTAAGAAACAAACAATGCAGTGTCGTTAAAACGAATAAAATAGTGTCTTATGGCTAAGGAATTTGATAACATAAATAATGAGTCAAGGAAAATACATACATACTTAATAAAAGGGTAGGTATAGGTCTTAGGCGAAGATTAGAAGCCAAGGTATGTAGTAGAAAATTAGAAGAAACGACAAGATTATTTTATTAATTGAAAAAATTATGATAAGAAATAAAAGCAAACATAAAAGAATTAAAAAATGAGGAGTTAATAATAATAAATGAGTATCGTTTTAAGATAGAGGAATTATTCGTAGAAATTAAAGAGTTATGTGAAAAAGAAATTAGTTTGTAGTAACTCAGATCTTGAAAGTTTAAGTGAAGACGAAGGAAAAATAGTTAAAATGAATAAATGTTTGTGTGTGTGTGTAATGTGTGTAGAAGTTCATAGATGTGTCTAGACCCTTCCACTATGGGATAGTTCGACCATGTTCTGGAAACTTCGATGACTGGTTAAACAGGCCGCGCGGGCGGCGAGTGAGTCAGTCTGTTTTCGACTACGGATACGAATACAAGCGATTACGAAGAAAATTGTGACAATTAGTGAATACTGTTTGTGTAAATAAATTGTTTAAGTTAATAAAGGATATTTTTCTTAATTTTCGGTGTAAAATAATTTATCCCATACCCAACTCGTAACAAATTGGTGTCAGAAGTGAGGGATAAATTATGCCAATTTTACCAAAGGACGACACGGACGGTATTCGTACAAGGAGTGAACGACAACAAGACAGGACCAGAGGCGTTTTGGAGATTCCCCGATACAGACCCGGCCGGGTGGTGTTCAGCCTACGACAGTATCAGTCGCTGGCCCATGTGGAGTTTCTTCAGCACCAGCGATGCCAGACTTGTCTACGCTAATGGTGCTGCTGCAGGAACAGGCTCGCCGTCAAGAAGAACAGGGCCGTCGGTTAGAAGAGAAGCTTCAACAAGATAAAGAGGAGCAGGCTCGCCGCCAAGAAGAGTTACAGGCTCGACGCCAAGAAGAATTACAGGCTCGCCGCCAAGAAGAGCAGCAGATTCTTCTCATAAAAGACCTTCACACTTGGCAAGGAGCTCAAGGTGATGAAGAAGCAGGTTCATCAGCATTAGAATCGTATCTCAGAAGCTGAAGTTCAGATTTCTAGGGTGAATAAGGCTTTAAGTGGAATTAGGGTTGGAGACGGGCTTATACCTTTAGTGGTTGCTGCACCTTCGGCACGTGGATTTAAAGTGCCGCTATTCGACGGAACATCTTCGTGGTCGGCCTACAAATTCAATTTGAGGCCGTTATGAAGGCGAATGGGTGGACCAAAGAACAAGCTATGACCGCGCTCACCTTAGGCCCCCGAGACCAGGCCCTAAAAATACTTGAGGCTCTTGACAAGGATGTGACCTACGAGCAGCTGCTGGAAGACTTAGAGTCCAGATATGGTGATGCGCACTTAGAGCACGTATTTCGCGCTAAGTTAAGGGATCGTGTTCAACGTAGTGCTGAGAACCTACAGCAGCGGGCCTTGGAAGTTGAAAAGTTGGTTCGGAAAGCATAACAGTCCGCGCCTGCACTAATCAATGGCAATCTGGTACAAGCGTTCGTCGATGGAATTCGTGACTTGGAGGTTAGAGCCGCTGTAAGACTTGGGCATCATGAAACACTAAAGGACGCCTTGACCCATGCCTTGGAAGTAGAGGCAGTGAGGCAAGACAATCGAACACACCGTATCGGGGAGGTAGTGGCATCACCTGTACGCGATCGTCCGCAAGGGTATAGCCCTAGGTGCTACACTTGTGGTGAAAAGGGTCATCTTCGGTTAGCTGTCCAAAGCGAGGCACACTGAGAGAAGATCAATCCCAGCAAGGAAGGGCGACAGATATGACTGCCCAGCAACAGCAGGGAAACGAGTAAACGCCAGGACTGGGAGGCGGGTGCTGGCTGGTATTGAAAGAGCTCCGAAGATCTCGATCTCACAGGCCCATGACGGAAACAGCCTGATCATCAAAGGCGAAGCCAATGGAAAACCATGCAAATTGACGTTAGATACTGCAGCTTCTCACACGGTCGTCAATTCTCACCTAGCAAGTCGGTTCCTTGGGGACTTCTTCGATAACAGTACAGAGCCTTCATCGTGTCCATGGTGTTCTCCTGTGGTACTGGTGAAGAAAAAAGACGGCAACACGCACTTTGGTGTGGATTATCGATGGTTGAACGACGCCACGAAAAAGAACGGCTATCCACTGCCTAGGATCGACGACACATTGGATACGCTGACTGGAATGAGGTGGTTTACCATGCTAGACCTGAAAAGTGGCTACTGGCAAGTGGAAATAGACCCCAAAGACAAGGAGATAACTGCATTCTCAGCAGGGGGCTATGGCAGTTTAAAGTTATGCCATTCAGATTGTGCAATGCTCCTGCGACGTTTGAAAGGCTAATGGAGCAAGTACTTGCCGGATTGATCGGAGACTCATGTCTTGTCTATTTAGACGACATCATTATTGTAGGCCGTACATTCGAAGATCACCTTCAAAATCTCAATCGAGTGCTGTCGAAAATGCGGACGGCAAATCTTAAGTTAAGTCCGAAAAAGTGCTAATTATTCAGACGACAAGTGAACTTTTTAGGACATATAGTGTCGGAGGAAGGTGTCCAGACAGATCCTGAGAAAATTTTCGCCGTCAAGGATTGGCCAGTTCCAAAAGACAAGACACAGGTCAGAGCATTTCTTGGTTTGTGCTCCTACTATCGACGGTTTGTCAAGAACTTTGCCGACATTTCAAAGCCTCTACTCAAACTCACTGAGGAGAAGCAACAATTCTGTTGGGACGAGAACTGTGACATCTCATTTCAGGAATTAAAGAAAGGTCTGTGCAATACACCTATTTTGGGATATCCTGACACTGAAAATGGCTTCATAGTTGACACAGACGCTAGAAATAAATTAGTGAATTAAGGATATTTGGCTTAATTTTCGGTGTAAAATAATTTATCCCATACCCAGCTCGCAACAATATACTTATGTATCAGATAGTTAGTAGAGCTGCATTCTATTATCTAATTCTAGACAATAGCCCAGTTTGATATCATATTACTCAATGCATTGAATTTCGCTGGCTGCCGGCTTTTCGTATCTGAACAAAGAGCAAACTAATCATGCAACTATCATTTCAGCAATCGATTCAGAGGGTTTTGCTACGAGTTCTGCGATAGTATGAAATGCACTACGAATATATTATGTAGAAGATATACATGAATCAACACATTGAGGCCACGAAATTTACACCTGAATATACTGTTTAGATCAAGAGAAAGTAATCTTCTCGGTGCATAATATAGCTAGGAATATTGTCGGAAACTTTGCGAGTCCTACCTACCCGGGCAATTCCTTGACATATCTCATCTTATAAGATTACGTGCAATAATAAGGTGAAGAATCTTTTTATTGCACTTATTGACAAATATAAATCGCAAAAAAAGAGCTTATAACTTAAAGGCTCTTTGTCAAAGAGAATACCTACCAACGAGAAAAGTAGGTAGATGACTTGTTAGTGTTGCCGAGATAAAAAAAATGTTCATTATCATCGTAGAAAAAATGAATTTAGATAACTTTCTTTTACTATTTAAAATATGAGTACATTCGATTCGTTTTTACTTTTCTTTCGAAGCTACACGTTCAAAAGAGATAGGTGGGCCTGACAAGATGTTTTCCATAAATAGGTGCTTATGTGGACTTGTCTTTTGAACACAAAAAATATTATTATCTTTCCTACGTTGATCTCCCGAGTATTAATATTCAGTAAACCAATAATGTTATGTGTCTAGCAGTGAACATAGCAAACTTAGAAAACGTTTCAAGAATACGTCATTTAACTTTAGTAGAGATTGAAAACATTAAATTACCTACAGTTCTTCTATGTGCCTCAAGTTTGTTCAGTCACATTTAACTAGACAAAGTTATTATAACGATCGAGGAAAACTTTACTCATCATAACTGTTTGTTACGATTTTTCAATAAAAAAACCGGCAAAGTGCGAGTCGGACTCGCACAAGGGTAGGGACTTTTTATTTTTTAAATTATTATTTAGTTATTTACTGTTGTAACGGCAATTCAATACTCGGTGAAAATTTCAACAGTGTACCTATTACAGTTTAGGAGATACAGCCCGCTGCCAGACAGATGGCCGGACGGACAGCGGAGACATTACTCCCGTTGATCCTTTGGGTACGGACTCGAACCCTAGAAATTGTTTCAGATAAAAACTGAAAACTTTTAAGGCTCAATTAGAAACTAGAGATTCAATAGTATGAATTAATAAATGAATTTGATTTGTATTGTATCAGATCTATGAAAATAGAAACCAATGAATAACTTAAAAAAAAAAAACATGATACGAAGTTAGATTCAACAGGTACCGTATTTGATGTAAACTGAAGTAAAAATAGAACAACTCAGTGACATTGATTGATTTACTATCAAAACTTTTCTGTGCCACAGAGTTTTTATTTTATAGAGTTGACTAGATTCTGCCAGCGGCTTCGCCCGCTTGGAATTAGTACTTCCCCCGTCACAAACTTTCAACCCCTTTTTCACCACCGGATACCTACTCTTCACAAAGAACACAGCCTCCAAATTTCATGTCTCTAGGACCAGTTAAGGCTGTGCGTTGATATATCAGTCAGGTAGGACTTTAAATTTTATATAATTATACAGATTGTCTATCACGAATCATTTCGCCACGTTTTATTCTAACACTACGCACAATGTTACTCATCTCGTGCTGATTCCATTGAAAACGAGTTCTCAGAATTATACATTCTAATCGATGATTCTTAGTATGAATGGACTAAATGTCAGAGGTAAAATTTCTTCGTTGGCGTCGTTCACGCATGGTAGACTTTGAGCAGTATTATTTACGCCTTTCCCATTCAACCCTTAAATGTTATTTTTTTGCACCACAGAATTCGCCGTCCCCTTTTTGCTGTAGGTCTCGCCATAAAACACACGCACATATTTCGAAAATTACAATGACTTAACGTATTTTTTCTCACACTGGTTTCTCTTTTTCTATCACCACAACAGGATTGACGCTATCTCCCTCGCTCATTTTAGAAGACATCAAGTTGTCGTCTCTCTCACTCGTACTAGATGTACGGTTTTAGTTAGGGTTGTCTAAATTAAATTTCCAATTTTCACGTCCGAAATAAATTCAATGACTTATGGACTAATGGTTTTAAGTTGATAAGTGGACGCTAACTTCTTTGTTAACAGATTGCTTTCATACTTTTACATAAAGAGGTAGCTACTTTCGGTGATGAAAAAAGTGTAGTCAGAGAAGGTCCTTGTGAAATAAAAAGAGAAACTTGTGGCTTATTGGTTATGAATCATTTTTTCGCTCATGGAATACTTGGAAGAGATTAACAAAGGTGGGTATTTTGGCATCCTTAGGCTGACACCCATTCGTAGAAGCAGCAACGGCACTGGCGCGGGCGCAGCTCGGCGATGGCGGTCGTGGCGGTCAATGACACGAGGTCTCGTGCGCCCGCGCCGCCGCCTGCGCGCCTGCTACCGGAGCTTCACCCGAGCCGCACAGCCACTAGACCCTAACACGCGCTCGACACCACCCACATTATCACCTCCATGTTACTATAACGTTAACTTATAATTAACATAACTAAGTCGGACAACAGTAAACAAACTATTAAAAATCCTGACGCTGTACGGCGGTACCTACATATACACTTCTGGACACATCTATTGGCCCACCTTGTATTTTCAGTTTCGTTTGGTCCTAGCTAAAATATTATATTAGGTCGAGCAAAAAGTTTTTATGCAGTTTTGAACCTGGCACATTCACAATTTCATTCAATAGTCTTTTTTTGAATTTCGAACACAGAATTTAAAGAAACAAAAGACAATTTGGAGCCTGTTTGTTGATATCAAACAATCGAATACTAAGAAAACTTGGTTTTATTGGTTTACTTGGATTTAATTCTTGAAAAAGTGATTGATATCTTTGGTTTTGCAACAAACATTACTTATTCTTAACATTAAGGTGAGGTTCTATCAATAATCTATGGATACTTCACCTGAAGTCGCCGCCCAAGCTGTGGCACTTATTCAGGCCGGACACAGCCAAAGAAACGTGAGTGCTCAACTTAATTTAAGTCGATCTGCGATCCGAAATGTTTATCGGAGGTACCTAGAGACTGGTGGCTTTGTTCGTCGCCAAGGAAGGCCACGATCTCGGGTCACAACTGAAAGGCAGGATCGATTCATCGTGACGACCAGCTTGAGAAATCGTCACCTTACCTCCATTGAGATACAAAACCAACTTCGCGACTTCCACGGAGTATCTGTGAGCGCTCGAACTGTTCGGAGAAGGTAAAAAGAACGCGATATGGTACCACACAAGCCAGCTAATGGGCCCAAACTAACGCGAGCCCACCGAACAGCGCGCCTTCATTTCGCACGCAGTCATTTAAATTGGACACAGCAAGATTGGAGCCGTGTACTCTTTTCTGATGAGTCTAAAATTGTGTTACATGGCAATGATGGAAGGAAGAAGGTCTACCGACGTAAGGGAGAGCGTTTCGCACAATGCTGCTTTGAAGAGAGGGTTGCTTATGGCGGTGGCTCATGGACTGTCTGGGGCGGTATATCCGCGAGCGGCAAAACTCAACTTGAGGTTGTTACGGGACCACGGCTGCCAACATTAGATGTTAGATGTTCCTAGGCGTAGAATTAAATGGTTTTCTAATAATGTATACTGCATGTCCATTACTGTTTATAACAAATTACCTAATGGCTTCAAAACTCTTAGCCTCAGAACATTTAAATGTAAACTATTTAACTTTCTTCTAAGCAAATGTTATTACTCGACTGAAGATTTAATGAATGAAAAAGAACAATGCCCACCTTCCATACATTTAAAAACCTGATGATGAAAGTATATGTATAGTTATAAGATATAGTAGAAATACTTCCCGTAAGTTTAGAAAGTAATGTCTAATAGTCATTTCGGCAATTTAAACGCCACGAAGTTCAAAAAATATTAATGTTTCTTTTTAGGTTAGGATTTGCCGTCACCAGAATTAATGAAACAAACGTGCATGAACTAATTAATAACGTTCGTAATTTACTCTAAAATAGGAATATTTAGCTAACTATGGTCTAAAACATCTTTTTTACTCAGTTAATTCCTTGAAACTAACTGCCCCTGGCTAAGTCAATGCTAAGACTCCATAATTGTCAATATAAAATGAGTGTCGAGTTGAAAACTGCATTCTCCAGTTCTTACTTACAAATTATTTATGTTCTAAGACTAACATTTGGTCACTTGCGCACACTCAATGAAACACTGAATGATTAATTTAATTCAATTATTGTGTTATTTTTTAATTATTTACTTTATCCCATGACTAATAAAAAAATAGTTACTGGTCGAATTAAACGTAAAATAAGTATAAAACTAAGGAACAAAGTTAAATATGGTCAACCAGCAATTTGTAAAATGGAACGTTTTAAAGAATTGATGGTTTGGATGCGTTCAAAATATGACAATACGTTTAGAATTAGCTTAAATAAATGTAAAAATATCTTTTTTTCCTGCGTTTCTTTTAACATTGTGATAAGCGTATTTAATATACAATTCAATAAGCTATATTTTAAGATTTATTTCATTTCTATACACAGTCAGGTCAAATATGAACATTATTCTTTGCCTAAATATTTGACATTATTGCCTATAAATAATATTTAACTATTTGACTTAATTGAATTTTGACTTCTATAATTAATCTCTCTTACAACTCTTGTTCAAATTATTTGTAATTCTAATAATTATCTAATAATTTAATGTTAATGTAATAATTTACAAACCATATTTGTACGCCGGAAACGGCAGAATATTATGATCGGAAATCTAATACACATAACAGCCTTGTACATACAATATTCTGACAAATAAATGCATTCTATTCTATTCTATTCTATTCTATTAAATGCTGAAAGGTACATTCGTGAGTGCTTAGAACCTCACGTGATACCATACGCGGACTATGTGGGCCCAAATTTCCTTTTTATGCATGATAATGCAAGAGCCCATGCGGCCGGCATCGTCAGGGAATATCTTCGGGATGTGAACATCACAGTTATGGACTGGCCAGCCAGAAGCCCAGACATGAACCCCATTGAGCACATGTGGGACGAGCTAAAAAGACGTGTTAGGGCTCGTCAGCCAGTTGCCCAGACGATGCAGGAGTTGAAAACTGCCATAGAAGTGGAATGGGAGATAATCCCTCAAAATTTCATAGAGCGGTTGATAAACTCTATGCCTAATCGTATGAGAGCTGTGGTAGATGCCCATGGAGGCAACACGCGTTATTAAATTAAACCTTTATTTGATAAAACATGTTTTTTATTCAAAAATCAATTGCCTTTAACAAGGCGCATATCCGACTTGTTAGGCGTAGCTCCATGTCGTATGGTATTCTGAATTCAAATTTAAAACAATACGATCGAAAAAGATGGTAAAATGTATCAGGTTTAAAACTGCATCAACAGTTTTTGTTCAATCTAGCAATCATATTTCGGTAGGGGCCATCGAAACCTAAACTCTAAGGTGGGCCAATAGATGTGTCCAGAAGTGTATATGAAGCCTAATGGCCGTCCTCTCAAATACAATAAAATATAATCTTCTGTGCGTTACGCAACTTCATTATTAGATTCTGGTATATAAATAAACGTGAATATAAAATCCAAAACATAAAAGCCTAATGGCAATGACAAAATACGTAGTCTGTGTTAGCTTAACGGCTAATACATGTAAGTATATTAGTCGTGTTACCAGAAAATGGGATTTACGAAATAAAAGATACAATGTTTATCCTTACTCAAAGCAACAGGTTCGTAATGAGGTAATTATAATATTATTATGTGATTATTGTATATAGAACGCGGTCTCCGACACTGAAGAAATTAACGCTGACAAAATCTTTTACCCGAGAGTAAATGACACGAATTCTTAACAAGCCAACAACAATCATGTTTACCAGATTCTCTTATTCTTATTCAACTGGTATTTGTTTAGCTTACTTAACCAAATTGAGGTCCAAAGAAACTTCCCTAGGAAAGAGATTGCGCACAACTTTTCGAGTTATGCTGATCAGTTTTATCCAAGTTTTCAATATCGGTTTTAAATCTCCAACCTAGCGTCTAGTCTAGCTTTTTGAGCTTTAGTAAAAGACTATTTAAAATATATTTCATCAACTGAATGTTCAGCTGGTTTCACATTAAGAAAACCTTTAACTATTAAAGTTTCCTGAAAAACCTTGGTTTCCTATATACTTGACCCTTTCCTTAATTGGGTTTTCATGAAGTACGGGCCTAGTTTTAATTCACCCTTCGCCGTCAAGAAGTCGGTATTAATACATCAGAACCCTTCAGTCCTCTAGAGAAAATTAAATAAGCATTAACGGTCTTTGTTTATTTGATTTTACTGCCCGATTCCTATATTCGATAACGGTACGTTTTGCTTACCAGTAGGTATCGTAGATTCGTACCACTTAATGAATGTGCTCTTTTCAAGTTTGTGAAAGCAATTAAACCTTTGGTTTTACGAGTGTTCAACAAATAAAACTTTGGGAGATGGAGAAATCAGGCAAACAGCTACATAATTTTGGCACTGCTTAAAAGTAACATAGGCTAGTAACTTCTCTTATTTAAGTAAATACTGTATGTCCTAGTTACATTGAACCCAGTAACAGTTATTAACGCACACATGTGTCTTACATAATAATATTTACCTCGAATATACCACTAAATTACAAAAACTACCGTGTTAGTGAACCTCAATTTCGTCAAAGAAATTATTCACAGCAATTCTTTCCAGTATTGTACAATCTACGATGTGTGATGTATGGAAACAAATCGTGTAATAATTACACAACTCTATTTTTATTGCAATCGCCTATTATAATTAATAGCTCTTATTTGTGAACATAAGCCACTGGCCACTGTACCAAATAATATTTTCTTTTCCCACACGAAATAAGTAATAGAGTTTTCTTTGGCAGAATATATATTAAAAATCTGTTGGAAACGTGAAATTGGGACCTCTTGAACAATTTCCTAATGAAACAAAATGTTAATGAGTAAAAATAACATCATTTTTGCAGGCTGATATCATCTTTAGAGGCAACGCAATAATGATCAAGTTTCGTCGACGTATAAATTAGGTGGTGGGTAATTTTGAGATGATTAATGTTATGATTGGGATAATTATTTTCACCCCAATTAAAGGTGCTCGTTTGAGTGGTGGTTGAAGAAGGAGCCCCGAGCCCCGAGCCCCGAGCCCCGAGCGGGCCTGGCCCTTCCGCCCTTCGCTCTGACGACCCGCTGCTTAATTTGTACGCACCTTCATCAGTGACGTATCGTTCCGAAATGTAACAATTTTCCTCCATCCTCTTGTTATATGTAATAAAATGCAGCGTCAGACTGTTTACCTATTTGTGTCGTAGTTTAGGAAAGTCTCTGTTAATTAATGATAAGCTTTTCATTTACTAGGTAAGTGTGTGAAAAGTATCATTCAAATCAGTAGATTAAATTAAGTACGAGTATCTATTAGACACAATAAAATATGTCAACATTTATGTGAGGTTTGCACGTAATAAATAGGTATTATGGAAACCAACTGAAATGCTAGTCCAATATCGGAATTGAGAATTGCGGACTCAATTCCATTTCTGAGAATTTGAAAATTAAGGATATGTCGACCGTGTCTACAAATTTCGTTACGGATGCAGTTTTCAGTGCCACAGATTTAGATTTATAGATGATACTATTCAACCTGTCATCTAATACATATTCGTAGTAATAATGGTACTACATAAGAGAACTTAGGTCATATTGACACGAGTTTTTCATTTACTTTCATCCTATTAAGAATCGAAAGTGTGACTGTTTTCTGTATTCAATTTTTCTCACACACGAAACTCATCGTTAGACTCAAGTTCTATCGAACGTAAAATAATGTTTGCATTCGCTTTTTCCGCCAAGTGCACCCGAAAATACGTCAAAGAACTTTAGTAAGACCGTGCGTTCTACAATCAAGACAGTTTTCTTTGGTTTTTCAGTATATTTAGCAGCTTCGCCGATGAAATGGAACAGTTTCGTTGCAAGAGTGTCCGCCACCATTGTTTTCTTAAAGCGATAGTCTGTATAGTAGACAAGACAGTCTGCCCACAGCCTTAGCCTTGGGGGCAAATGTCCCGTCGCGTCGCTGACATATTCAACCTTTTGTGCCAAGACCGTGACGTAGACTTTGCTTTGGTGAGGCATAATGCAAAATTGCAACAGCTATAAATATTAATAGCCGTTGCATCATTATATGCTAACTTAATGTGTTAGATATATTATACATTTTGCATTAAGAACCTATAGGATGATATTATTTCATATTAGTGCTGTTCTAAAATGAAACGAATTGTGATGAACAGTGACTAAATTAAGTTACTACTGTCACAGATAATATAATACTACTACTGTGAAGCTTAATTTACTACTGACAAACTAAAGCAAGATGTAATATATTCAAGAGCTTTACAAAAGCAGTGAAAAAATATTACTAAAGCCTCTTCCACGAATCTAGGCTACAAGGACATTAAGGCGCAGTTATACGACTTTTAATGGTTTTTAATTGAACATCACGTCCAAACGACTAGTCTTATTTATTTGAAAAAAATGTGTGTTACTCTAGACAATTTTCATCGTAATTTGATCTGAGAATATTTGAAATTATATTTTTATAACATGGTGTAATTAATTTCTAAAGTTATGTCTAACGCGGATAAAAAATTGAGAATCACGCAAAAACTGTAAAACGTATTTTTAGGAAATTTTCACCATTTTAAAGATCATTTAATTTTTTTTAATTTAGTCTCAGTTTTTTATTTTAATACCTGTTGTTTTATGTATAATAAATTAATAATGCGTCTAATTTCGGACAGCGATCCTTGATGGGCGAGTCCTATTACTGCGTGGACGTACGACGCGTTACGTGAGCTCAGCACAGAACACGCAAGCTAACCACTCAAAGTCATTGGTAGTTAATAGCGCCTTAATGTGGCCCAGGCTAAAAGTTGCTAGAAATATGTCACCGCTTTACACGAGGTACTTAGACTGCTCTATGAAAGCATAGAGATCTTCTCCAAGTGAAATTAATCCGTCGAAGAAGGTCGTCAACGAGCCGTGTTGCATGTCATCCCAATTTAACTTTAGTTTAACCTACTCGTAATTTTACATGTTTTTTTTTCACGACTCCTTTTCTAGTTTTATCTAGCAGTAAAAGATAGTTTAACTTCAATTAGTGCAACAGAATCTTCCGTCTCTATTATATTCTATTCTATAATTACTGCTTTGTTGTGTCTACGGATTCATATTGTATTAAGTTTTATTAACCCGCAATAAAGCGTTTGATATTTAGTAGCTCTTGTTGTAATTTGCCTTTGTTACCTTCACGATTCAAGCGCTTTGTGCCTGTTAATAATAATTTTATTGAAACTTATTCTCAACCTTCTCGGTAAAGGTACGTAGGTAGACGTTGGGAACCCATAATGGGATCTGTGATGCTTCATAAAGGGTCCCGATTACGTCGCCCAAAACAAATACAAAAACTCTTTACCATCAAACCACATTTGGCGTATAGGTTAGATTATTTTGAGGATTGTTTCATTCTCATCAACTTGGAAATTTATTCTCGTAATATATTTTTGATAAGTTACGTCAGCCATAAAATCTGGCATTTTAAAAGTACGCTGGGTAATCTCGCTACACTTGTGAAGCTCTTTCTACGCTTTAGAAATGCATGAAGATTTTCGAGAACGTCGTGCCACTTTCCATTACTTTTATAGAGATTAGGGTTGGACGGCGGACGTCATTCATTAGCCTTTTATGAAAAGTAAGCCACGTGAGCCTTCTTGTCACCGTTTATTTATATTATTACTAGGTATTTTATCAAGTACTAGCTTCTGCCAGCGGCTTCGCCCGCGTCAAATTAGTACTTCCCCCGTTATAAACTTTCAACACCTTTTTCACCCCTTTAAGGTTTGAATTTCGAAAAGCCCTTTCTTAATGGATACCTACTATTCACAAAGAACACACACCCTCCAAATTTCACGTCTCTATAGGACCAGTGGTTTAGGCTGTGCGTTGATATATCAGTCAGTCAGTCAGGACTTTGAATTTAATATATACAGATATCTATTGTGCCACTGCCAGTGATTCGATCACGTAAGTAGAGTAAATACAAATCATTATGAATTGCGAAATGTTGCAATAGTAAAAGGCAGGAAGGGCGAACGTAATGGTAACAATATCTGCAAGGTCACGTTCGTCATTAGCACGTGATGTAGGAGTCTGTTTTGTCACATTATCGCTGATCTCTGCCAACCGTTAAGGAAAGAAAGATCGATCTACATATTCATGAGTTACAGTGTGGAAAAAAGTCACACTTGAACTACGAGAGCACATTCACTCTGCTTAGGGATCTAGAACAAGAACGTCTTACATTTCATTAATATTTGAATGAGTTAGGTACCAAAGTAGGAGTGGACATTTCACGAAAACTTATTTCATTCGATACAAAACTATTTACTCCTCCTTCCTTTTTAAGTCCGCTGCTTGAATACATCTTTCAAACGAGTGTAACTGTGTTCGGATAAATCATAACATTAGTACATTTATGTCACACATACTGATTCTTTCAATCCGCACCTCGGCACATCGCCGCCGGTGAAAATATTGCAAAGTAGCATCGGTAACCATGTTTATGACTTCGTAACTCGCCGCTGGCCGTCCGGAGTTTCATCATTTCTTTATATCAACAAACACGCTGCAGTAAGAGTTTATTTAAATCGGTCTACATTTCTTAACATCTGCATTGGCGTACAAACAAACACACGTTTTAATATTAGTTTTTTAAATATACAAAGTAATGCAATCATAAGTAGAACTGGGTCAACAAATCCGTACGTGTATATATCGTGTGCACGAGTACCTATATATATATAGTATGTTTCCGCTTATGATTTATATAGCAGCCTTCGTGAACTCAGCGTTCTACGCATTCTTCATCAAGTACAGGAATACTTCACTGAATTCTTGTTCCTGCCTAATTTATTACACTAATACGTATCGATTTTTTTTCGGGGACTTATAATAGCGCAATTAAGGTCGATAACTTTGGGAGTACAAAGCTTCCCTCGACGACGTCTTCGATTGACAAACGAAACTGAAAGGTTTTTTTATGATAGGAACTAAGTAGGCCACTTTTTATTATTACTTCTATCAACATAACTTGTAATTGAAGGAAACTTAACGTGCGTGCCCCATGTTATTATCATGTTGACCCCTGCTGATAAAAATACTTTCACAGAACATAATATAACGATAAAATTGTTGGTTTAATTTTCAGAAACCTAATTTTTTTTAAATATATTCTGGGTGCTCTATCGAACAGTCATTTAATAACCAGTGTCAAACTGGAGTCTGGGAATACAAAGTAATAACTTAGTCCCTGTCGTGAATACCCATTTATCACAGCTTAACCACGACTTCTATGAAAACGAGCGATTTGACTAGTAATTACTGAAATCGACATTTGAAATAGTACTACTTTATATTTCATAAATTTACTAACAACTTGAAAACAATAAGTAAAGTTCTTCCCATATCCATAAATAGGCTTTAAGTTACTGAAAATTAAGTACTATGTTGTCTGATCGATCTAAGACGAAAATTTATCGTGTTTGATCAATTTCGCCTTTGACAGTGATTGAAAATATTAAAAGAGAATTTCAAAGCAATTCATAAATATCCTTAGACAGTTGAGTTGACTCAAAGAAACAAAGAAGCTTTAAACTCAGCGCTTCAATCATAATTTTTCATTGAATGTAAACTAAATGCGGGAGTGTTTCAATCTATCCGCCGAGCCACAGCACCCGCGAGGCGTGGATCAATCCATCATTTTCATATTATTTCTATTTATAAATTGAAAACTTCCAGTTCAAATAATGTAAGAATAAGAATACCTAAGTTTATTAAAGGTATAGCCAGAAAGATAAAGAACACTTACCCGTCGGCGTCGGTCGAGTGTTTCAGTAAAATATGTGCATATAAAGGTGGTCATTTTTAATAAAACTTTAGAGATATTAGAATAAATTGCGTGTAGATAAGTACGGTACCTACCCGGATTGCCGGGACGTGGACGCATTTGAATCAACATTGAATGTCAACGGCGACAGCGGTTGGCATGGCGGCGCGCTCCGCTCCGGGCCACTAACAAATGGCACCCATTTATGTGAAAGAATTTTATTGATAATATAAATTGAAAAAAGGACATAGTAGACCATAGATTTTTTTTATTTGACGGTAAAACGTGATCTATTTTCGCTGCCATTGTTTCGTGTAATCACTTCGTTTCGTCTGCGTCGCGTGTGACAGAGCGTATTGTAATTCATTGTTGTCAGTTGCCACAGAGGCACAGATGCTTCTTCTCGTAGGAGTATTGACGTATTATTATTTCTCAACTTACTAATTAAGATTCATTAGGGTCGTACATTAACTTCTACTCCACTACACGTATTAACGAGAGACTGTTTACAAGAGAATGTTTGCCGCGGGGTTAGCTTTTCAGATACTGAGTGGTTTACATTATCTTATTTATTACCTTTAGCTGTGCTTGTATCAGCTCATCAAATAATATTGAGCTCTATCGCTAATTAACAACCTGAAACTAATCATTGTCCGACTATGTATTAAAAATTACTTATTATGTAAGTACCTACATTGCAAACTATGACTGTGAATGTTACAAATGTGACACAGACGAAATATCCACAATAATATGGGACTTCGATATTTTCAGGCATATTTGTAGGTATTATGTGAGAGCTTAAATATTACGCTATTATTAGAATTTCCTTGTATGATATCAAATTTCAAGCGAATTACAAATGTATATACATGGTTCTTGTACATGACAATTTTAGTCCACAGTGTTAGCTGTTCCTGAATTTATTTTGAGCGGGTGTAGCTCTGAGGACGACGTACGAACAGTGTCTTTGTTCTACTTTAATATACATGGCCCTTGAACACACGTGTTCCGCATTGTAAATGGCGTGGCGCGACCAAGTTGTGTGATCAAGTGGCGAGTGGTGGTGGGGCTGCGGTCTGGTGGGAAGGCACGCTCGTAAGACAAGACCGTGGGAGCATGCGGGCGCGCCGAGACGCCTGGCTCGGGTTGCTACTTCAGACACCATTCGCAATCTGATTGATACTATCAATTGTCAAGTGATTTAGAAGAAAGCCTTTATCTCACTGAACACTCTTTGTAATACAAACTTAATAAAAAATCGAAAGCTCAAGTCTCAAAACAATATTATAGGAGATCTAAAAACGAACAGGCTTCAGATATTTCATATCGACCCTCGAAAAACTTTCAGAAATGAATACTTGTTTTTCGAATTCAGATACCAGACCAGACAGTATCATACTTCATCCCTTATTTGATCATCCAAATGAGTTTTTGAAATGAAATTCAAGTACTAGATGAATCCCTTACTGCGGCAATCTCATAATTTCATCACATCCCTGAACCCTTTGCAAACAAACAATATACACAACATTGCTCCTGTTCCATCGGAGACCACAGCGCAGACACCGGCCTGTATAAATAAACACATCACAGAAACACATCTGGACTACTTGTTATTGAAAACACATAACTATGAGATTACATTTTTATATCATGAATCAACGAACACTCAAACATTCACCTTTTAGTTTTACGTCACACGTACACCTATTGAGGTGTTTGGCATATTAAAGTGTGTTAAGTGCTAATCAATGCTATCCGCAGCGATTGCTTTTTTGAATAATAACTCATTTGACCTCATTGTGGAGCTTTTAGTAGACTTTAAAATGATAATATAGTTTATCTGATGTTAGTGGCAGTTCGGGGTTTTTTTCTGTGAAGCACGAGCTTCTAAAGCTCTACAATAACGCTTATAGCGATAATAAAATTGATACTTTGAAGCTATAACATAACCGTCACTAAATTTAAATTAAAGTAAGCCATTTATACGGCTAATAAAATTAATAGGAATAATAAAACAGACGGATCTTTATTGCCATAGTGAGATCTTTGGTAGAGGAACAAAAACAGAGTCTATATCAGTGGTCTATATACGTTACGATTTAGTGGAAGGGAAAATGGCCTACTCATTTTCCGATTTTCAATAAGTGTTACACATACACGTGACTTACACATGAATTCATACACATTGCTTGTTAAAACTTTGCTCTCGCTAAACAGTTTCAACTATCTACTCTAACGTGAGGATTACAACTTAGTCCACAGTGACTTCAACGAAACGTGTGTTGTGGACGTCAGTAAATATGTGAATAATTTAATTTGTGTTGAAAATAAAGCTTTTTTTCTAGCACATGGCCTTATTATGGCACATGTCAGTCTATATCTTAGGAGACGTTTTTTTTATTAATTTCTCTAGATAACCCAGCCTCGGCCCGGCCCGCCCCCTAACTTTTACAATAGCGCTAACGCTTCGTGCAAAATGTATGGCAAGGACATTTACCTGCGGCAAGAACTGTCACGTGACTCACGCCCAGTAATGTCGTTGCCATACATTTTGCACGAAGTGTTAGCGTTAACGTTAACAGAAAAGTATTTTGTCTAAAAGCTCAGCCCCCTTAGCCAAACAACTTTTATAATAGCGCTAACGCTTCGTGCAAAATGTATGGCAAGGACATTACCTGCGGAAAGAACTGTCACGTGACTCACGCCCAGTAATGTCGTTGCCATACATTTTGCACGAAGCGTTAGCGTTAACGTTAACAGAAAAGTATTTTGTCTAACCCCCCTTTGTTGCCCTATAACGCATAGGCTACTGAAGGAACACAGGTGGGTTTTAGTCAGTAAGGGTCAGAGATGCCCTCCCGTTCCACCCAGAGTGCGACAACTTATGTGATCACCCGCCCCAAAAAAAAAGTTTCGGTAGTATGTTACTCCTCTCTACCTAGCCTTTTCCTATCTTGGGTCGGCTTCCAGTCTATACATATACATGAAAATATACAATACGTGAAACTGTGAAATCCGCAATGACAATTTTTTAAGCTTTTGTGAAATAAAGGACTCATTGTCATCATTTCAACCGAAACACGTGCACTGCTGGACATAAGCCTCATCAAGTGTCGCCACAACGACCGGTCTTGTGCGTCTCGCATCAATCGGATTCCCGCGACGCTCACCAGGTTATCGGTACACCTTATGGGAGGCCTCCCAACCCTCCGTCTTCCGGTGCGCTGTCGCCACTCCAGAACTTTTCGGCCCTATCGACCATCTGTTCTGCGAGCAATGTGCCCGTTACCATTCTTTTGGGGCAGTCGGGTAAATATAAATAAAAAACCTATACAGTACAAGCGGCATAAAAGGAAAGAAATCATTGGGCATCGAAAAATTCGTCCACATCGCTGTCAATGGGAAAAGTGCCCAGAACACTGGCAGCTGATTCTTCTTAGTTCTTATAATAAATAGCTGTAATTAATAATTATAAAGTAATAGATACAGCTTAGTAAACCGGCTACAGTAAGGTGTGTACAGTGGTGAGGTCTTGAGGACAAACGGTTCCGTGTACGTAACGGTCGTGACAGTTCCACCGAGCTTGTGTCGCCGCCGTGTTGTGCCATGTGCCATATAGGTGACGATTACTACCAGTACCGTACGCTTACCTAAGTAGTAGCGTGCACCTGCAATAAAGGTGGCCGACTCTAATTGAGTGGGCACAAAATATTTAATCAATAATATTTGCTTTTTCAATTTACACCTGAACGTAAGTAACGGTTGTCCTTTACTCGAGAGTTTTCTTTTGAAGGATGCTTCCTGTAATGGCAATATCAAGCTATGGGAAACTATCAATTTGATTGAGGGAGGCTGAGTCAAGGTTTTGTCGAGTGGAGGAAATTACTTAGAATTCAAGGGTAAGTAATTTTATTAGTTTCGAATTCAAGACAAATTGTCAAAGTCGTTACCTTTTGACCGTTGGTCCACTTTGTTCAGGCAACAAAGCTTGGTTTCTTACACGTCTTTTTTTTTTTGGTTTGGGAAATCTCATCCAATGACTTCTCCCGCTCTGGCTGCACACAGAGCGGGAGGGCGTGTAAGACTTTTACTGACTAAAAACCACCCCTGTTCCTTCAGTTGCCTGAGTGCCCAGTGCGGTAACTCTGTTTCGAATTTATCACGACCCCTAGGCAGGCATCGGCCATGACGGGGCCCGTCATGCATTGCTGACATCTCCTTGAGGCGTGCGTGGAACACTAAGCGCCGTCGACTCTCGGGCTTGATCCTGATCGTTCGGCAAGCTACCCTCTACTCGCAGTCGATTTTTTGAAAATCCTTTTTTATTATGTAGTTGTTTCGCTTTTCTTATTTCTTTATAGAAAAATATAATCGTTGACCATTTTCGTGTCTCTAAATACGATCCATTGAACTCAAAACTCATTTTGAAGGGAACTTAATGATCCAACACACACGCCACCACCAGTGAGACATTTGAGTGAGCATAAAATACTCTCAGTCGCCAGGGCACATTCAAGTCAATGAAAGATGTACCCAGTAAATGGTAGCTTTATTGTAGGTACATAATGCTCACATATGTTTTATGCAATTAAACAATATTTATGAGATTTGAATCTATACAATGCAAAGATAGTTTTTACATTCTTGAGCAGCCCCAACAACAAAATATTATATATATTTATTTATTATTAGAACAAAACAAACTAAAACCAATTCTATTTACAGTATTTTTTATAATATCGATAAATAGATCTCGTATCGGCGGTATCCCTACGTACGTCAATAATATTCGTAATTGAAAACTGATTGACATTGACATTTCACATTTTCTTTGGTGCTTTGCTCTTGCAACTTGTGTTTTTTTTTGTCGACTGCGTTTTTCCTATTTGATTTTCCGACGATTACGATTATGAACCCTCTAACCGCTCCCGATGACGACCTTGGCTTTACATTGGATTCTGTACCCGCCTCCCACGACGATCCCGGCTTGCCCATAGATACCGGACAGTAGGTTGTTGTGCCCACGTGATGACTATTGTGTGGTTCTTGGGCTGGGCTGGGTTATTTATTTCAATGAGAACGAATAAAAAATCAGTAAACTATAAATAGATTTTTTATTAAACTCGAATTTTTATATTATGATTTATAAATGTCCAACCGAGTTCTATGTAAAAAATAGTGGTTGTTCCTTTATCTATGATGTCAACCCTAATGCCTATAATTAGTTTCTTTCATGGGCGCAACTCTTGGCCAAAACCTCTATAGCAAATTGGCATTTCCCTTTAATTTGTGTAACACAGTGCTCGTTTCAACAAATCCAATTGGTGAAAATTACCACAAATATGATTAAATAACGACTAGAATACAAATTGTACAATATTATACATAGTGTGCGTATTCAAATTGGACATGTGTATGTGTACGTAGCGACTAAACAAAGTATCGTAAAACGCGATTTTATTCGTTACCAGAGTTGCCATGTTATACCATTACATTACAGTCGGAAAGTCGCAATGTGTAGTTCAACTTGTTTGAAACTAGTAGAGCGATTTTAATTAAACCTTCGCATGCTTGCTGTTTGGTATTCTGGTGGCGTCGCCAGCTACCTTCACCCGAAGTACATGTCTATGAAATTAGACATTTCTCTCACCCAATTTTTGAACTAAATAAATGGATTAAACAGGATACGTAGTAGACTGTACACACACTGCGTCGTTTGTGGTAGTAGGTACTACAAAAGTTGTTTGTTTCTTTTTGATAAAAAAAAAACTTAGTTTTCCAAGTACTACGTACGAGAATGCGAGTAGCTAGCGAGTAGCGACGTCCTCCGAGTTTTTCTAAAATTATTTTTTCATATTTCTGTCTTTGAAATATCAACAGGTGGATTTTAGGTTTAGCTGTGGATTATGGATGGTTTTAAAAATGCGAAATAACGACCAAGTGCTTACGCAGTCGGTGTTGTTCTGTATTTGCAAAGATACGATCTTTTAGGAAAAACAGAAAAGTCAAAATACAGATCACAAGTTTTTTTTTTGTGATAATACTGATAAGAAGAAGTCTATCTGACGTGTTATTCGAGTATCTACGAATTGCAGTCATAATAGAACTTTATCAAGTTCATTCTACACGTTTTTCTCAAGGTCAAATTTTCTCTGAGCTTATTTTTAACCGACTTCAAAAAGAAGGAGGTTGTCAATTCGGATGTTTGTATTTTTTTATTGCTGTCTTGTAAAGGTTTGTATTGGTTTTTCAATAGTGAAACATAATATATATACATAGTTACAGATTTTCGATCTTTTATTCAAGACAGAAACAAGCTAAAATACTGCCCTGAAACAGAAAAATTAGATTTAGAAAATGCTTCAACATACAACACTTACAATGGGCAAAAAGCAAAGAACCCAATACAAGCAGCATGTTTTACACTTGAAACTTGTTCGATTTTGAAATATTATACCAATGTTCCGATAACCGATATAGAACAAATACACGGAACTTTACATTTATCATAAAAAATGCGACGTCTATAGAGTTAGCCCGACCGATACCTATTGCTTACTTTCACGGAAAAAACGCAAACTTATTTATTTAGTAAAAATGCAAAGAGTTTTAATGAGAACGAAAATATTAAATTTTGAGTTAATGTTTAATTTAAGTGGGTTGTCAACGAGTCGGTAATTGCCACACAGCCGCGGCTACACCGACGAATACTGCTTGATAATTAATTAAACACTTTGTAAGGAGAAACGTATCGTAGTAACGATACGTGATGTGATGTCAATATTTAATTTGAGACTATTCTTATATTAATTAACAATTCTCCAAGAATGTACAAGAAGAGCTACATTACGGGAGAATTGGCGACGGATTGTGAAGCTTGCCATCACAGTTTTTTTTTGTGGGCTTGGGAAACCATCCAGTGACTTTTTTATCCGCGACACCTGGGCAGTTGCCATCATCCCACGGTGACGACCACCACCACTCAGCTAAAAAGAACAATTCAACAGAAATAGGTAATTAGAAGTTCCCGCCAAAATGCTTTCATAGTTAGAACATTCAACTGTGACTCAATAATACTACTAGAGTCTACACTTGTGAAAAAGGCTCTAGAAAAACAGACATTCTATGGTAGGCGCCAGATAAACATGGAATAACGGTCATTGACCCACCTACATTGTTGACAATTTTAATTTGAAAAACTCTCTCTCTCGTGATCCTTAACATTGGTGCGGATTCTGTTGAGCACAAACTAAATTTAATTTAGACTATAGGAATAGTCTCTCATCTTTTTCTCTCTAATAATACAAGAAAGAGACGGACGTAAATTAGACCTGTCAAATTTATTTGAACTAATATTTCCATACAAATTAAGGGTAGGTACACGTAAAATCATATCTATTAAAAACATGGTGAAGTGCAAGGCGTAAACTAGTTTGACATCTCTAACTTAGTTCATAGGTATAGATGTCCTTTTCTCGCACTGCCTTTTTAGTAAAAGATAGCAATTTTCTAATTATAGTTTAGTTATTGAACAAGAGAATCGGCACCATTGTATAATAATGAAAAACTATTCATATTTAATTGATCAGGTACCTATGAAGAGTTATTAGGGAAAGGTCAATGTACTTTATTCCACATTTATCTGTCGCCTACCATAGCGATAAAGATCCTTGAAAAGCCAAAATTTTGACACTTTCAAGATGCACTGCACTACCATAAAGTCTACCGAAAACGGGTGAAGTATTTTATAATAGATAGAAGCGGTTTTCGTAATTCGTTTGTTGTTGGTATATTATATTTATAAAGCCATGTTTCACGGCAAGTTACCCTACGTTTCCCGGAAATTATTATTTATAGAACACGAGAATTAATGTAGAAATGCGTTGTTATGTGAATATCACTTCCCGTAGCGATATTATTATGTGGGTATTTACGATAGAGATCGCAGCTCATGTTCGAACAAATAAATAGGCCTTGCTAGAAACGAGAAACAGACTATATATATAATGAATGTAGCAGACTAACGATTAGGTCATAGCCAAAAAAAAAATTGGAACCGCAAAAAATATCAGATCGGCACAAATAACTAAATTCCCATGAGGAACGTCAAAAATTAAAAAGCTCTTCAAGGTAATGATGCTTTCACCACAACGGAAAGTGGGCAAAATTCGATTACAAGTTATGATTGTCAGCTAGACAGCTGTAAACTAAAATATTAAATCGCTTTTAAAAATTGCGGCCAGGTGTTATATTTTATAAAAAAAAAATATTTATTAAAGTTAATGTACTTTTAGAGGAAGTTCGTAAAACTGGTGCGTTCCATAAATTTCAGGGGATGAACCAAAAGCCTCTATGCAGATGATGTATCGTCCGCAGTTTAGGATTCCGTAGAACACGATTTTAACACGGTTTCATTACTGTCGGATAAAGTGGTGCTGTGTCAGCATTTTATCTGATAACGAAAAACAATAAAAAACAAATAGAATAGAATTATTGACCCTTTCATACATAGGAATAGATACTTAGAATCAATGAACAAAAGTCACAAATGCATTCATAAATGACCTAAAGAGATTTTGCGATAATATTTTCATAAACTTAAACAATAATTGTTATGGAACTCGAAGTTGAAGCGTGCTGCGCACGCTTGACCGGTTTGTTCGTTACGAATTCCGATTCAGCCTTGGAATGATTAATGACACAAACAGACTTAACCCACAGAATTCAATTTAATTAACCCTCTTAAGGCATTGTATATTTTAATACGTATTGCAACTCTGAATATTGAAGGAGTAGACCGGTTGTTTATAATCCTTTACCCACAGTCACATTCTAGAATACAAAGAAAAAGTCAGAATAAAAATAAAAAGCAGCTTTTAATTGCTCCATCCCAAATTGCTGAAACGCCAACTGAATAGGCTCCACCTGTTTTAATGCACATCAATTATTCATGGAAACTTATTTATTTATAAAGATTGAAATAGACTTAGTATACAGAATCTTTTAATATTTAACGCTTTTGTCTCCTTTCGTAAAGATTGCTTACTTTGTTATTATGCCAAAACCTGCAAACGACATTTGAAACAAATACATTTTTGATTTCCCCCCAGGGCCGGAAACCGCGCGGTGTAAACTTGGTCGATATACATTATGTTTTACAAAAATGTTTCGGGAGGCTTGGATGTATCTTTGTGTTATTTACATAATAAATTGACGCGTACATTTGTGTTGACCATCCGCATAACGATGTATAAATCTCTTTCGCACGGTTGTATTAACTAGACCGGCGGCCACGCCGTTTTAAACCCTCATTTTCCACATTTAAAACGATAATAATATCCACGCCAAAAACGCAGAACTCATTCAAAAGTGTGTTTTAGTAGAACCATCTAAAATATTATTTATACGTGTTTGAGTTTGCCTCAGGTAAGAAGGTACACCTTACTTTCTTTGTTGTATTCAAGAATAACCAAGGCCTTTTGTCGTAACCTGCCTACCTGCTCGCAAATAGGACCTCATAGAAACTCGAGATGGCATTGTAAAGAAGAATACACTTGGCAAAATTGGGTATTGACACTGTATTGTAGAATGTCACGATATTTTAAAATATCAAATAGCTGACAAAATGCGGAGTTATTTAAGACTCAATGCTGATACGGTTCTTCAGAATCTTGTCAGCAGATTGAATGGAAATCTGTAAGGTAATCTATAAGGAGTACCTATTATTAAATTACATTTAAAGCCCAATTGTTTGTGACAGCAGCAAGCATGGGAGAATGTCCTGTAAATGCAATGAAGGTCTGTTCTCCAGTACAGTTTCAAGTATTCACGAGCTGGGTAAACAAGCGCGAAGCAACTAATGCACGAGTCTCATGATGTGACATTAAATCACTATGATCGCTTACAACGCGAACGCTGAAAATGCATCCAGTGTACACATTTAACAGGCTTCCGTGCGTTTACTGTGACGGAACCGCGTCGCCGCGTGGCACACCGACAGTTGTGTCAGTGTGTGAGCATCGCGGAAACGTTGTTTGCTCTAACGTTCAGCAACACTCCAAATATACCCTAAAACGTAATTAGAACTAATTTATGCAGTTCTCCCAACCCAAAGCAGCAATCTATTTGTTCCGAGTGCCATTTGTGACCTTTCGGCTGCCTACTGATTTTCGCCAGAAGTATCATCTTTATTTATAGTAGTCTATTCTCAGTTTAAGAAAAGGCCATCAACAATATTTATTTTTCACTTTTTAGTTGTTATATATACCCTAGAACTAAAATCCCCAATAACATGGAACGTGGAATTTCAACATACTCGTAATTGGAGAAAACAAAAACGTCATCTAGGTATACGTATTTTTCGTTTTTGTTCAGTTTTTCAAAAAGCGCTGAAGCAATTTCGATAAAATTTATATGGGACTACCTCGTGAGTATATTCTTTCGAATAAAATAAGAATTTTGAAAATCGGTCCGCAACTGACGGAGAAATCGGCGGTAATACATAAAAAAAAACATACATACAGTCGAACATAGAACCTCCTACTTTTTCGAAAGTCGGTTAATAAAATATCTCGCGTGCAAACAACAAATCTCAATGAACAAAGTCATACATATATATTAAGTAGTTGTTTCTGAAAGTTGCCAGCAAAGCCTACACCTCCATAGAATGAAACTTTAAAACTGCCAAAAGTTGTTATCCAATTTTAATTTGTGTTGCTAATATCGGCATGGCGTAGAGCGAATTTCCTAGGAGGAAGTTTTGTCATTAGCTAGATTGGATTGCCACTCGACTTGCTGCTCCTGTCATTATCGGCAAAGTACCAGTATATGAATAAATTGGAAGCTCCTAATAACTTCATAGAATTGAATTAATAGCTTGCTGTAGCTTATGCCTCACATTGAGTTTCAGATAGTAAACCAGAACAATGACTATTATTGAATTTGCTCCCTTATTTTGGAAACAATCTACTATCGACATATACTTGAATAAATATCAATCCCCCCAGCGGGAACGTCAAAACTCAAAACGTCGGCGACGCGACGCGACGGGCCGTTTGAGTTTGTCGATTTGATAACTTTGATGAAATTTTAATAAAAATAAATGTATTCGAGAATTGAGGGAGTTTATTAATTGAACTCATCCAAGCCTAAATTGTAATAAGAAAATTGTCAATGTTTAAAAACTAGTTTAAATTGAATATGAAGCAATATCACTAGGGTGTTAAGTTCGAAGAAGCAAGTTATCAGAAGGGACTGCCACGTCCAAAACATACAAGGAAGTGATCATTCTGTAATAATACTTGTGCCCCCACGTGTTGGGCCATTGGCCCACTTGAGAAGTGATAGTTTAGATAAGAAGTTCAAAGTGTCATTAGACAGGAACGTCAGGAACTGTTGTGCTTCGGTGTGGGTGCGATATTTGTGAGTGTTTTTTTGCTTTGCCCCGACATGTGCGTGGAGCGAAGGGCGACGTGCTGGTAAAAAGCTAACATGTGTGGCGTTCTCCTCAGGCGGCGACAACATCCGGGACCGAATCCGCTACACCCGACCCCACCCAGCACTCTACCCGTCCTCACTGACAAAGTAACCATTATAACTTTCAAATAAACACCTAATAAACACTTAACGAAGAAAGTATAACCAACGCCAAGCAAGAAATATCCAAGTTATTATTCATGTAAACTATTCGGACCCGGCGATTGATTAATAAAAAACGTTGTCTAGGTCAGAAAGCACTGTGGACTCATCAACAATACACAAACAAAAAGGCGAATAATGAAACGCACTGAAGACAAGATGACTGATGAATATTTATAATATTTCAGCTAACACTGTCTGTCTCCTGCTTTATTACTCGTTTCATCTTATTCAAGAGCGATGTTAGTTTCAGATTTATGAATTTCAGTATAATAACGTTGAATTTTATTATTTATTTCATTATTTCCTCAAGGAAAGCTTTTTATTACGATTTACTTCTGTCCATGGTTTTTATATAATACTAACACATCGCCCGCGACTTCGTTCGTGGATTTCAAAAATTTATAGCCTATGACACTCACAAATAACGTGGCTTTCTATTGGTTAAAGAATTTTCAAAATCGGTATTGTAGATCCAGAGATAGACTCCATCCAATCTCACAAACTTTACCTCTTTATAATATTAGTATAGATTTATAGGTTAATTTTTACTACTTTCATTAGAAATTTTCTAATAAGAGCCATCTTCTCTGATCACCCTTAGTATACATATAAACGACGAAAAAAAATGAGGAGGTTCTCAATTCGAGCGTATATATTTTTTTTTGTCTGTTCAGCCCTCACTCCGTTATTTATGAACCGATTTTGATGATTCTTTTTTAGTTTTTTAGGGTTTCGTATCCGAAGGGTCCAACCGGAGCCCTATTACTGTTACTCACGTGTCCGTCTGTTCATCTGTCCGTCTGTCTGTCTGTCTGTCTGTCTGTCCGTCGTCTGTCACAAAAATTTTCAGAAGATTTTTTTAAATTCCCACTAACCTTTAGATATATATATAATATATTCTGCCTAGCCTAAAACCCTACCCACCATACCTTTCTTAAACAATTAGAAGTTACATAATTATAAAAAAAAAAATTACATACAGTCGAACATAGAACCTCCTCCTTTTTCGAAGTTGGTTGGAGCCACAAAAAATCATAAAATAAAATATACATTAGTTGTTTTTCGTCGGTTTAATTTTTTGTTAAAAAGTTTTTTTAGTGAGTAGGTATTCTAGGTATATTCCCAAGGTGTGTCTATGGCTTTCACATTTAGTTCTTTTTGCTACAGATTCGGCAAATCATTATGTTACTTTTATAACTTTGTAACATGAATACCGAATTAAAGTTACAACCGAGACATCAATTCAATTTATGATTGAGGTTACTCAGTGTAAATTACTATTTTAAGGATCGTGTGCCATTTTAGAAGAAAGAACATATAGATTGAACTGTGCTGAATGTGCAAGACCAAGTGTTTCACATGCAGGCGTCACAGCACTGATACCGTTACGACTCGGCTCGTTCATTGCCAAATACCTCCGCTCGCGTTCAACACAGAATGTCGAGTGGTTACTGGTTAGTGCTGTGCTTACTTACAAATCACGTTTACTAACGTGCTACTAATCTACAACATGGACCCGGTTTAAGAACGATTGGTTTTGGATTACACTCTGACGAAGTCATAATTTAGTACCTATCTGCTGACTGACTGTAGCACGAATCCGGTGTAAAATGTCAACAAAACAAGATTGTAAAAACCCTGGCGGGTGAGTGTAGCATATGGCACGCTTGAAACGACGCTGTTTGGCGACTTGTGTGTCGTGCTCATCCACAGTATAGAGGAGCATTATGCACAGAGTGCGGCCGCCATCGCGCCATCGCCAGGTAAGTATGTAAAACGATCACGTTTCCGAGCGACTGCGCCCGCGCCGGCCGCCATGATCGAGTCCCTAGTCCCTACAGCTTGAGTGGCACGCAGTGCTGCCAATACTTACAACTTTATGTTGTTTAATAGTTCCAACAGGATGATAAGAATTCATAGGCAGAATACGTTTAAAAGTTTCAATTTACAGTACAATCTTACTGAAGTTGATTTTAGTTTTATATAGGTGTGCCGACATAAAATGTTCGCCATTTTAAAGTATTATTAGTTTCGCCAAGTTTAATAAAACTGTACCAAAGTAGTAATTTGAAGTTGTGAATAAAGTTTGATAGTAAAAAGACCAATGCGGTAAGCGATAACACAAAATTAGCTTTTTAAGACTACGGTTACAAAATTGGCGTTGCAAAATATTTCGGTAATGTAAACAGTCATATTTTCACTGTAAACCAAAGGAAAGAAAGTTACAACCTACATCTCAATTCGACTTATACCGTTGGCAGCACTGCTTATACGTAGAAGCGATGTTGCATGGGTACATTCACGTGCGAAAGAGACCAAGTTACGCTTGATAGGGGGAAAGAAAGGGACAGCTGAACTGGCTGAGCAGGTAAACGGCGCGAGCGCCGCCCTGAGTACACCGAAATCACGATGCCAGATGCAACGACCGTCTGTTCACCACTCAGGTAGATACGCTTTATAATATACGTCTGTAGTTCTCTACAGCGACAGCGAACCTACTCAACTTTAAAACACGTTGCGTGGGCCGCGTGGCCTTAAAACTGTTCCATCTTTGCTCGCAAATTCTTCTACAAAACTAGTCTTGTGACGATAGACGATTTTTTTATTAATCAAATATACAAAAATGGAAATTAAATATTAACATCGACATTACAAAATAAACAGAGTCGGTTACACAAAATTGAAATTATCAGTTTTATTACAATTAATGCTTTTATAGAACGTGTCGCTGTCCAATATTTGCTAACAAATATTGCTCTAAACAACCAACGAGATTTAAATCTATTTAGTTGAAATCTACTTTCCTCATTAAAACAGAAAATCAGTTCTATTTGGTAATTAAACGTTGCATAGCAGTTAATATTCCACTTAGCTCAGTTTTATTAAAGTTTTAATCAAAAAGCTTGGGCCGCGGGTAAAGCAAGAAAAGCGGAGCAATTCAATTGGTCGGTGCCGCCACGCTTAGGCACACGGCGGGGAGGTTAACCTCCCTTGTTTGTTACTTACCATAGGTTTTATGCGGCCTCAATTGCAACTCGAAATTAAACTCGATTACACACAAACGTGCTAATGACGTGTAACACTTCGCTCTCGAATCCCTCCAAATTCAATTAACTCGCATAGTTATCACTCGCATATTACTGATAGTGTTTTGGCTTCGAGAATCCAGAGTTTGGGCCGTTTTAATGACCGGAGCTGTACATTTTAACGCGCGGCATAGCCTTGTGTAATATTTAGTTCCCTCGTTGACAAATTTCCTCGCTGGCGGTTTCATTCCACTTCATATAATAAATTAATTACAGTTTATATTCACATTTTATAAACTATACTTCTTGAGACTATCATTTATAATGGTTTAGTTTAAAATAAAATATGTCAAGACGAGATGAGATGAGTCGCCGGAACGTCTACAAAGGGAAACGAGTGTCCACGTTTTAATAAACATGAACGGTAAACTCAAACGAAATAGCCAATCAAATACAGATTTCACGGGATTAAAAGATTTGGTACTACTCTTAGGAGGAAACTAATAAAACAATACGGACGTTCAGTGGAAACTGCGAAATGTGATGAAAAAGCCTTCAACCTTCTGTACTAGGCACTCCATGCCGAAATTTGAAATGTGCCTTCTTCGTCCCGAACCTCGATGACTGCCAGTAAACGACTAAATACGAAGAGCCTCGACCGAAATTTCGGATTAAGGATCGTAAGCAGGCTCCTCGCCTTAGAACCCTAATTACCAGCTTATGTTTAACCATCCGGCCCTTCACTGTTTACAGACCAAACATTGTTTCCGAATATAATTATGGGAAGGCAAAGCGATATTTTATAATACTGTCAAGAAGCTGTAAGCCACGATACACGCGATAACGTAGGTAAATTATGAAAAAACACTTTCGTTCGCTTTCCTGTACCATTCATGTGCTTTGAAGCTTCAACGTTTGATATCAAGTAAGGACTATTACGTTCCGTGAGTCCGGAGATGCGGAGACTAACTGACTATTGTCATAGCATCAGACGCACGAACAGTCAGTTTCTGCTCCATTGTCATAGCAATACAGAATCATAGGCAAAGCAGCTCAAATTCTACGTACCTATATAGAATTAGAAGCTGGATGACACAATTGGTAACAAATTCAACGTGTAATCCTTATTCCTTTGTCTTGTATTCTTAAGTACTTTTTTCTCGAATCAGCCTATTATATCAGGCTTATTGGCAATAAAATAAATAGGCTACTTCTCTTCTAATTCAACCTTTGTAGCTAAAAACCGTATTCCGCACATTCCTTTTGCTTTTCTTTCTTCCCTTTCCGTATCACTTTTGTTAAGATGTTCAAACACCTCCTCAGAGCATTGTCTCATTTTGTTCTTGTTGTGACATTCGCCTTTATTCTTGTTTACAAAATATTATTCTGTGTACACATCCCACTCATAATGGTAATTGCCCTATCTATGTAGGTAAAAATAAATGTTTTATCCATTTCTTTGGTTTTACATAAAGGTCACATCGACAATTCAGTTACAGGAATTTGGCGATTTAAATATGTAAGTGAAAATGACTGAATGTTCATTTCATCGACTAATGGCAGTTCACGTTATTGATAAATGACAATAGAAAAAGTGTGGGTCTACGATCAATAGATTGATAACACATCGTCGTCTTCATTGTGTTACTACGTCATTAAGATACTGAAGCCGGCATCACAAAAACCAGTGTATTTTCCAGCACACGTTGGCCAAGCTCACACGTGCCTGTTCGTAGGACAAATACCACGACCTTAGGAGCCTCTGTCTCCGGTACCCGCGCACCGCGAGGAATACGTAATGTGCTCTCGTATCTTGAGTGTGAGGCAGTTTCGTTAACGGACGCTTCACACGTGACGCGGAACGCAATGTACACAAGGCCCCTTGTTTCAAACTTTGATTAAGGGTCAGGAATTCAGGACCAAAACTATTAAGATAATCACAATAATCTTTCATATTTTTTCACACTCCCAACAGACTGCCCGCATTGCCAGTCCCATCCGTCATCTTACAGGTGTCATTAGCTTTTACGTAAGAACTTATATAACTTTGGTTTTCTGAGGTTTTCTCTTCAAGCTTACAGACAAAGTATCACTTGAATGTCATATTTCAGGGAACATAGGCTGGACGAGACTAGAATTTTCAGGGATATTCTGACCCCAAAACCTCTGCAGAATACGATCTTGTTTTTACGACGGTATTTCTTACCACTCATACTTTTCGCCGAACTTTCAACAGCCGTAGTTCTTCTAAGTGTTTCTTAATTGTGTTCAAGTTCGGCTCTTAAACAATTCCCGAAAGCGACATTCCGCAACTTTCTAGCTGAAATAAACTGGAAGTTATTCCACTTAACAAATTTTGTAGATAACTTCACCAATGCCTTTTTAAATAAATGTTGGAAACCGTCCATTCTGTGCCATTGTTCTCAACCGCAATAAAAATTATACGGAGAACACTTTATTGAACCGGTGAAATCATGTTGGTAGTTACTACGTCTATTTTAATGTATGGAAATTAAAACATTTTCCTGACCACTAAATTAAATCCCTATCAATAACATGAAGTTGTATTATATTCATTAGGTGTAGGCAAAAGAAGTATGTAGGTACTTACCTACCTATTAAAGAAATGGAGGGAAAAGTTCATACGATGACAGCAGTTAACAACTCAGGTTGGTTCTTACGAACAATGAATAGTAATGTAAGTTTAAAGACATTTTCTTACGCACATTGACCTTATTCCGTTACAAAAAGAAATAAAGTGTAATGAGAAAATTTTGTGCGAATGGGATAGTGGGAACGTGGAGATAAGACACAAACAGCCATTGTGCCAGGTCGAACACTGGCGTGCAAATAACTAAGCTACTATTGTTTTGCAGACGACGAACAATACACACAGAAGTACCCACTTACATATGTAACGTCGATGCAGTTACTAGAAAATGGTATGGAATAATGTGGATCTCACGTATAGTGCACAATGATCATCCATCGAGAAATAATAGAGTCCAATGTTCCATGACTTCCGAAGAATAGTATCTACCGAGGATTCAAAATTAACTTGCTTATTTGAATATACTAAGTTCGCGGGCGTTTCGCGTAATCAACAGGTAACAAAATGCCTAAGTAATCGATTTTATAATAGTTGTTATTCCATGACTTGAAACGGTTACAAAATAAGTTATCGTGCGTCATGCAATGGAAACATAACTCAGTTTAAATGAATTCACCGCATAAGCCAAGTCGTCAAATATCGTCTGCTATAAATCTTCACCGAGAAGCTATTGTACGCCGTGTTTTAAAAAGTATGAGACTACCTCGTTTATGAACAAACATTTTTTCGCTTGAAAACCCTTTCCCGAAAAAGAAAACGTTTATGGAAACGCCAAGAAGGGTCGCGATATACCAAAGATTATTGTTACATTGTGGAACCAACGAAAATGATTTCGCTGGGAAGAAAATACTATAGAAGATATCATTTTTAACTTTTCTCCACAATCCTCGACTTCCATTCCAGCGACAAAATTATTAAAGTGCAAAGCCAAAGCTATTTCAGTTAATAAAGATTTCAGAGTTCATAGACGAAGCCCCTCGGTATCTGGGACTGTACAAATTCCCTCTTGTTGAAAATTTTAATTAGACACCTCTATTTGGCGGCCATATTTTTTTATTTTTCCGCTTCTATACAGAATTACAGACGTCTTCAGATGTACCTATTCGTGGGGAAAAGTTATTTACAAAGCCGACTTCACATTTTCCTATCTTATGCGAAAACAAGAACCACTGGAATCTTTATAAAGGTAGGCCAACACTATATTGGGCAAGTTGCGGATTTATTTAGCTTGTATTGAATTTATTTATTCAGCGCCTAGAAGATTGAAATACTTTCCGGTCACTTGACCCCCTTCATTGAGTTTGGAACGTATGACTTATTCCGAAAAAAACGAATACAAATCCGATTCAGCTTTTTAGTGAAAATATAGGAATATACAAATTTTCATCCATATTTCTCGTAAACACGCATTATTTCTAAATAGCCAGATATATTGGATTAGTTATTCGTACCGTAAGTATGTTTCTTATAAGATCAAGTCTTTCGCGTCGATTGATGCGAAAACTCGTGATTTGCGTACCGTGTTTGTTTACCAAATAAGACTTGTGAGAAAGAATACACTTCCATCATTTGTCTCTTGTCTATGGTACCGTATTCCTAGAAGTCAGACTTTATTAAGTACAAACAAACAAACATCGACATATTTGTTTTCGATGATAAGAGTTCACTGTTTGCTACGTTCAATTCTGAAGAGATTGGCCCCGGGGCGAAGAGCAAGCAACTTACTTATACTAACATGACCTAAATGTTTTAGCACAACAATAATATATGATAAAAATCTTGTTAAAGAGTGAAGAATGAAAACCTGATGTTGCGGCGCAACTGGGGAATTTCAAACGGCTTACAGTAGTACAAAGCGATTCACTGCGAAAGCCTGTATTGATTGATTAAACACATACGGTGGAGGCGCATATTTTATTTTTATAAGGAAATCACGAAGGGAGAAATGGGTCGAGGCCTTAACCTTAGAATGAGATAGTAATGGCATGTAAGAAAAAAAAGCATGAAAAATGTACCTAATCAATTCTGTAAACGTTCACATACAGATACTCGTAGCACCCAGTCTTTTCCCAACTATCTTGGGGTCGGCTTCCAGTCTAACCGGATGCAGCTGAATACCCGTTTTTTACATGAAGCGACTGCCTATCTCACCTCCACAACCCAGTTACTGGGTAATACGATACCCCTTGGTAAAACTGGTTGTCAGACTTTCGGGCTTCTGACGACCCGTAACGACTGTCAAAGATCCCGATTGACCGCCAGTAACAACGGCTTAACGTGCTTTCCGAGGCACGGAGGAGTCTCGGTATGTAAAGATGGTCACTCATCCATGGACCAACCGCGGCAAGCGTAGCTTAACCTGATAGATAGACTTTAGCCACGAGCTTAACTTTAAATACGAAACGAAGAATTATTTTCTAATTTCAAAAATGGTTTCAAGTGGCTCAGGCCTGGAAACATTTGTTGAAGGCCTTTCTCCAGCGTAAGGGACAATGTAAGCTAAATAACCAAAACATAAAGCTATCAACAAGAAGAAGGCATCACAATATTCCGCAGCAGTCTAGTATCAGGTCCAAAACACTGGCAGCTTTGCCACAACCACTGGCCAAAGTTACTTGCGTTCGATATGCAGTACCGATAACTTAACAATATGCGATTGTGCAGTGCACTGTAAGTACGCTAATATTACTAGTTACCTAGAACTGCGTCTAAACGGAGTTATAGGCAACGTCAAAGCTGAAACTCACTTGATAGAAGTCAATCAACATATTGAGAGGCTTATACGTAAAGTGAGGGAAATTAATTGGCTAAGCGAAGTTTCACTTAAGTTGAAACTATCTTATTTCCACATAATATTTACACATTAGAATGAGTAATCAACTGTTTCAAATAATCTGTATCAACCCATTTAAAGTAAGTACACTGTTCTACAAGACATTAGATAATATCCTAGTTTGAAGGAAAGGGGTCTTATTTATGTGAAATAGCCACTACCATTTTTGTAATTTCAACACTAATGTTACATATGAGAATATGCTAATCTCTTTGCTAAATAAATGTTTATTGATTACTTACATACATAATTATATTAACTTATATGTATAGACAAAACGACTTAGGGCCGATGTTTCAATGGTCAGTTAAACAACGAGATAAGATTAATTCCACAGTTAACAAGTTTCTCAATTTTTCTATTGACAGATAGGCTCTAACGGCCAGTTAAGCTCTATAACTAGCGAATTAACTTATCTGGCCCTTTACACCCCAGTTAGCACGTTATCTGTCGAGTATTTGACGTTTCTGTCATTGCGCGCGTCAGTGTTTGTAGGTTATATTTGTGTTTACATAGTTGTACAATTTAAGGAGTACACGTACTCCTTAAATTGTACAACTATGGATATTTTTGATTCTATTGACGATGAAACAATCGAAGAAGATTATACAATGCTAAATTATTTAAATCCAGAGAGATTTTAGTTTTAGGCTCTTCGTATTTCTTGCTGTGTAAAGTCTGTAGCGGCAATAAATAATGAACTAATTTTATTCCACGCTACTTCCTTTTCTTTATTGGTTACAGCGTCGGTCTGCTTGTTTTCTATTATTGTGCGATGTTTTGCCACCAATTCGGTCAACAATCTCACTTCGATCTTGTTAAAATTCGTGGAACGTTCACGTTCTACGATATTTGCCATAATTAAAGCACAGAAGACCACACTCAACACAAAACAGAAGATATTCGAACGGAAACAAAATATTAACACGGAGACAAGCCGACGAGGTTTAAGTTTATGATGCCCGTTTTATTGTGACAACCGCTGTCATTACGTTGAAAGTTTTCTGTCCCTTTCTAAAATCTGTAACCGTACATAAGCGCATCTCGCTCTCGCAGATGTAGTATGAAGCTAGTCGCAAAAATCAGTCAGGTAACTAACTGACTATTATCTGAGCTTGGAAAAATTGAAACTCGTTAAAATCTCAGTTAAAGTTATTGAACTGTTATCTATCTGACGTTTTATCTGGCTCTTGAAAAATCGGCCCTTAGTCGTTATAGGACGTACTAGTGACATTCAACCCAGGGTGATAAAAAATGAATAACTGTGACTGTACAATGATAGCATTCCAAACAATTGAAAGTATAACAGAAACGCTTTGTACGTAAGAGCTAAGTAAACATGACACAGGAGGTCAGGGGACCTTGTTTGCAGAAAGCTCTTTAGTATTTAAAGTGTTGAATAAATAGTCTTAACCGCTACGATTAATTGCACGGCTACAATCCAACCCGTTTGTTTATTCTTTACATTTTTCTTCCCCAACTTCGTTTTTATTACCCCTGTGGATTATTCCATCCCTTCGGTGTATACTTACCTTTATATGGAACAAAATAATGAGGGCTGTGATTTATACAGCGTCTTATCCTATAGATAACGATTGACAAAGTTTCGTATAGGTAATTTGTTTTCCACATAGTGCGCTGGAAAATAGTAGATTTGAATGGGAGATTAGTTTTAGGCAGAAGGAGGAAGAAAATGAAGCGGGATCAACATCAGAAGAAATATATATGGTAATAGGTCGTGCACGTGTAATGTCTTAAATTATGCTGAAAATAAAAGCAAATCCCTTAAAAAGAAAAGCCGTAGTTGGGATGTTTAGATGGAGGTTCATTATCGGTACTACTAAATCATGACATCAGCACAGCTTAACGCATTTGGATGACAGATTAGCTCGGAGCTGAGTGTATTCCGGTTTCCCGGATTATCATAATAGGCCACCATTATACTGGGAAACCGTGGTAAATCATGAAAAAAATGCGAAGCCACCGGAAAACCTCAGTAGGTCACAATAATATAACGAAATAAACAAAAAGCTGTGTCAAGCAGATGCAATGAAATGATAATAATAATAAAATATGTCAAAAAATTTATATTCTTTTAACAAAAAGCATTGAACTCTTTGGATGAGTAGGCAGGGGTCCAGATCAGATAAGTACCAACTGCTCTACCATCAATAAATAAAGAGCGCGCCATTTTTTAGTTTCTGGGAACTTTTCCAAACTTGGACTAGTCAGAATTTTAGATAGACAAGCTAACAACTGTGCCGCCACCGGCAATCAAACACCTAGCTCGATAATAGAAACTTTATTAACAATTTAAAAACTAATTAATCACGTGTGGAAAACGTTTCATCGTAGAAATAATAATCATTTACTCAATAATTCTTCAATTAGGTTAGTTAAACCGCAATTCAGTATCCATCATTCTCCTGCCCTTATCCCAATTTATTTGGGGTCGGCGCAACATGTCTTTTTCTTCCATACTCCTCTATTAGTCGTCATCTCTGTAGTCACCCCTTTTTTACCCATATCCTCTTTCACACAGTCCAACCATCGTTTCTTTGGCCTTCCCCTACTCTTATAGCCATCCACATCCATACACAAGACTTTCCTCACGACATTTTCTTCATTCCTCCGCATCACATGCCCATACCACGACAACCGATTTCCACACAACTTTTCAGTCACCGGTGCCACTTTCAGACTTCCTCTTATATACTCATTCCTAATTCTATCCATGCGCGTAACACCACACATCGCTCTTAGCATTCTCATCTCAGCTACATGCAATTGCTTTTCATTCATCCCTTTTGTGGCCCAACATTCTGAACCATACAAGACAGCAGGTCTGACCATTGTTTTATAAATCTTCCCCTTAAGTTTTAGGGGAATGCGGGAATCACAGATAGTCCCGGTGACCTGCCGCCATTTCATCCATCCAGTGTTAATTCTGTGCTTAACAGTCCGATCTATTTCGCCATCGCTTTGCACGAGTGAACCGAGATACCGAAAATCGGAGCAGACTGGGAGAAGCGCGCCATCTAGCACTACAGCTTCAGAACTGGAGAGACCGCCGAAATCGCAGAACATGTAATTCAGTATCCACCATGTTTAATTAATACCTCATGATTAGTTCTGTTAGGCCTGTCAGGTATTTTTATGTAAAATCAAATTAAACAAAACTATTGATTTATAGTTACAATTATAGCCATTGTGTTAGGGATTATTTTTTAGAAAAACATATTACGATGTAGTTATTTATGATATGTTTTCAAAGAAATAAACACAAACAGAAGCCTTTGATGGCTTATATATCGCGTTTGATACTATCTCACCTGATGGTAAGCGATGATGTAGTCGAAGATGGAGCACGCTTGCCTAGAAGTAACTTTCACTCTCGACTTAAAGACTCCCAGGTTGTAGCTATCACGGTACCGCGCCCGTGGGCACTCAAGCAAGGTGGGTTTTAGTCAGTAAAAGTCTGACATGCCATGCAATTCTCCCGCTCCACTCAGAGCGGGAGAATTCATTGGATGACCTAACACGACAAAAAAAAAAGGAAGCTATCAGGAAACACACACGACCTGTCACCACGCATGAATTACTGGCGCAATATACATAGATAAGTTATGTGTCAAGCATTCACTACTTACTATGATTGACGATCTTCTCAAAACCCTACTATTTACTCCATTTTTCTTCGATCCCACACCTCACACGTGCCCACAGCGATCAACTCCACTCTTCGTTGATAAAAATAAAATAATGACTCGTGTACCATCGAGTTATTACGTTGAATTGTGTACAGAAGATCAAACATAGCACACTGGAGCGAACACCGCAGGAAATTAATTTTCTATCAGATAACCTGTATTATGACACGCACATGAAACGTTCATAATATTTCGACTGAATAATTCAGTATATTGACAGAACGCTGATGTGGCTTTGTGAAGTAGTCACCCAGGTGCTCCATGTTATTGATTTGTTAGCTTTCTTGACTAGATAAATCCATTAATGATGATACTTTCATTTAAATCCGGAGTAGAGCCAGAAGTTTATATGAAAGGCGGTTACGGGAGGATTAAAAGGGGAGGAACTACACCCACATACACACACACATACGTATGCTTCACTTCCGTCTCTTCATTTTCCTTGAGTTTTGTACGAACATGTTCCAGATTGGTGTAAAGGGATTGCCTGTTATTACGAACAGAAAAAGGAACAGGTTTTATTTAAAAAATGAGCTTGATTTTATAAACAATATTCTTTATATCGAAATCATAACCAAGTTAATAGTCAAACAATACTTCCTAGAAAATTCATAAAGGAAATTACGACAGAAAAAATAACAAGATAACCTAGAATTCAAAAAAATATGAATAGCTAACAACAAATGAATGATGATTGATTGCTGTGTCAATTAATCATCAGAAACGGTTTACCTATTTCTCGAAGACGGCCATTAACATAGTTGTAATTATTACAAATTATTCACAATTTCTCCGTCATTACGACCATTTACCGTTACATTACTACAAGAATACAAAGTAATTTTTGTAGATAAGTAAGGCACAAATAGCTTCGTACTAAAAATAATTACGGCAAAGTGATGCGGCAGTAATCCCTCAATGTAAGAAGAACGGAAATTGAGCAAGTTATGAAGGCTCTCTTGAAGACCGTCTTTGTTCCGTTACAAAATCCTTCCTGACCATTAGTACACTTGACAAGCTGCCTGCTGCTCCATGACCCGACGACTTATCAAGCTCTTCAAACTATCCACACAAATGAAGGTACCGGTATTATGGTCCCAGGATCCATCTTACGTACATAATATATTTAGCCCCGCACCGACTTGCCGTGGCGGCGTTAGCGTGATACAATATAATTACATGATATGGGCTAGTAAGTTTAGGAAAATAATCGTTAAAACCGGCTTCGTATATCTAGATTTAAGTAGCGCGATTTTAAACCGACCGGCCTACTAATTTACTAAATAAATGGTTATTTGGAACAAACACATTCTTGCTGAGCAATGCGCTTTAGTAATATACAGTTTTATTCATTTTATGTTTAGCTATTACCGTTCCATTAACGTTATTATGATAATTACAAACGCATGTTAGAATAATAATCTTTTCATCATCGTCTGACATAAAATTTTCTATTATAGAAATTAGGTCCTGTCACGTCAGTATAATTATTTCTACGGTACCTGTGTCCCACTACCTCATAAGCACATACAATATTGGGGTACCTATGTACTTTACCATATAATATGCCATGATATCAGTCAATATTAGCACTTCAGACAATTAGGCGTTTTCCGCATCTCCCAAATCTTTTGGGAGCTCAATGTGTCTACGTTCTCTACGCGCAGCACTTAGATAGACTAATAGAAGTTTTGAATTAATTATGTCGTGTAATCAAAATTGAAAAGCATCGTCTATTAATTACCTTATTGAATTCGGCAGCGTGCGCAACCTGTAGGTGGTGGTACCTACGATACGTGCGCGTCAAATTGTCAATAACTCAGTTATTATCACTCTCGCTAACCCTAAACTACTTAGTCAATATTAATTATTCTTGGTTTACAGTTGGAGCAGTTTATAATCGCAGTCGTGATCGGGGTTACCAGGCTATTTCGTAACCATCAAGATAGTCCGGTGAACTCGATAGTCTAAAAGGAAACTGGTACGTTCAAAACTGAAATTGCAATATCTACGTTCTTTTGTTTAGGTTTTTAATTTCAAAACTTGACTGCCACGATTCTGACGAAAACCGACTTTCTGTTCCATTTATAGGATTCCGTACCTGAAGGGTAACCAACGGTCCCCCCTATTACTAAGCCTCAGCTGTCCGTCCGTCCGTCTGTCGGTCAGCGGGTAGTACTTATGACATGAACCGTTATAGTTAGACACTAGACAGTCGAAATTTTAACAGAGTGTGTTTATTTCTATTGCCGCTATAACAACAAATAATAAAAATTATATTAAATAAAACCCCCCATACAAGTAACGTAATTTTTTCGACTCGCATTTGGCCGGTTTTTACTCTATAACTGATCGAAATTATTTGTTTCCATGAGTCATTTGGGACCAGGGAACAGCGAGCTGCTTACTGAACTTAACTTGTTGGCTTATTTGCCATGCAGTTAGCGCTACGCTGCATAACATGTGAAATATTTTTTTTTCCACTCGCCAGGGATTTTCTTAAATTTGGATAAAATAACTAAATACTATGGTTACGCTATTAAGTTAGACAAATAATATCATTTAAGCTCAGAGTATTGTAGATATTAATGGCAGCAAAGTAGAAGAAGACATCTACCAAAATCGCAATTTTACTCAGCACATTTAGTAAAAACTTTTTACAAAAAATACAGCCGACTTCTGAAAATGGCAAAATAACTTAAATTTCGGAAGTCGGTGTTTGTATTTTGTTTCTTGGTTATTTGACACCGACTTCCGAAATTAAAGTTATTTTGCAATTTTTAGAAGTCAGTTATATTTTTTGTAAAAATGGTTTTTATTATCACTTTTTAGTTTTTGTACCCCATAACTAAAACTAAATAATAAAGTTATGCCCAAATGGATAACCCGATGGATGAATTTGAGCATAAATGGAGACAGTCAAAACGTCATCTGTGTATAAACATTTTTTGTTTATGTTGATTTTTTCAAAAAGTGCTGAATCAGTTTCGATTAAATTTATATGAAACCACCTCTGAAGTACGGCCTACCAAACAAAACAAGAATCATCAAAATCTATTCACAAGTAGCAGAGAAAGCACGTAACATAAATACAAAAAGAACATACAGACGAATTGAGAACCTCCTCCTTTTGGAAGTCGGTTAAAAATTGAGACCATTTTGAGAGTTATGGACCGATTAACATGAAACTTTCTATGATGCATTAAAATAACCTTTTTTTATTGATTGTATAACAGTATTAATCGCTATAACGCTCATCATCATCTTACTGCCCATAACCCATGTTACTTGGGGTCGGCGCAACAAATTTTTCTCTTCCATTCAGTCCTGTCAGCCGTCACGCTATCACTAACTCAAGGGAGTTCTTTCATATAACTCCTCACTCAATCCATCCATCTTTTCTTTGGCCTCCTTCTCCCTTTTTATTAATTAATCGCTATAACGTTGTTTAACTGAAATAATGTATACGTCCTTTTTTACCCTGAAAATCGTCCACGTAGAAGAAGACTGATGTCTGACGTGCCTGATATCCATTTAAACGTTATCTAAAATATCGATTATCTAAGATAATAATCTTCAGTAACACTTTTATGGATATTTAAAGAAAATCTAAGCAACATGCAATCAATATACCCCTTTTTTTGAACAAATTTTGTAGATGTCATTATTTATTGCATTTATCAATTCACACATTTCATTAAATGAGTCCGTGTTATGTGAGATCTGCCACCAAACTTCATCTATTTATGTCAGTTATGTAACCTATTTAGTTCTCAAACCACGCAAAATATTTTGCAATTATATGTTAGATCCCCACCTATGAAATCAGCGTTTTGTATGGAGAATTTTAAAGAAGTTGCATTGTTCATACATTTCATTTTCTTAATTTATTTAACAACTATGAACACTAATGTTTTAAATGACACTTATATTAAGCAACAAAAATAAGTTTTGGCTAAGTTAAAACAAATATAGTGGTCATTTCTGCTAACAAAAAGAGGAGTCATTTATAAGGTATTTTTTTTTTGTTTATAAAACTATAAGTAATAAGGTTTTTTTTACTATTGGCAGTTGTCTATGACGGTCATTATTCGATATAATATCAAGCAATTGACGAATATTTTAATTCATAGAAGTGACGAAAAAAACGCCAATTTCATAGGTACGTATACGCACCCAATATTACACTAGCACTTCGCCCGCGACTTCGTACGCGTGAATTTAAAAAAAATATAAAAAAATGGCAAATAATGGCTGTCTATTGGTAAAATAATTTTCAAAATCGGTTCAGTAGATCCAGAGATAAGCCGGTTACCCCCTACAAACTCGCAAACTCTACCTCTTTATAATATTACCTATGAGTATTAGTTTAAATTACTGTTTTATTAATTCACAATAGACATTTCTGAAAGAAAATAACGGAACTGAACTACAAACTGTATTTTTTTAAGTAGTTATTTTATTATAAACATGGAAATAAAAGATATGATCAAAATAGACTCCCTAAAAACTCTTGAAATTCACGATTATGAATGTGACAAGTGACGGATGACTTTTTGACGTTTCAATCATCTGTCAATGTTCCGAAGTAAAGGCGACTAAATTCAAATGTTCGTTTCAACAGTGATATTTTTTTGAAATCGCGGCGTGTAGGTAGAGATGTCTTTAATTACGAGCCAGATTTTCTAAATTTTTTTGAATATTAAAATATATAATTTTAATACAGACTTGTAGAGCGAGTTGATGTAAGTAATTTTTGTAAAAAAAAAAACATTTTGGCAAAAATTTTGATGTCCGTATCTACTTTGCTGCCATCGTTAAGTAAGTAAGTGTCTCTAGTTTGGTAACATAAATGTGGAAGCTATTTATTATACTTCAAAAAGGATTTAATGAATGATAAATTTACCAAATAATATTTTTGGTACACTGTTACAATAGTGGCGAACAATGCTAAGGCTGGTTTTATAGTCACGCCGCTAGACGCGCCGTTGGGCAGCGCGCTGTTGAACAGCGCGCGTTTGAACAGCGATGCACTATAAAACGACATTAGTAAGGCGCGTTTCGCTGCTGTGAGACAGTCGTGTACAAACATACTAAATGAACGGCAATGCGGTTAGAGTACTGGCTATTTACTTTTTATGGAAAAAAAGGAAACAACAACGTCGAAGAACAGTAACTGTTGATCCTTATAACGCTGCAAGGTTACTGAGAGGCGAACACGTAACAACTTTCTCTGATTTACGAGAAAATAGTTATAAATTTTATAAATATTTTCGCCTATCAACCAGCAGTTTCGACGAATTACTGTGCAAGTTAGAGTTTTCTTTACGAAGATCCAGCTTACGTCGCATCCCCATAGCTCCAGTGGAAAAATTGGCGATTACTCTAAGGTAAGTGAAATAAAAGAGTAGGTTTTGTAATAAATTATAATATTTGTTTGGTTTGTTAATTTCTTCCCAGGCTTTATTTTTTGCGTCCTTATTCTTATAAAATTCATCGGCCGGGTCCCATAAACATCTTCTAAATCGCACTTCCTCAATTACTCGTCCTGTATCGATGTGATTCATTTTGTACACAACAGTACCTAACGGCGCGTCTCAACGGCGTCACACTAAAACGCACAATGGCCGTAGAAGCGCATGAGCGGCGCGCGCTTCGACAGCGCCGCGCGAATAGGACGCGTTCACCGAACGGCGCTGCTCAAGCGCGCGAATTTGAAACGCTACTACTACCCCAATACATATCCGAGCGCGCGCGCTCCGACGGCGCTGCTGAAACGCGTGACTATAAAATCAGCCTAAAGTATTAATGAACGACGAAGAAGTTTTATTCCTGCTTAAGGAACGTGTAAAACTTGTTTGAAGTTATCGATAAGTTTACTTAGGTATGGCAAGTTTAACGAAGGAGAACTGTTCTGATCCTATAATTGTTATGCTTACTAACGTGTACTTAAGTACTAAGGTACTTACATACATTAAATCTTTTTAAAATTTGCGTTGCCATTGATTGGTAAAACTCAGTGGAGTGAAGACAAACAATTTTTGACCGTAACTATGGAAACAACCTGTCATTTACAATATTAAGGATTCCAATATAATCATTGAAAATCTTTTAAACAGGAAATTAAATACTAGACCGCCCCACTCTTCACCATGGGAACTTTAACTTTATTATACCGCAGTTTTCCCCCCAATAACTTCGGTTTTACACGCCCAATTATTCTTGGAACATTTAAAGTTGATAAGTGCCCATTGTTGTTTATTTTCAGCTCTAAGATGTTTGTAATATACGTACTTGAAGTACCTATTACTTTACCGGCACGGAATTTGGAGATTCCAAAAACACATATGTACTTTCCAGAAACCACCTTTGGCTAGTCCGGTTTCCTAAATCTACGCAAGACAACAATAGCAAACCTTTTCCTAAGCCGAATACCTAACAACTTTCGAGCAATAAGATAAGCCAGCCGCCATGTTTTCGTTTAGTTTCCGAAACAACATGCAAACGTAGAACGAGATTAAATTCGACTTAACTTACCTACTTTCGAAAAGATGTACAAATTGGGAGCCGACACTGTCTGCAGACGGGAGGGTTCAAATTATACCTTCGCGATATTTGATCAATTGGTTAACCGAATAACATTTATAAGGAAACCCAATTGGATGGGAGGATTACGTGTCGTATCATTTGCTATAAATAAAAGGAAAATAGGTATTATAGGAAAAGTGCGGAGGAAGCAACAATCATAAGTACCTACACAGAGTAAGTCATTAGAGAGCAGGTCTTGTACCGCTTGGGGCTGAGCGGGCTTATTATGAGAGCTGCTGTTGTTTCGTGAAATAATACGAGAACTGTAATAAACTTCATTGGTAACATTATTTTATTATCATTTTCCTCGATTTATTGGATAATCTTCTTACATTAATACGGAAAAAAAATAAACGTAAATATCGCTCCGTTACGCGATGATTAATTAAAAGCAAGACATTGACACATACAAATATAAAGAGCAATGTAAGAAAGTGTCACGTAAGACAGATACAAATGAATCCAAAAACGATTCCCACTGATAAACGATTGAACTCTTCGAAACATACTGAACTTAATGAATTCCTTTAGTAAATACAAGGTGGTTCTATTTCCTAGAGTAGGTACCTACTATTACCTTCTAGCAAGTGCACATGAAAATTGAACTTAGAGTAATAGCTAATAAAAAAAAAAAAAATAAAAAAAAAAAAAAATAAAATAAAATAAAAAAAAAAAAAAAAATAAATATAAAATTTTATATAAATACAAACAATTAAATTACAAGTAGGTATACCATCTTCATCATCATCAGCCTTTTGATGTCCCCACTGCTGGGGCACAGAAGTAAAAAAAGTATATACAAGCTAAAAATAAATGAATAAAATATGTACAAGCAGCAGGGAGGTGTTGAACTCATTGGGGATCGAAAAATTCGTCCACATCGCTGTCAGTGGGAATACTCGGACCCCAGTAATATATCAATCATAGTTACTACTATACTTCTAAGCAAAACAAAGGAAGAAAATAAACAATTTAGTTCTAACATTTAAATAATTGCCTTGTTTTAATTAAGTAATGCGGGATGTAGCAGGCTTGAGTTAATAATTGACTTACCCGATAGCATAGGTACTACAGACGAATAAATCGCACAATAAAATAGTTCGTTAACAAAAACCATTCGTATCAGGTTCTCGTAACTGTTAAATAACTACGGCGATATAGAAAACCATTAAATTAAGCGTAAACACCGGTGCAAATCGTAAGAGCTTGCGCTTGAACTCAAAAGAAACACCCACTCCTTTCATGGCGTGGCTTGACTTAAAAAATGTTCCGGATTCGAATAACGTAAAATATTTCCTGTACATTATAAACCCTCAGAAGTCAGAACGTCTTTACACCCAGTAAACATAAAAGCTAACAGCTTTCCCGTACTTATCTATGATAATGTGTTTAACTAACTACATGTAATACTCCAATTTAGAAAATTTCAGGGAAAATAACTTTCCGTAAGGCAATAATTATTTAAAACAATAAAGTAAGTACACGTGTTTGAAATACGAAATATACGAACTAGGCGTCAAATTAAGTTTAAATGAACGTGTCAGATAACTTTATTAATTATTATTTTCGATGATTGGTACGGCTTTTCATTTTCGTGTAAGTTTATCAGGTAAATAATATGACGGAGCGAGTAAGTATGGGTTATTAGATGCGAAGCGTTTATTTCACGCATGAGGAGTGACATGACGGGCTGATGGGGTCACTCAATGGCGAATAAGGACCGGTAGACAATCAGTCCCATGCAAACGGAAGCCCCCGCAGCCCGCTCGCCTGCGAGCCTCTAATAAAGGAAAACGAGCTTCTTGTGAACTGAACCACGACGACCAAACCAACCGTTGGGAATGAAATACATATTGTTGTGGTATTTAAATTTCATCGTAATAAGGCTTATTTACTAAGTTATCCTCCGCCTACAAACTTATCGACTCTGTTAAGATACACTACTCTAAACAAGTAATTAGTAGATAGTCTTAATGTCCATTCTTCACTTATCTGTTTTGAAGAATACGGGAATATAAAAGACAATGGCATACTTTCTAGGATTTCCAGCGTCTACAAATATTGTTCCATTGGCGTTCTATTTTATTACTTCCATTGTTTCTTTTACAATTTCCTTCCAGCTTGAGCAGAAGTACAGATTTGACAGTGAACAGTTTATTCAATTACTGGAAGTATGAGACTTAGTTCTCAAGGAGACGGAATAATTTTGTACGTATCTGAGTTCCTTCCTAAGAGTACGAAAGGAGACAGAAGGGATATTGAGATGTACAAAAATAGACTGGAATATGCACCGCGCGTCTCAAGTACAGTAAGTTTCTGTATACTTACTTATGCAGTATATTATGTTGTGCAGAATGAAATTGGACGCCAATGTTATTTCAGTATCGGATCTCAGATGAAAAAAGAGGAAAATATCTTCGCTATTTTGGTTTAGTTCATTAAAATCCGGGGTAGTTAAGGAGTTTTGAAACGAACTGTAACTGCGATTGCTGAGAGGGAAAGTTAAGCAATAAAAGTTATTTGTTTTTGCAGCACGTAAGTAGCTACTTTCATAATCTAAGAAGTCAAGTGGCAGTATTTTTGCGAACCCAGTAAATTGTTTGGCAACGTTTTTGGGACAATTTGAAAAGTTTGTTGACACGTCTCGCGCTGCTCGCCTTCTTTTATGTAACTGTAAGTCTGAATGTCTACGTTTTCGCTTCATTGCAACTTTTTAAGGCTTTCAAGAGATTTCGAGATATCGGTATTTTGTCTTTTCATGTAGTAGAAATTTGTGATCGCATCATATTTAATTTTAAAACTCAGTAACATTTCTGCCATGTATAGGTACAGTACTAGCTTCTGCCAGCGGCTTCGCCCGCGTGGAATTAGTACTTCCCCCGTTATGAACTTTCAACCCCTTTTTCACCCCCTTAAGGTGGACCTTCACAAAGAACACACCCTCCAAATTTCATGTCTCCTAGGACTAGCGGTTTAGGCTGTGCGTTGATATATCAGTCAGTCAGTCAGGACTTTGAATTTTATTATACAGATTATTATATAATATAATCATAAACTACATTTTTCTGGATAAAAGGTACCCTATGATAACTCATGCAAAATTTCATGGTAAGCGGTTGAGTAATTGAGTTGTTTAGCCGTGAAAACGTAACAAAAAACAAAACTTCCTTTCGCATTTATATTAGTTAGGATAATATTTATCTCAAGATTGTCAAATACGTTGAAGATTTTCCGATGTTAACATTTAATATATAATTGAACATACAAGTCAGGTACATTTCTGCGAAATGTAATCAAGATACAGAAGTGCCTAAAGAACTTTCAAACCAAAACGGTTCCAAATGAATCCTGTCCGCTTCTCGATTGTAGAAGTAAATTCCGAACATTGAAATGCTTTTTTTTATTAAAATGCGTTCATTGGCTTCAGTTGAAACTATTATTACAATTATATTGCAATTGATTGCTCACACTCTCAGTTAAATTTTTTATTAAATTTTCAGACCGGGTTCAAAAAACTTGTAGGTAAGTTTCATGAGAACAGAACATTATGGTGTCAAGGGTTTTTGAAAAGTTTCAATCTTGCTGTACCCATAATGTAATTTTAAAATTGACTTTGATGACTAAAATAAACCTGAATTAGGTTGTAGGTCTAATTTGATTGTTTGATATATTCCGATTCATACGTGTGTAAAGTTAGTAAGAGAAGTACCCCGCTGTCACATGTATTTGCTACTGCGTACCGACCTGAGTGTGCCGATCCGCCATAAATTTTAATCCTAGCTATAGTTGGTAAAGCGATGGCAGGGGTCACAAAAAATCTACAGCCAAAAGAACCCGATACCTATTTAGAAATAAATAATAAAATGGAAACCCGTACGTCCTGTAAATTGAGTTCCTTTAGTTATTGTTATTGACTTACCAACATTTACACAAAATTGATAAAGTGAAATACTTAATGAATGTATTTTACTTTATCAATTTTACGTACGAGTATTTACGTACAGCATGTTAAAATCAACACATTTTTTAAAGAGGTTAATATTGCAATGCTTTTATTTGCCATTGCTGATTGTATTGTTGGTTTTTCAGTGCATTGCAATTATTTATAGAAACATTAGTGCTCAAACAGCTTTCCAAAATAAGTATCTGCCGACTGGTTACTTGAAGAACTGCGTGCATGCTTAAGTTAAAAGTGGATTAATTGCAACGCATAGTTGGGCACAAGAATAATATAAAAGATCTACTAAAATAACTTGGCAGACCACTAGTGGACTATTCTACCTCGAACGCCGCACACCTGCATCGAAACCGGTTTCTATAAACATGATTTCACTCTCTCAGCACCGCGGCTGGCGTTGCCTAATTTACGCATTCAAGCTTGAGCCGACGAGAATATTTTCTTTCTCTATTTCGTGCAGAAAATTGTGGTTATTCAAAATAGGAATAATTTATTTTTCTACCTTTTTACAGCCACAAAACCTGAACATATATTTTTTTTAAACCATTTGGACGCACTCTGGCTTCAAAAGTTAAAATACTTTAGTCAGCGTTTTATTCAGTCATTAAGTTATTTAGTAGTTAGATATCTATGTCATTAATAACAATATTTCGTCTCCTCCTTGATACCAATTTCTGTGACACCAGTCCGCCAGTAATTTGTATCGATAACAGGTATTCATTGAGCAATACAATATCAATTAAATCAGGCCGCCATTGGTAAATTTGACCATTAACAAATTACACAAAAAGATATTTAGTAAGTACCTTTACAGACAATAAGTTTTACCTGGCATCCATTGAGGATTACTTCTTTTCTTTATAATATTTCCAACCTTTTATTTTGAAATTGATAAGTACTTGTGCACTTTTAAATAAGACTCTTTTACGACTTTCTGCAGCAATGAATGGTTAGTAGAAAGACATTTTTTTAGCTCCTAAACCTGATTTCCTACTTTATTAGGTATAATGCTGGACCCTTTCTGGACTCATATTTTTTTAAATCAAATATTTTGCAAACCAGCGTCACACACAGTCAAAAGTGCATTGTACGTATAAAGGTTTGCACGTTACGGAAGGATACCGCATTGCGCGCACCATTATAAGTTTTGATAATCTTTATATAAAACAGAATAGTATTCGTGAAGAAACATAAACTGGGGTCGTGAGGCATAAATCTAAGCAGTTGTTGCGGTCTGGAAGTGCCTGTAGCACGTACAATGGGTTATCATACCCTATTCACATAGCTAAGCCAGCCTCTCTTGCATACGGTTAAAGAGTCAACAGACGCACACATAGGTGGAGGTACCGGCTGTGGAGCGTAGGTACAGCCAGCACACGGCACACAGGCAGGCTGTGGCACTCGCTTGTTGATACAGCGACGCAGCGTCGGCGCTGAGCTAAGGTGACTCAGAAAATAAGTAGGTAGCTCCGCTTACCTGTACAAATCAGCAGCAAAGTAAATGGAGAAAGCAGCCGATTGGTCCCCATGTTTGCAGTCCGGATACTTTCTATCAATTATGCACCGGTAAACAATCTTATGCGCCCATCTTGCACAATTTTAATAAGTGCTTAACTCCAACTTAACTGTTATGCATTGCACACACAAAGTAAACGTTTACACTTTAAGTAGCCGCTGATACACTTTAGTCAGTCCAATTGACTAGAACAGGGAGTTTCCACACTGTCTAACTTGATGCACTTCAAAAAATATTCTCATTTTCCAATCCTCAATGTAAACTTTGGCGCGAAATATCCGTTACAAGCGAACATGGGCACGTTGTACACGGGCGACGGTTAGCCCAAGGCTGAATAAATTTCAAATCACAAAGCGGCGCGCGGGAAAGAGACGGCACCATGAACTGAGTGAAACAGACAGATAATAAAGTTTGCCTTGTCTTGTCCGGGAATGAAGTGGCAACAACGCGTCGTTTTTAATCTCGTCTTGCGAGTTTTTCACTAGATGGCAGTGCTGCCTTCTTAGAAAAAGTATGTAAGTACTAACAAACTTTCTCGTGATATACCTACATATATCTAAAACAGTGTTTTTTTTTTTATTTTCAATATAATATTGATGTGATCGTCACCACGAGCTGGTACCTATTTAAAATCACTTGAAGTCATTGCATTTTTTTTTGTTATGAAACATCGTAATTAGATTTTAATGTGCACCTAAAACCGGTTAATAACGTTAGGTATATCTAACTACACATTGAGTTACTTTGCGCTTGGTGTTTATGTAGCGATAGAAATTAATCGTGCCTATGCCTATCGTAGAAGAAACGGAGGCGTAAGTAGCGTAGACGTTGCGTAGACGATACGTCAACGCTATGTGTCTACAAAGCTACTTAGATGGCACACAACGTACGTACTTACGTACCTACTAGCGGTGCCTAGCATGGCCGTATAGAAGTGACGTAGGCCTGCGTAACATCGGCGTAGGCTTTGCGTAGCATTGATACGGCGTAGGTTTGCGTAGCAGTAGCGTAGGTTTCGCGTAGCAGCGACGCAGAGAAGGCCTGCGTAGTAGCGGCGTAGGTGTTTCGCCGTTTCACCCGCGTAGACCGGGATAAAAAGTAGCCTATGTTAAGACGCAGTTATACTACTTCTAATGATTTTTAATTGAACATCACGTCTAAACGACAAATCTTATTTCTTTAAAAAAAATATATGTTACTCTAAACAATTTTCGTCGTAATTTGTTATGTGAATATTTGAAATTAGATTTTTATAACACAGTGTAGGTAACTAATTTGTAAAGTTATGTCTAACGCGGATAAAAAATTGAGAATCACGCAAAAACTATAAAGCGTATTTTTATGAAACTTTCAATACTTTGAAGATCATTTAATTATTTATAATTTAGTATATGTGTTTTTGTATAATACCTGTTGTTTTATGTATAATAAATTAATAATGCGTGTAATTTCGGCGAGCGCTCCTTGATGGGCGAGTCCTATTACTGGGAGGACGTACGACGCGTTACGTGAGCTCAGCACAGAACACGCACGCCCACCACTCAAAGTCATTGGCAGTTAATAGCGCCTTAATCCAGGATATAAGCTATCACCGTACCAAATTTCAACCAAATCGGTCCAGCCGTTTTAGCGTGAAGAAGTAACAAACATACAAACACACACACTCTCAAACATTCGCCTTTATAATATTAACGTGATTATTATTATGACAAGGCATTAAGACTGTTTTCTTGGTATTAAGCATGTTTATTACTTTGTAAATAAATATTTTTGACGAGTGTTTCTTTTTGCAGTAACTTTTGTGGATTGTTTTGTCAACGGAAAGGCGGAAATTCTTTTTATGCAAAGTTTGAAACACAAATAATTACATATTCGTTACAATCTAATACCTTTAAACGAGCAATTCTTGTATATATGTATATATATTATATAATCTGATTTTTGGAAACGGCTCCAACGATTTTCATGTAGTATGCAGGGGTTTTCGGGGGCGATAAATCGATCTAGCTAGGTTTCATTTTTAGAAAACGCCGTTTTATCCGTGTTGGAAGAAATTGAATTGCCACAGAATATCATTTCTAACAACAACAAAAAAAAGGTCAGTCATCCAAAAAAAAAAAAAACAAAAAAAAAGGTACTAATTGTGTTTACACTGCTGATATATAATATGTTGGTCAAACGCCTACGATGCAAAAGGGTAAGTAATAAAATACAACCAAAATCAAAGTTATATAAGCAAACGATTTCTAAACTGCAATGCCGCATAAACCACACAACTTATATTATGTACGATAGATTTTGCAAATCGCACCTTGTATGGTAAACCGAAAAAAATACTAGTTTTTGCTTCTCATTCAAAACCGAGATTCCAGAAAAATCATAATAGAATTCTTAAAAAAAAACGGCCAATTGCGTGTTTCCGCAGTCGCCCGTTATAACGTGCGAACTTCTAAGAACAAATATTATTCTTTATGAAATAAATATTATTCTTTATGAAATTAAGAGTATTGTCCGAAAAACGAAAAAGAAGGTTTTGTTTTTCCAAAATTTTACGTTTAATACCCGTTTTAAAGATTTAATAAATAACAACTTCACCTAAGTATTTTTCTAAGGATTAGTGTTCTGTACGAAATTTTCCAAGTAGGTACATTTTATATGTGTGGGCGACTATTTCACTTAAACTAACAGAGCTAATTTATCCGTGTTAGTTTTCCTTCAAAGTTCGATATACGAGTACATGCTACCATCACGAATTTTTTCAGATTTTCAAATCAACAGTTTAGATTTTAGGGGGAAGGGGGACGCTCGACTCGAATAAAAAGTATCACATTAATTAAAGTTTAATATTTCGCAAAGGAACCACTGAATCAAAAAATAGTATTGACAACCCCACAATAATTTTGAAAGACCTATCCAACAACATCTCACACTATAGAACAGGCGAAATAAAAAACATCCCCACTATATATGCAGCACGGGAGCTACCATAAATGGTTTCCTTTTCTTGGCGTAATTAGTATACTCAAGTATACCTATACCCATTCAAAATTGCAGCTTTTTAACCGACGAAAAAAAAGGAGGAGGTTCTCAATTCGACCGTATATATATTTTTTTTCTTTTTTTTTTTTTTTTGTGTATGTTCAGCCCTCACTCCGTTATTTATGAACCGATTTTAATTATTATTTTTTTGTTAGATAGGGTCTACCTCAAGGATGGTCTCATGTCAAGGATATCAGGATCTGATAGTGAAATCCTGATAGAATTGAGAGAAAACCTCTAAAAATGTGGGCACGTTTAGCGTTTCTGTACGTATGTTCGGCCCTCACTGCGTTGTTTATGAACCGATTTTGATGATTCTTATCTTATTAGATAGGGTATACCTCAAGGGTGGTTCCATGTTAATGACATCAGGATCTGATCATGAAATCCTGATAAAATTGAGAGAAAACCTCGAAAATTGGGCACAAATATTGTTTCGGTTTACTTTTGATAACTTAATCAGGTATTTGCATTTAGGAATCATCATATCATGAAACTGAGCTAAAGATGGAAACCATACCTTTCCTAAACAATAGAAGTTAGATATAAAAAACTGGTTTTAGTGACAGATACCACTTAATATGCTTTGAGAAAAGACGTCTTTAGAATATTGGAGGTAACCTCAACTGATTAATATCCTGGGAACCTCAGTGCCAAGAGGAATGATGAAGGATTAGAAATTAGCCTCAGAGTATTAAAAGATGATGCGAGTCACAAAAAATCATAAAATAAAAAACTTTTTAACAAAAAATTCAACCGACGAAAAAGAACTAAAAAATAAATAAACCTTTTAATTCTTGAGTATTGAGCTTATTTACCTACATAAAATATCAAATTTTATGTAAGCTAATTTTGAGTCGGCGCCATAATAAAATGATTAATTACCTACATCTAGCCTTCTTCATTTCTACGTACATATAAAATTTAGATATTTAATAATCAGATTGTTGTTTGGCGCCGCCCGACTCAAAATTAGTTTACATAAAATTTAATATTTTATGTAGGTAAATAAGCTCAATACTCAAGACTTAAAAGGTTTATTTATTTTTTGTTTTTTAGTTCTTTTTCGTCGGTTGAATTTTTTGTTAAAAAGTTTTTTTAGTACTAACAGTCTCTAAGTTATGTCTCGGATGGACAGACGGATAGACCGACACTATAAAGGTTCCTTGTCCTAATTAGGCCTACGGAACCATAACAAAGTTTCTCCAGTTTCTGCATAAAATATAGAAGGACAAGAGGCTTGCTTTTTACACACTCGATATTTTGCTCAATTCGTCACACCGAGTCGGGTCAAGATTCTCTCTTGTGATCATTCAACGCCTCTCAACTTTCCGTCATTCTAATAAACACTTGCAATATCCTTTCTTCCCCTCATTCCGAAAAGCTTTGATCTTGGCACCGCTTCATATTTTAATGAAAATTTCGCGAGACTGGACTTCGAACTGCTGAATTTCATAGTAGCGCTTTTTAGAATACATGCTTTGTACAAAAAACAATGGTGAAATCAGCGAGATTATAGCTGCCAACGGGTAATCATGGGAGCTTTCGACGCGCGCAATTCAATCGCCGCCGCATCGCCTCCGTATCGCCGATACATCGCTATTGTGTGGCGCAAGCTTTATTCACCACGCACGCAATTTGTCAAACAGCATTGAACACTGAAATTAGTCGCCAAAAGATAAGTGCTACAGATAATTTGATAACATCACATTGTAAAATCATCTTCCTATCGTCAGGTAAATCATAACTATTCAAAAGAAAAGTTGCTTCCAAATTAACCTTTAAGCCTAGATATCTTTACAAACTAGGCTCCAAACTAAACAAGTAATATTTGCGGAAATCTGCCAGCCTCAAAGGCTTTGCCGACGAACCTATACACACAATATTCAGCTAACAAACTTTATGTGGCTAACGAAAATACCTGGCGTGGGTAACATAGGGTAACCTACTTATTTATGTACTTTACATTAATTTTTCTACCTAATAAATTACACTCTTTGATGTTTTTTTAGATGGAAAATATTTAATTTATTTATAATTATAGTAATTGCTACATATTATTTAAATACTTCTGGAATACTTGACTAACTTTAATTATCCTACTAATATAAACTGTGAAAGTTTGTGAGGATGTATGGATGTTTGCTACTCTTTCACGCAAAAACGACTAAACAGATATTGATGAAACTTTACAGTAATATAGCTTATACATCAGAATAATATACATAGTAATAATTTCACGCGGGCGAAGCCGCTGGCGGAAGCTAGTACTTATATTAATATAAAAACAAAAAACGGTTTAAAGGAAAAATAATACCTATTAACATTAGCTTAGTTCTTACTATTTTTTGGCTGACCTTAGCCGCTAAACTGAATTGTAATTATGCTTTAACTATGTACTCTCCTAACGTAAAGTTCTTATTACGAAATCCAAAAGTAAAAACCTTTTTGACAGACTTTATACACAGTAAACTCTAATATGATATAAAAGTTATTTTGTCACACCTTCCCGATAAGGTTGTGTCCAGATCAGCTCGTGCGCTGCACGCGTGCAGTTAGTGCAATATTGTTTGTTTCGGCTCTCTAGCGTAACTCATGCAAGGCTTGTTCAAGCCTTGCGTGAGTTACGCTAGTACAGAGTGCGCATGTCGTTGCATGCAATACGTGCAGAGCGCCGTACGCGCAGCAGGCGGGCGCAGAAACGGCGCGCGGACTTGATATGCACGCGCGCAGCTCGCGAGCGGTGCATTCGGCAGATCTGGACACACCCTAATCAATTCTTTTTAACCGACTTCAAAAAGGAGGAGGTTCTCAATTCGGCTGTACTTATGTTTTCTTTTTTGGATGTTTGTTACACTATTACTGCGCCACTTTTGAATAGAATTTGATGATTATTTTTTGGTTTGGTAGGTGGTAAAGGTGGTCCCATGGTGGAAATTAATTCAACAAATCAACCAATACATAAAATATGTATACAGAGATGACGTTTTGGTTTGCCCCAATTATGTTCAAATTACATGTTATTGCGATTGTCGGCTCGGGTTTAGAGTTCTGGGGTACATAAACTAAAAAGTTAAAAATAGAAAAACTTTTTTACAAAAAATACAACCGACTTCCAAAAAAGAAAGTAGGTACACTAAAACTTGCAAAATAACTTACATTTCGGAAGTCGATCTCAAATAACGAAGAAACAAAATACAAACACTGACTTCCGAAATGAAAGTTATTTTGCAAGTTATAATGTATTTTCTGTTTTGGAAGTCAGTTGTATTTTTTTATTAAAGTATAGCTCGACCATACAGTTTTCAAATCAAAGGTTTTACTCGACGCTAACGCAAAAAAAAAAATTAATAGAGCTATTTTAATTTTGATCACAACAATGTATCTGTCTAGCCTTTTCCTAACTATCTTGGGGTCGGCTACCAGTTCGATCGAAACTCTAGTGAATACCTTTTATTTACTGCTTCTTTAGGGTTATTACCAGCACATGAATTTCCTACTAGGCTTGGAAACTGTCTCGATCACATTTTACTAAAGGCTGAGACATGAGTAACAGCAATCGTACTCGAGACCCAAATCACAGATCATCTACCTATAATTTTGTGTTTAAAACATCACAATAGCTTACACCGTGATTCTCAAAAGGTTGTAACTCGCTTAGACTATGTTTCTATTAAAGAAAATATTGACAAATGTGATTTTAGGCCGATCATGGATGAAACTGATGCTAATATTGCTACTGACAAACTAATTTCGGTCATTCAGAATGTGGTTACTAAGTACACAACACAAAAAAAGTCAGTAGGCGTAAACGTATCTTAAAACCATGGATCACTGAGGGAATGCTTCGTTGTATCAGGAACCGCGACAAAATGCATCTTGATGTTAAAAAAAAAAATAATAATAATATTCTTCTCGTCACATATAAAAGATACCGCAATTTCTGTAATACCCTTCTAAGAAACTTAAAGCATGAGTATGAAAAGAATCAATTCCTTCAAGCTCAGAATAATCCAAAAGCAATGTGGGATGCTATAAATTCAATTTCAGGCAGGAAATGTCAGCCACCGTTGGCAACAGAACTCTTGCATGCGTCAGCTAGTGCGAAACACTCTGTGAACTGCGTCAATCGATATTTCGTTAATATTGGTGCGGACCTGGCTTCTAAGTTGGTTCCTCCTAGTTCTTTGTCAATTCATAACAATGGAGTAACAGCGTCATGCAACTCACTTGGAATTGAACCGGTTAGCGAAGAACAAGTGTCAGCGATCATTACATCGCTTCGGAGTAATTGTGCAACAATATCCCACCTTCAGTTATTAAACTTTCACAGAAAGTCTTGGTAGCACCCATTACACATATATGCAACCTTTCAATAGCTACTGCTCTTTTCCCAAACAGTTTGAAAAAAGCTTTAGTTACTCCTGTATTTAAGAGCGGGGACAGAAAACATGCTACAAATTACAGGCCTATTTCGGTGTTGAGTGCATTATCCAAAGTCTTCGAAAGAATACTCAATAATTGTTTAACGAAGTATCTCGCTACTTTTTCCATAATTTCCAAAAACCAATACGGGTTTAGATCTGGCATATCAACTGAAGATGCTGTAACAAACTTCGGTAATGCAGTGGTTCATAGACTGGATAACGGTTATAAATGTTTCGGTATATTTTTGGATATTTCGAAAGCGTTTGATACGGTATATGTTCCATTGCTTCTATCTAAACTAGAGCGCATTGGGGTTCGAGGTCTGGCTTTGGATATATTTAAAGATTACCTCTCCAATCGCACTCAGGTAGTTAAAATTGATGATGTTGTGAGTGAGGAAGAGCAGATTGAATATGGAGTCCCACAGGGAAGTATTCTTGGCCCTACGTTGTTCATAATTTATGTCAACGACCTGTGTGGGATGAGGCTTGATAACTGTGATATTTTTACCTACGCTGACGACACAGCCTTATTAATTTATGCAAAGAGCTGGCTGGAAGCCAAGTCTTTGGCCGAAAAAAACCTGAGAGAAGTAATGTTATGGTTATCTTCAAATCTGCTAACTCTAAATATAAACAAGACTAAATTTATACGCTTCTATCTCCCAAATTCTCCTACACCACCAACTGAAACCACAACAGTGACGGCTCATTTTTGTAACAACCTAATTACGACTTGTTCCTGTCCACTTTTAGCAAACGTTTCCAGTATAAGATATTTAGGTGTTATGATTGATGAAAGATTGGACTGGAGCACACAAGTTAAAAATCTCACTGGGCGCGTAAGGAGACTCCTGAATATTTTTAAAAATCTTCGTCTTTCTGCCGATGTATCAGTAATGCATACAGTCTATATTGCACTATGCCAATCAATCCTTAGTTATTGTATACCTGCATGGGGTGGTACTTATAAAACGATGTTTTTGCAATTGGAAAGAGCCCAGAGATACCTTCTAAAGGTATACTACTGCAAAGCCCGTTACTACTCGACTACAGACCTGTATAAAGAAAGCCAGATACTAACTGTTAGACAATTGTTTGTCCTCCGTACCATACTTCGGCGACATTCTCAACTTCCCCTTAATAAAAAGATTTTACAAAAAAGACGCGGAGCACTTGTTTGTTCTCCTATTCAATGTAGGACCAGTTTCGCATTACGTCAATATTCCGCACTAAGTTCTAGAATTTATAACAAAATTAATAATAAAATCTCATAATATAAACTAAATAAATATAACTTGAAAATTAAACTAACTAATTGGCTTAAGTCCTTAAATTATGAAGAAACAGAAAAGCTCATATTAATTGATAAGTAAAGTGGACGGTGAATAGGAAATAATAGAATATAGAAATACATAGTTGAGTACATAATTATAAATAAGGAGATCAATGTTGCAAATATATGGTCATAATAAAATTGTTGTAATGACACTAGAGTGGAGAGCCGCCGAATCTCGAAATACGAGCTCGTCTCAGTTTGGGAATCAGTGTACTATTATGTAGTTGCTACACTGTACAATGATTTAAAAAAAAAAGAAAAAAAAAGTAAAACAACACATATCTTTCGTCATAATTATGGTAAAATCCAAGAATAATTAATAAATTTGCACATTCGTTTCGGACTAGCTTCGTTTCTACATTATCTGTGGCAGCGTACCCCATGTAAATTGGTGTTGGTGGCACATCATCAACATCAACTCGCGGAGGAATGTTTGATTTTGGCGCCATATTTACGATATTTTAATTTGTGATTTTAATGAGATTAGATAAAGTAGTGAAAGATACTGCACATTTTTGTTTTACTACGAGTAGTCTACACTGTCCCTCTGCTGGGCAAAGGTCTACCCCAAGTCCTTCCGAGAACTCTTCTCCCGTAATCGTGATTCTTCAAAGCAGCCCCCGCGGTACGCGTCCAGATCGCCTCACCACCTCGCAACCTCTTTCATGGCCGACCTCGGCGGCGCCGTCTATTTTCAGGCACCCATTGCGTTACTTTTGTTTTGCCCAGATACTGCAAATACTTAGGTATTAAAACATTTGTGTGATACTATTATAAACTTCGCCAGCGGGTCAGTTTATAAACTCACACTTATATTTTAATAAGTTTTGTTATGTGACAGTATCATAAACTACTATTTTAGCATACTAGAAGAGAATTACGCTGCTGACGCCACGATATATCGAGAGATGTACAAAATGGTTAACGAAAAGTATTAAAATACAAAATGCAAATACTTTTTGATTTACTATTTCAAATGCAAAATACAAAAAAACTGTTTTACAAAAAAATAGAACCGACTCCAATAAAAACCTTTTACAAAAAATATAACCGACTTCCTTATAAAAAAAACACAAAAAAATGCAAAATAACTTTAATTTCGGAAGTCGGTGTTTCCAGTTTTGTTTCTTCGTTATTTGACACCGACTGCCCAAAATAAAGTTATTTTGCATTTTTTTTTTATGGAAGTAGGTTGTATTTTTAACCGATTTCAAAAAAAGGAGGAGGTTCTCAATTCGACTGTATTTTTTTTTATGTGTGTTACCTCATAACTTTTTACTACGTGAACCGATTTTGAAGATTTTTTTATTTATTTGAAAGCTGTTGCTTTACATGTTGGTCCCATTTTAATTTGGTGAAGATCTGATAAAGAACTTTGGAGATACACAATGGAACTCTTCAATAAATGATAGCAAACCTTCCAGAATTGCTGCAATCGCATGTCTGTATATTGTTTTCACCACTTCACAACTACTATCATCACTTCACTATACAACTTCGCAACGCACGTTCCCTATGAAATTTAAATGGGTCCATTTCGGAATAAACCTCTTTTGAACAATATTTTTTTTGTAAATCCGTCTAGATATGTATTAACGAAGTTATGCCCGAACATGTACATAAAAAAAAAACAAAAAAATATATAAACATCCGAATTGATAACCTCCGCCTTTTTGAAGTGGGTTAAAAAAATTTTAGCTCTTTGTATTTGAAATCCAAATACAAAATAGGCATTATCAAAATATTTTATTTAAATAAATACTTTTTACTGAGTTCAATTTCCTTTTTTTATTTAAAATGTTATTTTAACAAGTTCTTCCAAAACACTGTCACTCATATTTCTCCTGTGTGGGCATTTAATCGCATGAAAAAAGTCTTTTCAACACACTCGATAGACCCGGTTCTACCCCTACCACTTTTAGGCATTTGTGCAAAAAGTGCGGCCTTTAGACACCGCTACAATTTATTTTATTAATTATTGTACCAGGCTGGACAGTCCTCTCAAGGCGCATGAAAAAAACCTAGAGGTTACTATACTAAACATTATGTTTATGAAGTTACTTTATTAAACATACGTTGTATTATAATTTAGGAACACTTGTTTTATTATTGGGTAAGTGTTTAACATCTGACTTTAAAGTTTCTAAGACTACGGTGGTATTTACACTACCCTCACTGGTTACCCGGGCCTGCGGACGGCGAGTAGTGGGTAACTCGCCGTCCGATCAGCACCAGGCCCGAGAGTCGACGGCGCGTAGTGTTCCACGCGCGCCTCAAAAAGTTGTCAGCAAAGGACGGGGCCTGCCACGGCCAATGCCTGCCCGGGGGTTGAGGATAAATTCGAAAGAGTTACCTCGCCCCTGGGCACGTAGGGCAGGGAGGAACAGGGGTGGGTTTTAGTCAGTAAGAGTCTGACACGCCCTTCCGCTCCACCCTAGAGCGGAAGAAGTCATAAGATGATTTCTCACCCCCCAAAAAAAAAAAAACCCTCACTGGTTGCTGAGGAGTATGTATCCTGAATTATTAAGGAAGATGACTGCGGACCGCATCTCAAATTTTCATGTTTTTCTGTGTTCTGCATTAAATATCTCTTCTTCCTTGTTAGTCTTTGGCACCCACTTTAACTTGATGGAGGAATATGTCACTGCTGCTAAAATGCTGTCTGTGGCTCAAGGGTCTTCTAAGTGACACATATTTTAAAAACCTGTTAAATACTTTCTTTTATTAGAACACTTAAGTATCAAACTTAACAGTAAATTATTTTTTATTTTGAAAATAGAAAATACATCTCGAAAAGTATTTCAAATAAATACAAAATGCTTTTTTTAAACGTATTTAAATACAAAATAGAAAATACGTATTTTGTATTTGCATTTCAAATATTTCACATCTCGAGATATATCGATGGGTAGGTACTATTGAATTTCAGGAAATGTGGATTGCTAGCCTTAATTACTATTTTGACTGTAGGTACCTACGAGTATGTGTGTGTGAGGGTAAAGAGCATCATTGTTTAGCAGCTGGTTCTAGCTGACAGATATTGAATTAATTTGAAGCTTCAGCTTATAAACTGTCAGGACAGTCGCTTCTGGCCTGTTAGTAAAGCTATATTTATTTACCTGAAACCGTCGCAAGTATACTCAATAGACGTCATCACTGTGCTCTATAATATACTCAATAGACGTCATCACTGTGCCTTATAATATACTCAATAAACGTCATCACTGTGCCTTATAATGTACTCAATAGACGTTATCACTGTGCTCTATAATATACTCAATATACGTCATCACTGTGCCTTATAGTATACTCAATAGACGTCATCACTGTGCCTTATAATATACTCAATAGACGTCATCACTGTGCCTTATAATATACTCAATAGACGTCATCACTGTGCTCTATAATATACTCAATAGACGTCATCACTGTGCCTTATAATATACTCAACAGACGTCATCACTGTGCTCTATAATATACTCAATAGACGTCATCACTGTGCCTTATAATATACTCAATAGACGTCATCACTGTGCCTTATAATGTACTCAATAGACGTCATCACTGTGCCTTATAATGTACTCAATAGACGTCATCACTGTGCTCTATAATATACTCAATAGACATCATCACTGTGCTCTATAATATACTCAATAGACGTCATCACTGTGCCTTATACTATACTCAATAGACGTCATCACTGTGCTCTATAATATACTCAATAGACGTCATCACTGTGCCTTATAATATACTCAATAGACGTCATCACTGTGCCTTATAATATACTCAATAGACGTCATCACTGTGCCTTATAATATACTCAATAGACGTCATCACTCTGCCTTATACTAGCTCTATCTACTAGCTTCTGCCAGCGGCTTCGCGTGTAAATCGAAAATCATCGCGGGGGAACATGCTCCTGGGATAGAAAAAAATTATCGTATGTGTTATGTCAGACTATCACCTATCTCTGTGCCTAATTTTATCCAGATACGTTCAGCCGTTCTGGCGTGATTGAGTAACAGACAGACGTCCATCCAAACTTTTGCATTTACATACATATATCTAAGGTAGTATAGTAGGCAAGTAGGATAATGTTTATAGAATTACTAGGTTAATCAAAAAGATATACGGGTTATTTTCTTATCACTATCCAAATTGACAGGGTATATTCTAACCATGATTATTAACAACTTTCAGTATGGGACCAACTCGGAAATTACGAAAAAAAATCTGCTATTTCATACATTTTGGTTGAGTGGATATTGAAATTTAGTATGAAATAGCCGTTTTTTTTTCATAATTTCCGAGTTGGTGGTTGGTTGCTCTTTAATATGTCATTAAAATACTCGCCAAAGATGTATTTCCAGAAAGTGTCAGAATGATTTACACGTGAGCAGTGGTGGCACAGTGGTAACAGCCCCGACTTACGAGTTGTAGGTCAGGGGTTCAAACCCAGGCAGGCGCCTTACTTTGTGTAGTTTATTTTATCACCAATGCTCACAAAACGGTGAAGGAAAGTATCGTGAGGAAACCGGCAAGTCCTAGAACAAAACATTCGAAGACAAGTGACATTCACCAAGTCACACTGGGCCTTTCCCTCTCCTAGAGACCAGGCCTGAGTCCCAGCAGTGGGATATTATAAGGTTGATTATGTTAAATATGTTATACTACTTCCTCGTTTATCGCTCTTTCTATTAGTAAAAACCGCATTAAAATCCGTTGACTGGTTTAGGAGGAGTTAGCGAAGAAAAAGACAGACGCGGAAAGCGACTTTGATTTATACTATTTAGAGATTTAAATTGTGTTGACGAAACTCAATGTGTAGAAAGGTTTCATAACAAGCTACATTCAGCTTGTTATGAAACCTTTCTACATAATGACTCGTGTTTTACAAATAAATTAATTGATTGACGCACACACTCAACAGTTTACTTACAACAACATTAACCATACAACATAAAAGGTGATCCAATTCCAGCTTCCTAAGTTTCATCGAAAAACAAACCATACCAAATGACATATTATCTAAATAATTTTTATATTTATGAAATATTTAGTTCATTCATATATTATACAAGATGATGTGAGTCCAATCCCGGTTTCTATTTTCTGCAGTAGCTGATTCGCTCAAGCATGTTTTCAACTACTTTTTCGTCGATTTAGAGGGGCATCTCGGGGGTTAACTTGGCAATTTAAATTGGCGCTCTAGTTTTACATATTTGTTGGTATTGAGGCATCTATCAAGAATAACTACAACAAAAATCCCCATCTCCCGTGCTCTCAAAAAAAATACAACCGACTTCCATAAATAACACTAAAAAATGCAAAATAATTTTAATTTCGGAAGTCGGTGACAAATAACGAAGAAACAAAACTAGAAACACAGATTTCCAAAATTAAATTTTCACATTGTAGTTATTGCACCCCATAACTAAAACTAAATTATCAATAAAGTTATGCCCAAATTGATAGTCCCAAAAATATGGAACCCACCTGATCTTATACGGGGCTTCGTCGTCTTTCCTTATTTACGACTGTCGTTAGCACACAACATCTCCCTATAATATTGATTCTACGTTTTAAATAAAAATAACAGTAATAAAACCTGCTTTTAATTGTTCTGCCCCATAGGTGACTAGCGTTATGAAAAATGCCCGGTCAATTTAATTATTTCAATAGTTGTTACAACACTGCCCTCTCATATTGGGCGTATTTCAAACTGCCCGGGCATTTTTTATAATGTCCTAATAATCACTTGGTCCATAACATAAACAATAAACAGACATGCGATTGCAGCAATTCTGGAAGGTTAGCATTTATTTTTAACCGACTTAAAAAAAAGGAGGAGGTTCTCAATTCGACTGTATTTTTTTTTTTTTTTTTTTAATTTTTTTTTTTATGTGTGTTACCTCATAACTTTTTACTACGTGAACCGATTTTGAAGATTTTTTTTTTTAATTTGAAAGCTGTTGCTTCACATGTGGTCCCATTTTAATTTGGTGAAGATCTGATGAAGAACTTCGGAGATACACAATGGAACTCTTCAATAAATGATAGCAAACCTTCCAGAATTGCTGCAATCGCATGTCTGTATATTGTTTTCACCACTTCACAACAATCCATCACGCTGATACGCTCTGAAGGGGTATACAGATTTGTACAGTTCACCCTGATACACCCTAATTTCACCAACCTTGTTCAAATTCCCTATTTTTGGGGCTATCAATTCGGGCATAACTTTACTATTAATTTAGTTTTAGAATGGGGTACAACAACTAAAAAGTGAAAAATAAAAAACTTTTTACAAAAAAAAATACAACCGACTTCCATAAATAATACAAAAAATGCAAAATAACTTTAATTTCGGAAGTCGGTGTCAAATAAAGAAGAAACCAAACTAGAAACACCGACTTCCGAAATTAAAGTTATTTTGCATTTTTTAGTATTATTTATGGAAGTCGGTTGTATTTTTTTTTGTAAAAAGTTTTTTTATTTTGTATATATTGAAGAGTTCCATTGTGTATCTCCGAAGTTCTTCATCAGATCTTCACCAAATTTAAATGGGACACATGAGAAGCACCAGCTTTCAAATAAAAAAAGAATCATAAAAATCGGTTCATCAGTTAAAAAGTTCTGAGGTAACACACATAAAAAAAAACATACAGTCGAATTGAGAACCTAATCCTTTTTTGAAATCGGTTAAAAACAAGTCAACGTCCGTCGTCTTCTTCCTCTTCTAACAAAAGATACAAAAGTAAATCGCGATCTCTATTCTCAAACACGTCAGACATCTTGTCTCACGGAACGCTCAGAACCAACTGGAATACGGCGCTGCCGTCTACTGCTGCCGTCTGCAGTTGGGTTCGGAATCATAACTGCAGCGACGTGACGCCAGCGGCTTCATATTCGTTGCCGATACCTCACTATGCAAAATTACCTGGATTGATAACCTATAGCACTGAGATAGCGTGGCTTTCCACGTTATTTCGGAAAAAAAAAACTATTGGATCAGTTCTACAAATTACATCCTATAGGTACCTATCCATATCCTATAGCTATATATTCAATTTTACCTCTTCACATTTACTATTTTATGTTTACATATTCTATATTTCGATATGAGAGAAGTCCCTAGAGCATCGATGGAGTACCGCAGAAACAGGTGTACTGTTTCAAACTCTGTGCTTGTGTTACTAGTCGACCAATAAAAAAAACAATTATCTCGTTCCCCAAACGAAATTCTGTTTTTCACACCTAATTACAGATAGTAAAAATGAACACCGTAAGCCGTTTTTCACTAAAACAAATATTGTTTTTTTTTTTTTTTGTGGGGTGGGAAATCATCCAATGACTTCTCCCGCTCTGGGTGGAGCGGGAGGGCGTGTCAGACTCTTACTGACTAAAATCCACCCCTGCTCCTTCCTGCCCTTAGTGCCCGGGGCCGAGGTAACTCTGTTTCGAATTTATCCCCAACCCCCGGGCAGGCATCGGTCATGACGGGCCCCGCCCTTCTTGCTGACAACTCTTTGAGTCGCGCGTGGAACACTACGCGCCGTTGACCTGGTGCCTGGTGCTGATCGGACGGCGCTACCCATTACTCGCCGTCCGCAGGCCCGGGTCTACGGTGGCCGGAGATCTTCTCGCGGCGCCGGAAGTCCCAGGCGTCTCCTGAGGCGGCTGCTACTGAGGACGTGAGGGCGACTCCGTTGTTGAGTCTCCCTCACTCGTCCCGCCTCCGCCTTCGCGAGCATTACTGCTTCGCAGAAGGAGGAGACGGCTTCCCATTCCCTCTTGCTCCGTACCATGGCCTGAACCAGGGCAGGGCGCGAGAGGTCGCTGCTGCCTATCGCATCCACGAGGACACGGCGGGGCTCCGCCCAAGCGGGGCAGACCTCCACCGTATGCTCCACCGTGTCCTCGGGACGATCCGCGCAGTGAAAACATCCGGACGTTTCCTCCCGTCCTATCCGACACAGGAACCTCCCGAAACCACCGAGTCCGGTAAGGACCTGCGTCAGGCGGAAGGTGAGGGCGCCGTGGGGCCTCTCCAGCCACTTCTCAAAGAGGCACTACCGCCGCAACGGTGGCGTGTCCAGCGCTGGGTTGCGACAATCGCTGTGACCATGTCGCTATGAGATCTTGGCGGAGCTCTGTCCGCCGAGCCGCGAGTGGTTGCGGCAGCGGAGTTTCTCCCCGGCGTTTCGCCTCCTCGCGCTCCTCATAGCGGTTCGCGAGGATTTTTGCCTCCAGATCCCATGGCGAAAGAACTGCATCGACCGGGAATCGAACCCGGGCCGCCCGCGTTTTAGGCGAGCATTCTACCACTGAACCATCTCAATGCTTAAGGCGCAGTTATACGACTTTTAAAGGTTTTTAATTGAACAACACGTCTAAACGACTAGTGTCTTTCTTTGAAAAAAATATATGTTACTCTAGACAATTTTTGTCGTAATTTGATCTGAGAATATTTGAAATAAAATTTTATAACATAGTGTAATTAATTTAAAAAGTCATGTCTAACGCGGATAAAAAATTGAGAAAGACGCAAAAATCATGAAGCGTATTTTTATGAAACTTTCACCATTTTAAAGATTATTTAATTATTAATAATTTAGTCTCAGCGTTTTAGTTTAATACTTGTTATTTTATGTGTGAGATGAGCTCGTGGCTAAAGTAATAACAGCCGCGGGTCGATCCATCAGGTTAAGCTACGCTTGCCGGGGTTGGTCCATGGATGGGTGACCATCTTTACATACCGAGACTCCTCCGTGCCTCAGAAAGCATGTTAAGCCGTTGGTCCCGGCTGTCAATCAAACTGTTGAGGAAAGGTGGGCAAAAGTGGGCAAACTGGTGAACAAAGGTGGGCAGAGCTGGGCAAAAGAGCGCAAAGGTGGGCAAAGGTGGGCAAAAGTGGTCAAAATGTTGACCAAAGGTGGGCTGGGGTGGGCAAAGGTGGGCAAAGGTAGGCAAAGCTGGGCAAAGGTGCGCAAAGTTGGGAAAAGATGAGCCAAGGTGAGCAAAGGTGGTCAAAAATGGGGAAAAGTAGGTTAACTGGTGAGCAAGGCAGGTTAACTCGAAAGCATACTATTCCATCAACGACTACTTAGAAGATAATAATAGTTGGTCGCTGTGTTGAACGCAAGACAATGTTACACTTGATGTTCTTTCTCCATATTTAGCTTATGGTTATAACAAATTATATGAGTTCATATAATAATTGTCTACCAAATTTAGTGTGATGGCCCTAGTTCATCACTTGTGGCTTCGAATCACAGCCCTTTGATAGTTTCAATCTTTGTTCTTGTAAGCAGGCACACCGGTTATGTATGGAGGCTTCTTTAATTTGGTTTAGTGTTTATGCTTGAGTTGGTTTTTAATGGCATGATTGAGTGTGCTAGCTGGCAAGTGGCGGATTATTTAATTTTATGATTATATTTTAGACGACATATATTTATTTTTCTGTTTTACATAATGTTGAGATTGTTGCTTAGAATTATATAGATTCAAGTTCTTAAAACTTAACAGACAGATGTGTTGCTGGGGAGTTTGTTGGCCACTTCTTCTTCACAGCTAAAACACTAGGAAGTGGTGACGGGCGGGCGTTTTTTGGGGGACTGTCTTTATGTAGAACTTTGACGTTCAAAAAGTGCTGGTTCTCAGCCTAGTTTGAATAAATGACTTTTGATTTTGATTTTGCAAAGGTGAGCAAAGGTGGGCAAAAAGATGGGGAAAGGTGGGCAAAGCTGGGCAAAGGTGCGCAAAGTTGGGCAAAGCTGGGCAAAGGTGAGCAAAGGTGAGCAAAGGTGGTCAAATGGGTAAAAGTGGGCAAACTGTTGAGCAAAGGTGGACAAAGGTGGGTAAAAATGGTCAAATTGTTGAGCAAAGGTGCGCAAAGGTGGGCAAAGCTGGGCAAAGGGGAGCAAAGGTGAGCAAAGGTGGGCAAAAGAGGGCAAACTTGTGAGCAAATTTGGGCAAATATTGGCAAACTGTTGAGCAAAGGTGGGCAAATGTGCGCAAAGGTAGGCAAAGATAGGCAAAGTTCGACAAAGGTGGGCAAAGGTGGGCAACAGTGGTCAAACTGTTGAGTAAAGGTGGGCAAGGATGGGCAAAAATTGGTAAAAGTGGGCAAACTGGGGAGAAAAGTTGGGCAAAAATGGGTAAATGTGGTCAATCTGTAGAGCAAAGCTGGGCAAAGGTGAGCAAAGGTGGTTAGAAATGGGGAATAGTCGGCAAACTGGTGAGCAAAGGTGGGCAAGGGTGGGCAAAGGAAAGCAAACTGATGAGCAAAGGTGAGCAAATGTGGGCAAAGCTGGGCAAAGCTGGGCAAAGCTAGGCAAACGGCTGGCTAAAAACAGCTGGGTAAAAGTGGTCAAACTGTTGAGCAAAGGTGGGCAAAGGTGGGCAAAGGTGAGCAAAGGTGAGCAAAGGTGGTTAAAAATGAGGAAAGGTCGGCAAACTGGTGAGCAAAGGTGGGCAAAGGTGGGCAAATTCGGGAAAAGGTAAGCAAACTGGTGAGCAAAGGTGAGCAAATGTTGGCAAAGTAGGGCAAAGGTGGGCAAAGGAATGCAAACTGGTGAGCAAATGTGGGCAAAGGTGGGCAAAGGTGCGAAAAGTTGGGCAAAGCTGGGCAAAGGTGAGCAAAGATGAGCAAGTTGGGCAAAGGTGCGCAAAATTGGGCAATGCTGGGCAAAGGTGCGCAAAGCTGGCCAAAGCTGGGCAAAGGTGAGCAAAAATGGTCAAAAATAGGGAAAAGTTGGCAAACTGGTGAGCACAGTGGGCAAAGGTGGGCAAAAGTGGGCAAAGGTAGGCAAAGCTGGGCAAACGTGCGCAAAGTTGGGCAAAGATGAGCTAAGGTGAGCAAAGGTGGTCAAAAATGGGGAAAAGTAGGTTAACTGGTGAGCCAAGGTGAGCAAAGGTGGGCAAAAATATGGGGAAAGGTGGGCAAAGCTGGGCAAAGGTGCGCAAAGTTGGGCAAAGCTGGGCAAAGGTGAGCAAAGGTGAGCAAAGGTGGTCAAATGGGTAAAAGTGGGCAAACTGTTGAGCAAAGGTGGACAGAGGTGGGTAAAGGTGTGCATAGTTGGGCATAGTTGGGAAAAGGTGGGCAAATGTGAGCAAATGTGGGCAAAGTTGGGCAAACTGTTGAGGAAAGGTGGGAAAAAGTGGGCAATGGTGAGCAAAGGTGAGCAAAGGTGGCAAACTGTTTAGCAAAGGTGGGCAGAAATGGTCAAAAGTGGGCAAACTGTTGAGCATAGGTGGGCAAAGGTGGGCAAAGTTGGGCAAAGGTAAGCAAACTGGTGAGCAAAGGTGAGCAAATGTGGGCAAAGGTGAGCAAAGGTGGGCAAAGTTGGGCAAAAGTGCGCAAAGTTGGGCAGTTATCTTTGACAGTCGTTACGGGTCGTCAGAAGCCCGAAAGTCTGACATCCAGTCTTACCAAGGGGTATCGTATTACCCAGCAACTGGGTTGTGGAGGTCAGATAGGCAGTCGCTCCATGTAAAATATTGGTATTCAGCTGCATCCGGTTAGACTGGAAGCCGACCCCAAGATAGTTGGGAAAACGCTAGGCAGATGATGACTTGCTATTTTATGTGTAATAAATTAATAATGCGTCTAATTTCGGACAGCGCTCCTTGATAGGCGAGTAGTAGTAACAAGGTCGTTGGCAGCTAATTACGCCTTAAGGGATTTTTAAAGACTCTTCTTAAGTAACACTTTACTTTTCCCGGCGCTTCGGTCGGTAAATCAGATAAATTAGCACTTTAAAAAGAACTTTTCAAATTCCTCGATAAGTTGATTCATTGGCTTGTAGAAATAATATTAAAAACACTAGACATTCGATGAGTAAATGGGCATTATCAAAAGGAAATAAAGATAAGTGATTGTTCGTTAAGCTAATCTGTCTGTATTGTTCTAACTTAAGACAGGAAGGGGCAACTTTCTTTTCTATTCCTGATTGGAATATATTATGTCCATTACGTGTACAATGGTTCACGTTCTAAATACTGTATGAACTTAAAAAGTAGAGCCCATTATGTACACGTTGCCAGATAATGTCTATTTGATAACAAACATTAGGTACTGGCTTCAAATGTCAGCTTTATGTACCCAACTGAGCCAATATTAGTCCTGAATCCAATGACCACTGAACAAGGTATCCCGGTCAGCGTGTGTGTATAATTTCAGCTATATACGAGTACCTACCACATACAGGTGAAATCACACACTTTGATTTATTGAAAGCTGTTCTAAAGCTTTATTTTAGAACTAATAGGGTATTTGATTGGTTTGTTTTATTATTTGATTTCTCAAAACCTGAAAAAAAGATACTTAACCTCTGTAAGAAAAAGTAAACTAAAAAAAATGTGAAATAGTATGTGTTTTAAAATCCATGGCGAAAAGAACCAGCATTGACATCTGTCTTGTGACATCTGACGTCACAAGACAGAATTGCCATAACGATTTTGCGCGTCATTTTTAACCGACTTCAAAAAGGAGGAGGTTCTCAAATCGTCGGAACCTTTTTTTTATGTATGTTCCCCGATTACTCGAAGATGGCTCGACCGATTTGGTTTTTTTTTTTTTGTTTGAAAGGGTATACTTCCCAGGTTGTCGCATATAATTTTATCGAAATTGCTTCAGTGCTTTTTGAAAAGCTGAAAAAAATTAAAAATATGTATACATAGATGACGTTTTGGTTTCCTCCAATTACAAGTATGTTTAAATTCCACGTTCCATGTTTTTGGGGTGGTTAGTTCTGGGGTGTAACAACTGAAAAGAGAAAAATAAATAACTTTTTTACAAAAAAAACAACCGACTTCAAAAAAATATACACTAAAAATTTAAAAATAACTTTAATTTTGGAAGTCGGTGTCAAATAACAAAGAAATAAAATACAAACACCGACTTCTGAAATAAAAGTTATTTTAAAATTTTTAATATATTTTCTTTTTTTTGTTCAAACTACCCTGCGTGATCAGTTCTCCATTTTTCAATCGAATTTATTTATTTAATCTTAAATCTTATATGTAACGCCTTTAAAATAAGTAAGTTTTCAAACTCCCTACCCGTCAGTCACTACATAATAATATTCACAGTTGTATAAAACCTTTCTCTATTAATTTGTGGTAATACTAAAATATTTACGTTAATTGGTAGGCAGAGCGGTAATCGCTGATTAATGTTATTTTAGCACGCTTTCATGTTCCGCATCGGCTTGCACGCTCAGCACTTGGCAAGTTAGCATGCACGAAGTGGCATGTGGTGTCGCTGTGTTCGGCAACAACCACGACACATCTCAAGTGAAATATTCTTCCTAGTTGTCCTGAGGCTCTAGCCAATGAGAAATTATATTAGCATTAATGATTGTCAAAAGTCAAAAATGTTTGGGATTGACCACGTGACATTTCGGTCATCAACATCATTTCAGCCGAAAGACGTCCACTGCTGGACATATACCTCTCCCAAGTGTCGCTACATCGACCGGTCCTGTGCGTCTCGCATTTATCGGATTCCCGCGACCCTCACCGGTTCATCAGCCCACCGTGGGAGGCGTTGAAACTGAAGTGAAGTGGCAGTAGGCTCCCTGCCTACTTCACACATTGATTACAGAAGAGATGGTCGATGGGGCCTTTTTTTTTTGGCCGATGGGGCCTAGGGGGGAGACCTACGTCTTCCTGTACGCGGCCTCCACTCTACAACCCTAGGCCTCATCGACCATCCATTTTGTAATCAATGTCCCTGCCTACTGCCACTTCAGTTTGGCGATTCTTCGGGCAATGTCGGTTACCTTGGTTCTCCTGCGGATATCTTTCGGTAGTTATTCGGTAGCGCATGTCATGCCTGTGAAGTTTTTGATGCTAGGCCCTCTGGACTTATTTATTTCACTTAGAGCCGATTTCACCATTCGCTCTATAAACTAAGTTTTACTGAACTAAGCTTAGCGTAAAAATTAAAATCCATAAAAAAGATTATAGTGAGACCCTTAAAAGATAGGCATATGCTGTTGCGGACTTTTTTTTAACTTTAAAAGGAGAATTCCGTCATACATAATTTTTGCGTAAGTATAACTGTTTACGCAGCGCACGCAACTGAAGCTCTCAAAAGGTTTTTTTTTCCCGTTTTTGCCACATTTTTCGGTTTCGTTGCAACTCATCTCATCCCTATTCCCAACTCGCCCGATCCGTATATATCTACCTACATGTATAAATAGAGGGCGCAAAAGTACTGATGGTAGGAAAAGTGCTTGTATGGTTTGTATTTATTTTTATTCAGTCATCACAAATCACAGTTTTTCCAATATTTTAATCTCTCTACTAAAAAATCACAGTCTGTATATAAAATAATTTAGACTATAACCAAATAAATCACAGTTTGTATAATAATTTAAACTGTGTGCTAAAAATCAGTAAGAGTATAAAAAAAAATTACACTATCGTCTAAGATAAAAAAAAACACAGTCTGTATATAAAATAATTTAAACTACCGTCTACGAAATCACAGTTCGTACGATAATTAAAACTCTGCTAAAAATCAGTACCTATGTGTATAAAATAATTTAACCTATCGCCTAAGAAAAAAGATCGTGAGAAAAATATATACGTGATAAATAAGTATCTATTCTCTACATCGTAGCACTTTTAAAAAAAGCGGGCATTTAAAAAAGCGGGTGAGTTGGGACTAGGGATGAGTTGCAAGTAAGCCCATTTTTCATTGATGCTTCGCTCCTGTTGGTCGCAGCGTGATATTATATCGCCTATAGCCTTTCTCGATAAATGTACTATTTAACAGAAAAATAATTTTCAATTCGATCCAGGATTAGCGCGTTCAACCAAACAAACTCTTCAGCTCTATGACAGCGGCTAAACGCGTTTAAGCGAGCTTAAACGTCGAAAACTGGGCGTTTAGAATTGGTGAAATCGGCCCTTAGTTGTCTCACGAAACCTAGGTTTAGGAAGTGTCTCAGAAATATGGCTTCTGCCAGCGGCTTCTCCCGCGTGAATATTGAAAATCATCCCAACGGAGCATATGCTCCTGGGATAAAAATTATCCTATGTGCTATTCCAGACTGTAATCTATCTCTGTGCCTAATTTCATCCAGATCCGTTCAGCCGTTCTGGCGTGATTGAGTAACAAACATCCATACATCCAAACATTAGCAATTGGGTTGATGACTAAAAAAATCTAATTAGTCTGTCAGTTAGATTACCAAAAAATATTGGAAACGTATTTATTCTTTTGTCGCGTAAACAAAAAATTAAGACGATACAGTGCGTTGAAATTTCGCACGACGTTACACTTTTCTTTTTTTTTTTGTTAAAATTGTACCACTTTTTATTCAAAACTGACGTAACAAGCCCCCACTCCTGAACTTTGATGCGTTTTATCTTTGTAATTTTTTATTGATTTGATATGATAATTTAACTTACGCGCTACAGACTAAATAGTTTTTTTTCTTTCAACTGGAGTCATCCCTATTATAATATTAGTGAGATTAAATTAGATAAATAATAGGTAGGCACTTGATTATAATTGACAGCAACTGACTACTATGAATTGTTAATTTGTACGCTGCTAAGTCATGTTAATTAGGGACTCGCTAATGATATAATTTGTGCATATTTTTGCTCATTTTAGAATATGAAATCTCATTATCTTTACACAGGAACACATAGCGCGAGCTTATTGGCTTTCCTTTCAAATGAAATTGGCTCAGACTTCATCGCCTATCCAAACGAACAAAGTAATGTTGTGTCGAACATTTTTAACTAAGAGTCGAAAAATCGTGTAAATTCATCAATGTACACACAACCCAGCTGCACGTACAGTCAGGCCGCAAAAGTCCATAAGAACGCTAAAGATTACATTGCTACGAACCGAGCGAGCACGATACTTCCGTGCGTATGTGTGCGCGTGTACTATGAGTATCCACATTCCACAGATAACACACACTAAGGAACTGTCGTCGCACTGAGCTTAAAAACATCATTATTATTTTTCTGTGCAATTGAATACGCATCACACAGTCACAGAGGCGACTTGTTTAATAAATGTGGTTTATATCCAGTTATTTTTTGAAAAGTGATATATGATTTAGACTTTGTAAATATTTTATTTTTATGTAACGTCACAATTAATGTATTGAGGTCATAGCTTAATTGTTCATTTTTTTGACGAAAAGAAGATTGAAATTAAACCTCAATTTCTGTTAAAAGAACTTTAGTTCTCACAAGATAATCGTCAATTAGATGAGAAAAGTAAATTGAACTATTATCTTAGAACAGTGCGGGTAGAAGAATAAAAAACAAAATAGAATCATGATTATTGTCAAACCTCGCAGAAATCTAATTCTTTATTTAGTTTTTTTGAGATCTACCTTTCTAACTCTAAGAAATGTGTGAACAAGTTAAAGAATAATTTAATAGAATAATTTAATATATGTAATGCTAATCCATAACTTCCAATCGGGTAAGAACTTACAAAAAGTCAACAATTGCGTGGAATTTGAACTTGCGGCACACTGATTTGCGCTTCAATCTGTGTGCTCTGTAACAAGGCAGTGTTAAAGCCTTGTTTATTTTTTGACCTCTATTCCAAAATTACGTTCTTTGCTACCTTTTTTAATTTCAAATTCAAAAAATTACTTAGTTTTCTCTGTCATGTCTCTGTTTTGATATTAAAAATCAGTTCTAATTCTGGAGCCGAGCTAGTAGAAGCTCCTCATTATCATTTTTCGACTCTTCAAGTGTCAGTTACCAGTTTCCTAGAATTGTGCATTGATACAATTTATTTACGTAACTAGTCACAGTGTATGTGTTCGTAATATTATAATAAAGCCCACTGTTGTAAATAACAAATATAATGTGTTAACTCGTCGTGTGTTATTATTCATTGAACTCCTCCTCTGCGTGTCACTCCTACGTCCTCCTCTACGTGTCACACCACCACTCCGGTCCCGCAACGAGACACGCCCTCCGTACCGTGACACTGGCGCCCTCAACGTGATCGAACCCAGCCCATCCGATCCAAGAGCCCAGCAACCGCCTCAACGTGATCGAACCCAGCCCAGCCCATACCAGAACCCAGCAGCCGCCTCATCGTGAACCCAGCTCATCATCCCGGAGCCATCAGCATCAGCAGGATAAGCTCTGGTCGTGAAGCTGTTCTGGATTAGTCTCGACCCCGTCTGTCGAGTGAAGCCCATCCCATCATCTAAAAGATTTTTTTTTAATTTTTATAATAGTGTTGTTTTGTGTTAATTATTGTTTTAGATATTGTTATTTATTTTATTTCTCAAAATTCCAAAAGGAACTAGTCGTCCCAAAAAAATTTGCGGCCTCTTTTGACTACATCAATTCCATCATTCCAATAAAAATCAAGCATTTTAATTTATTAACATTTCTTACAGGTTCCAATTTCCATACTACCTAACAAGATTTTACCTGACAAACTATTTTATTATTATTATTTTACAACACACATATCCAATCAGTACATGGTGCAATACTTACTTACAAAACTCAAAACAAAACATAACCACCCCATCCTACAGACAGTAACATTATCCAAGGTTCACATCTGAACCCTCATAAGCTGGTAGCATTCACTTGTGCTAAACTCTTCGGAGACACTTGTGTTTGTGACCAGTACTGACTAACGGGAGTGCTGTTGGAGAATATCCTCAGCGTATCCTACATACCAACTATTGATTAGAAGGTGACTCTTCTAGGGCATCCTGCCGACATGCTAGGGGTCACTGTATAGTCAAAGTTGGCTACTTTACACGCACAACACAAATTACTATTTATATAAATAACGTTACACTTCACTTTCGAATTTATTTAATCATATTACATATTCGTAGTTATTACAAACGTACCAACCCGTTAATAAATTTTAAATCCATTTTGAATCCCAATTTATTATAAACCAAAGCTTATGGAAGAGTTATAGCTTTGATGTATTAATTTCCCTCTTTCCTCCTCAACCTCTGAAGAACTCCGTAGGCATGCACTCTATACCACTGGGCCATCTTGACTTATGCTAAGTTGATGAAATTGTGAATTTCAATCATTTGTTGGCGAAAACTTGAAAATAGAAGGTCGTAAGTCAAACTAAACGTCAAACTAATACGTTGTGAGAATTCTTATCGACTTTTGCTGGCGTCTATGCCTAACCTACGAGCGAAGTATCTATAGTAATAGTTTGGTATTGCTTGAAGTACAAAGTACGACGAATGAGGTATAAGAAAACCCGACTGCAAACAAACTTTTTAGGCAGTCTGATGCAGTTAGTTGCAGTTATTTTAGTTCAATCACAGATTTCATGCCACCAACTGCATCAGACTGCTTAAAACATGACTTGTTTAAAACTTTTTAGTTTTTGTTTTTACAGTCGGGTTTTGTTGAAAACAACTTGTTAGGTAAGTTCAATGGCTTTTTATGCCACATAATGCGAGGTTTCTGAGCCATAGGTCAAGCTGCAAAGGGAAAGTTTGAAAGATTCACCGCAGCAGGACTGCGGCATCACAAGCAACTGAAGGAACATGGGTGGGTTTTAGTCAGTTAGAGTCTGACAAGCTCCACTCAGAGCGGGAGAAGTTATTAGATGATTTCCCACCCAAAAAAGAAAGGGCGTGCAAATGAAATTGACAAAAAAAATATATAGATTCGTATAGGTACATATATATATATTATAAACTCTTCAAAAACATTACCCTCCTTCTGGGGAATTTGGGTAAAAAGCATAAGTATTGTAGATACTGAAAGACTAAAGCTCGCTTTGACAGAAACTTTTACTTTCAGGGTTGTTGTAGTATATAAAGTTTAGGAACAAATAATCTAGAAACTAATATTAGGTACATAGTTGTCACAAAAAAAGGCTTGAACATAGGAAATCTATCTATACAGTGTGAGTCTTTATAATGTGCCCATATCGAAATTAATAAATTAATTTTATGGACAGAAAAAATTTAAAAAATTTATATTTTTTTAAATTGATGAAAACTAAAACATATTTATTTTCAATTGAGGATATTTTTTTTTCACAATTTTCATTTTATGAGGATGCCTAATTACTTCCAATCAATATGGAGTATTTCATCGCGATAGATCATTTAGTTTACAAGTTACACCGTTTTGTTTTCGTTTGTTTTTTAATATAAAAACGGAATTTAGATTTTTTTTCCGTCGATAAAATTAAGCATAGATTCCCTCATTTCGATATGTGCACATTATAAAGAATCACACTGTTTATATATATATATAAATAAAAATCAATTTCCGAAGTCTTGGTATGTAAGCGTATCACTCAAAGAAAACCTATTTCGTTTATTTATTATTTTTGTTTTGATCGTAATTGGCAGGACATGGTTAGTGTGTTCTGCCCGCACCTTTTCCCAACTGTCTTGGAGTCGGCTTCCAGTCTAACCGGATGCAGCTGAATACCAGTATTTTACATGGAGGGTCTGCCTATCTGACCTCCGCAACCCAGTTACTGGGTAATACGAAGGTTAGTATGAAATAAAATTTAAGGAAATAAATATAAAATTAAAATTGCAACCGTGCGAAGCCGGGGCGGGTCGCTAGTTCAAAATATTTTAATGCTTCGATCATTAATGTCGTTTCCAGAGCGACTGTCAGGTATTAATTAGGTTGTTTTAACTAAAAAAAAATACTAAGATCTAACATTAGTATTGAGTGAATGAAAATACATGATCTTTTCGACGTCGCGTCGAGAATTTTCAAGTTTCTGGCATTTGTGAGGTAATATATTTGTCAACAAGATAATTTAATTTTTCAGCGTAGGTAGGATTTGTAGTTATTCTTGGAAACTAAATTAAATAGAGATTTCAAAAGTAAACAAGGTATAACAGCCCAACCGGTCGAACTTCGAGGATAAGTGGATGGATGACCATTCATGACTCCTCCGTGTCTCGGAATTCACGTTAAGTGGATGGGGGACCATTCATAACTCCTCCGTGTCTCGGAATTCACGTTAAGTGGATGGGGGACCATTCATGACTCCTCCGTGTCTCGGAATTCACGTTAAGTGGATGGGGGACCATTCATGACTCCTCCGTGTCTCGGAATTCACGTTAAGTGGATGGGGGACCATTCATAACTCCTCCGTGTCTCGGAATTCACGTTAAGTGGATCCGACCATTCATGACTCCTCCGTGTCTCGGAATTCACGTTAAGTGGATGGGGGACCATTCATGACTCCTCCGTGTCTCGGAATTCACGTTAAGTGGATGGGGGACCATTCATAACTCCTCCGTGTCTCGGAATTCACGTTAAGTGGATGGGGGACCATTCATGACTCCTCCGTGTCTCGGAATTCACGTTAAGTGGATGGGGGACCATTCATGACTCCTCCGTGTCTCGGAATTCACGTTAAGTGGATGGGGGACCATTCATAACTCCTCCGTGTCTCGGAATTCACGTTAAGTGGATGGGGGACCATTCATGACTCCTCCGTGTCTCGGAATTCACGTTACGTGGATGGATGCCCATTCATGACTTCTCCGGGCCTTGGAAATCACGTTAAGTGGATGGGGGACCATTCATGACTCCTCCGTGTCTTGGAATTCACGTTAAGTGGATGGGGGACCATTCATGACTCCTCCGTGTCTCGGAATTCACGTTAAGTGGATGGGGGACCATTCATAACTCCTCCGTGTCTCGGAATTCACGTTAAGTGGATGGGGGACCATTCATGACTCCTCCGTGTCTCGGAATTCACGTTAAGTGGATGGGGGACCATTCATGACTCCTCCGTGTCTCGGAATTCACGTTAAGTGGATGGGGGACCATTCATGTCTCCTCCGTGTCTCGGAATTCACGTTACGTGGATGGATGACCATTCATGACTTCTCCGGGCCTTGGAAATCACGTTAAGTGAATGGGGGACCATTCATGACTCCTCCGGGCCTCGAAAATCACGTTAAGTGGATGGGTGACCATTCATGACTCCTCCGGACCTCGGAAATCACGTTAAGTGGATGGGTGACCATTCATGACTCCTCCGTGTCTTGGAAATCACGTTAAACTGTTGGTCCCGCATGTCATTTGAAGATCTTTGGCAGACGTTACGATTAGTCAGAAGCCTGCAATCTGACACAAGTCTTGCCAAAGGGTATATCGTGTTACCCAGTTATTTTATTTTTTATTTTGAGACAAGCCCGCCACACTATTCCAAAACTATTGTAACTCCTGTAACCCAGAACAAACAGTGGCAAACACCAGAAAAATCGCCGAGGCAATGAAGCTCGACGAGTCCGAAAAATGATTAAACTGTCTTAGTTCCCGCAACAAAATTAATTTGAATAGAACAGCGGAGGAGTAAGAAAAACATAATTTCCTCTTCCCTCCTAATAAAGCAGGAGATAGAACAAAGCTAGGTCATTAAGCACAAAGGAATATTTACAACTGGGGTAAGCCCAGTTGCCAAGCACCACGGATTAAAACACTAATATTAATGGGTCTTAAAATTTTGAGCTCTTACATTTGATTCCAATAATAGGTATGACAAAAACTCTTGAACGCACGGAAATTTGTTCTAATTTCCACAAGGTGTTACCCTAATAGCATTTAGTGTTGGCATTCGGTTGGGCCAACAATAAATGCTATCATTTTATTGTTGGCCCAACAATAAATGCTGTTAGGGTACCCAGTTAGTTGGTTGTGGAAGTCAGTTAGGCAGTCGCTTCATATAAAATACTGGTACCTATCCAGCTGCATCTGGTTAGACTGGAAGCCGACCCCAATATAGTTGGGAAAAGGCTAGGTAGATTGATTGAATACGCATTTTAATGTCACCACTGTTGGGGCACAGGCCTCCTCTCTGTTGGACGGGTGTGGACCGTAATCCACCACGCGGATCCAGTGCGGGTTGGTGGATGTCACGTAAAGGTGTAAATGGTGTCAAGTAAAAATAACACCAACCGTATAATAATAATAATATTCCACAACTATCACACAACGCCATCTAGTCCCAAGCTAAGCAGAGCTTGTGTTATGGGTACTAGACAACTGATAAACATACTTATGTATTTCTAAATACATAAATATTATAGATAAATTACACCCAGACACAGAACAAATGATCGTGTTCATTACACAAACATTTGTCCTGGGTGGGAATCGAACCCACGACCTCCGGCATAGCAGTCAGGGTCACTAACCACTAGACCAACAGGCCTGACGTATACGACAAACACACATACTATACACACACGGTGGGTACTCTACACACGGCAAAAATGTTAAGTGCCCACTACCAGACAGGTAAATCTCATTTTTGTGCGTATACCAACCAAAACAAAATTCTTAGGCAAAGACAGATAACAATGGGGCGCCCAGCATATCCTCATTTTCATCCATCACTAATAAAACGCTTAAACCATCAAAGCCTAAACTAACCTACTTATCTAATCTACATCTCGTACTACTCGTATAAAATCTCCTCAAAAAGTGAAACGTGTTTCAATTAACGTTTCCCATTCGCACATCAGTTTCGTTCAGTATCTTATAAATAAACTTTCTACTAAATTTCGTAACACAAGGTGCTATTGTACACCAGTTAAGGCAACATTTCACAGTAACTAGTCCGTTTTAAACAAACTGTTAATCAGTTTGCAACAAGTTTGGGGAGTTTAATGTATCGTGTTTAGAGTTTTTACCCTTGTATTTAAGTTCTTCAGGATCGCCGCTGGCTGTTGACGAAGTCCTAGAGGTAAGTTTGTCTGTTATTCCCTCGTGGTGGGAAACTTACACTCTAATACATAGAAACACTTATCCCAGTCCGTTTTGTCATTGTGGATAAGATTATGGCGTCATTTCCCCTGAGAGTGGCCTGTTAGTGGCCACTTGGGACGGCCAAGTGCCTAATAATTTTGACTTAGTCACTGTCTACAAGTAATACCGCTGTTGTGGTAATAATCTCGGTTGTTTATGTTTGTGTTTCTAGTCTATTGAATTTTTGTCTTTATACAGACGAGACGTTGAAGCCAGCCAACAAAAAAAAAAAACAATAAAAAAGTCTACAGCTTCGCGTAAAAATACGATTCACCATCAGAACATTGAATCTCAATCTGGATACTGATAATAACAGTAACTCGATAAAACATCGTTTCTTTAGTATTTTAGTAAGCTGTTTCACGTGAGAAAATCTTTATGGATCCGTTCGGGGTAGGTTGGTGTTTTTAAAGATGTTTCCTCATTTGTGTACCTCGGGGTGTTTGTCCGAATAATATTCGATAATATCTTGCTGAAAATACAGTCTATTTTTCTACTGAAATTTAGGCAGTTGTGATAGTTTCCGAAACTTTACCAATAAAATAAACATCGAGCTACATGAAACTTTCCACGTTGTGAGGGAGTCCAAAGAAATAGCTCCCGTAGTCATGGCACAGCTGCTGTTCCACTGTGCGAGATGTGGGCTATTTGTCATCCACACGAATACGCGATGACCTAACAAACTGCCTTTACTTACAAATGCCCCAAAACATAAATCCAACATGTTACTGTTGTTTGGTTTCATACACGCTGACCAACCTTACGTTCGAACAGATTACAAGTTTCTTCATGCTGTCAGGGAAAAAGTTGACAGACAATGTGAAAATAAGTAGATACGGTACGATTGTTCTCGAGTCCTTGAACACGTAAAACGTTCAGTTTACGTCAAACCTGGCACGTCTGTGTTTGAGGATTATGCCATAAGCCTTATTGAAGTTCCAAATAGACGCAGATTTAATTTATAGCCCGTCAATGGCCTCCTGAACTGAGTAAATTAATTAGAATTTTGACGTAGGCCGCTGTCAGGCGCTCCAGTAGTGTACGGCACCTTGGCACCTCCGCACAGGAATACTAAATCCTCCGACCACTCCAACCAAACGGTTGTGACTTAATTAAATTTATGCCCGACATGGTCTTAACATTTAATTTAGATATTCAAGAAGCATCTAAAGTTTTTACAACCGCACGTCATCCGCATGGGATTATCGTAAACTAACTTGGCCCTGGGTTTATGAAATTCGGAGGCAATTATTTACGTGTGTGTTTGGATACAAGTGTTATTAAAGCTCGTAACCCGTATGCGCGCCCTTGCTTTTAGTTATAGCTTTGCTTGCGTGTTATTTTTGATGATCTTTACAGGAAATCCTAATTTGAACTTCAATAATTTTTTTTTTGTTTAAAAGCCCGTCAAACGAAACGATTATCCGTTATGTGACATAATATCTGGCTAAGTTTATACTTAGCAAGATATGTCGGTTTTCATTATTAAAAACCGACATTTTATAATCAAAGTAAAAACCATGTTTAGCTTCAGTACCGTTTGTACTCGTAACTGTTTACTTTGTTCAATTTCACTTTTTTGTTGATCGAGTTACGTAACCCATGGTTAGTTTAAAGATTTGAGGTTGTTAGGTACATAGTAAAATCTTAGATTTAAATTAAAACAGATTTTAAGAAAAACTGCCTTTCATTTTACCATTTTTGCTTTGCGTATGTTATCATCAGAATGACAATTGAGATATTCCGCTTCATCAGAAATATTCTCTGCCTTGTAGGTAGGTACCTACACTCATAAATCTACTTATAAATATTTGCGAGTATCGTTCGCGGGTGTCATCCCCGTTGCCGACACTCCGAGAGCCGAACGCTGCAGTCCTCGCCAAGAATTTTGCGATATTTATTCAAAGTCAACCTCAATCCTCACTGATATCCGGAACACGTCCATTTGATACCGTTACATTCATACAAGCCTTATAAATTCGCCTTCTTTATGCAAATATCCCACGCCGTAAAAAAACTTTGAGGCCCTTACATTGTCAAAAGAAAATATATCCCCAAACAGTTATGAGCTAGACGGTATGCAGTAAATCAGATCTGATTGTAGAAAGGAGAAAAGTTTTTTAGTTTACCAGGCTCTAATAATAAACTGGAAGCCAGCATTGGTTTTATTGCTATTTGGAACATAAAGGGAACATGAAACAATACAGATATTCCTATGAGTCCGCGTACAATTTATGATTAGATTGCGTCTAATAAAGAGCCTTAAACTCACGATTTAACCGTTTCTGTTGGCAATTGGCCATTCAAAAGTGGTTTCAATTTCAGTTATTATTCAAAAATAGAAGTTTCGAGGAAGCTGGATTAATCTGCGAGGTTAATCCGGAATTATCGTAGCTGTACGCCTTACGGTGAGTTCGTAACATCTCCGTTCTTTGGTATTGGGATTTAGTTTCCATTCGAAATGCACTAATAGCTACAAGCTAAGCCAACTTCATCGTTACTGGAAAAATATTGAACAATTTTTTTCGTATTTAAATAAGTATTCTCTAAAGTTGTCAGGAAAAATGTTACCTACTACAGTCTCACCTAATCTCAACATCTCTAAAATCTTGTTGGTTTTTCACACAAGAATCTGTATGTTATGGCTAGTTAATATTTTAGTTTGTTATTCCTATTTGCGAGTCACAAATAGACTTTTTTCTTTCTTTCTTTATACAGATACCAGTTTTACCTAATATTTTTTCCCAAGCAAAATGTATAAAAACCATAACAGGAAAAATAATGTTAGGGCAGTAGCGCTTTAATTGGCAATTAGTTAATTCAATTATGAAAATTAAATTATAATTCGATTAAATGTGGGACTAATTTGAAGTATTTTATTTGTGTAAGTTCCTTTCCCGGTTAAATCACAGATTATAAACAAAGATACGCACAAACTCAGTGTTAGAACTCTATTAAATTAATCTCGTCCACTATTAAATTAACCGTCGCCAATAGGTATAGATCTAACCAATGTCTCAAAGCGATATCCGAGTAATCAGATTTTAGGTTAAATAACGAATTAATTCGTAATAATGATCCTTATCCTAACAATTATCGGTAATTCTGTCGCCAGCATCATAGTAATTAGCAAGCTCTCTTACCGGGGTAATATAATAAAGGTTAACAGCTTTTTGGGGATGTTTCTTTAGGAAACATGCGCCAGCTCCCTGATCTTCATCTATCTATTTTTGTTACAATTATTTTACTCGGGCAGAAATAATATACCTACCCTTTGTAGCCTTAGGGTGCGATCCCAATAAATCTGCGATCATAGGAAAATAGGAAATTCCGTAGAATAAAACAATATTTTTTAATCTACTACTAATAAGAAGAAAGATCTGTGTTTTTTGGGATTATAATACATATATCCAAATCGGCTTAGGAATGCTGGAGGTCGTATCGCCTATCTCCGGTGTTCTAAACCAATATGAATTATTCTGTTTTGTTGGGGTTGGAATATAGTCAAGATCTGATGAAACGCTTTAGACGAAGTTCTGAAAAAAGTCTTTAGTAGAAAAAAAGCGGAAGTTTGTAGGTCAGATTTGCCTTATTACCCGACTGCCACAAAAGGATATGTAGTTCGAGAGTATGTTCATAATAGTATGTATGTAATTGTATGTCTATTTCTTTTGTAGCAAAAAGGGCTGCATGGATTTCGACAAATGAGGTATCGTTATATTGGGTTTGACTGCCATAGTGACATAGGCTAAGACTTCTGAAAAAAAAATACAATATGGCGACCGCCATTAGGTTAGTGAGGTCATATTTGTGACATGAGGACATCTTGTAGGATATCACAATAAAGGGCTCGATGTGGTGACTCCAAAAATATAACACACTAAAATGTAGAAAAAAAATATTTTCAAATTATTATTTCGTAATTCATTTGTATAAATAAAAAAATATATTTTTAAATGTTTTAATAAAAAAAAACATTTAAAAATATAAAAAATAGTATCCCACCGGTATCGGGAATAGGGTCCAAGCTACCGGAGGTCAGGGCTCCAGAGAGAGGAACCGCCTGACAATGCGAGCCGTGTCCAGAAGTAGGTACTCAGCTTTCTGAATCAAGCCCTTGATCCAGCCGCCTAAGGAGAGCCTCCTGAGGTATTGGTCTAGGCTCGTGGCTATAAGGCCATTGGCTGACACGACTATCGGCACAATGATCGCCGAGTCCACATCCCACATGTCGACAACCTTGCGAGCCAAGTCAAGATATTTGATTTGCTTATCTCTCTCAGCTTTCACGAGGTTCTCGTCATGCGGGACGGTAATGTAAACAATCATTGCACGCCTCTCGATTCGGTCTATCACCACTATATCAGGCTTATTAGTCATATTAGTTCTGTCAGTGATGATGGACCGATCTCAGTACCTACAATGTGATACCATTATCGAGAACTGGGTCGGGCAAATTTATTATTTATTATTAGCACATCAATAATACAAACACAAACATGGACAACTGGACATATTAGATTATATGAGGTCATAAACTAATGTTTATATCAATTAAAGACGTGCACATCATGTGCATAGGTATAAACACAAGTCACAATATTCTAATTAAAAAGAAAATTAAAAGCAAATAATATGAAATATTTCGTACTTAACCTGTGAAGCCCCATTTTCTATTAATTAAAAAGTTCGAATCAATTCATTCAAATAGAATTACCAGATGAAGATCAACCGTTACTAAAATATGTTTTCCTCGTACAAAATGAGACTTCGAAAGACCCCAGAAGGTTAAGCCGCATAATGAATCCTGGCAGTAAGCCGGAATTCTTCCTAGGTCGGAGAAAAACAACGAATCCTAAAAAAAACGTACTTAAGTATCAGTTAATAGCATAGGAAATCTTTTTAAGTACGTCAGTTTAGCGTTGGGGATAAATTCCGGCACCAAGTGTACTAAATGATTCAGGAAATTCAGATTACGGTGGTTGGTTAAGTGGTAGGTACTTCTAATATTATTTATAAATTATAGGGTACTTAGTACGTTCCCACACTTAAGTGAAAGCAGGCTGAAAGCTTCGCTATGTTATGTTAACAGAATGAATCGTAGTGATTTATGTCATTGGATAACTTACATGAATGGCTTTTGACATTTAAAGTACTTCCAGTAAAGATAAACTATTATTTTTTACCCGAATGCCCCAGACGGAGGGTAATGTTTTCCAAAGTATGTATGTTTGTATGTCTATTTCTTCGACACGCCCTGTAGCCAAGCCGGGGGGTTGAATTTAAAGAAAATACCGGCTAAGTGCGAGTTGGACTTGCACACCGAGGGTTCCGTACAAGCTTGCGGATATCTAAATAGTTCAGGACTTGAGTTTCGAAAATTTTTGCCAGAAAAACTTTTATTTTTTACAAGCTTTTATTTAACTTGCAATGTATGTATGTAACTAGGTCTGTTCGGGTGGAATCTTGCGACTCAAATTAGACCCACTTCTCGATGTCCGATTGGACTCAAATTTGATGTACTTGTGTATCTAGAACAGTGGTGGCCCAGTGGTATTGGCCGCGACTTACAAGTTGTAGGTCATGAGTTTAAACCCAGGCAGGCGCTTTACTTTGTGTAAATTATTTCATTACCACTGCTCTCAAAACGGTGAAGGAAAACATCGTGAGGAAACCGGCATGTCCTAGAACCAAAAATTCGAAGACATGTGACATTCACCAATCCGCATTGGGCCCGCGTGGTGGATTACGGCCCACACCCTCTCACGAAGAGGAGGTCTGTGCCCCAGCAGTGGGAACATTAAAAGACTGAGATGATGTATCTTCGCTGACAATATAATGATATGGTACCATGGAGCTGATCTGATGATGGAGACGGCAGATGGCCATAGGAACTTCTGAACTAAACTGGATAAGCCCATCGAGCCTGGGCTCGATTGATTTGTCTTGAGGAGCACTTTACATCTAGACGATATCCAGCTGCTGGCGATGAAGCTGGAAGGTGACCACGGCATATCTGTGATAAAACAACATAACCCCACCGAGTTTGGGGTCGGTTGATTCGTTTGAGGAGCACTTTACACCTAGACGATATCCAGGGTCTGATGATCTGGAAGGTGGCCACGGCATATCTGTGATAAAACAACATAACCCCACCGAGTTTGGGGTCGGTTGATTCGTTTGAGGAGCACTTTACACCTAGACGATATCCAGGGTCTGATGATCTGGAAGGTGGCCACGGCATATCTGTGATAAAACAACATAACCCCACCGAGTTTGGGGTCGGTTGATTCGTTTGAGGAGCACTTTACACCTAGACGATATCCAGGGTCTGATGATCTGGAAGGTGGCCACGGCATATCTGTGATAAAACAACATAACCACACCGAGTTTGAGCTCGATTGATTCGTATTGAGAAGCACTTTACATGAAATCATAATATCCGTAGAATATTTTAAGACATCACGCCTACTCTGAAATACTAACCTACGTTAAAAAAATAAAAAATAATAATTATTAGAAAAAAATGTTTTTAAAAAAAAGCTTTTATCAGGGACAATGAACTAAAACGTTGAAAATAATTTCTAATAAGTATGTATTTAGCGTGTAGGTACTTACCTGTATTCCTAAAAGCTTGAGGCACAGAAGTATAGTAAGTATCTAACCTGTAACGGTTAGTGCCTCAAGCTTTTGAGAATATAGGTAAGTACTACGCGGTAAATACTTACTAGAATTTATTGCCAACTTTTTAGTTCATTGTTCCTGATAAAAGCTTGTTTTTAGAAACATTTTTTTACCATTAATTTATTTTATTTTTCGGTAATTAGACGTGGTTAAAATAATTTAAAATCTGTTTGAGCTTGTGCTAATGAGGTCCTTTCATACGATGCACCACATGATACGGTCGCCTCATTGTTTTTAGAGTTCCGAAAGTCGAATGAAAAAACGGAACCCTTATAGAATCACTCGTGTCTGTCTGTCTGTCTGTCTGTCCACCTGTCTGTCTGTCACAGCCAATTTGCTCCGAATCTGCTGGACCGATAGAGTTGAAATTTGGTACACACATGAATATCTGTGACCCAAACATGGACATGTACCCTAAATAAATTAATTTGCAATATGGGGGGCACTTTTGGGGTAAAATCGGAAAATTAAAAATCAAAGTTTTTTTAAATTGTGTCGTGTGATAAGTATATCAATTGAAAGAACACATTATGAGGGTCTCGAACATATTTTTTTCATCATTTTAAAATATTTAATTTTGAAGTTATTTAAGAAAATTGATGAAAAGTGACCACTCCCGCCCCTTTCTCCATCTCTGAAACCATTGGGCCTAAAATTTAAAAAAAAAATAAAAAAAGTTGTTCTTTACTTACAGATTACAGGAAACCTATAAAGTGGAGGCAGTTTGAAAAAAAACCTGACAAAAAATATGATTTGTTCGGAACTCTTTACGCGCGAGTCCGACTCGCTCTTGGCCGGTTTTTGTGATGTACCTAATTAAAAATTGACGGTAGTCAGACTTTTCCCTTAAGTTATGTTATAAAACCTAAGCCAAATTTCATGTTTGTAGGACAGCGGGAAGTACCCTAAAAATTTTGATTCCCTTGAGTGTCGAAATATACGTTTTTTGCGGCATAATCGGCCGTATCTTTTCTTACGTTAACTTAGAAGTTTGTTTTTTTCTCAGCTTCAAGGGACTGTAGGCCTGAGTAAATGGTTTAATTTCAACTCGATACCTCCACGCGTTCTCGAGATAATGGGTCTTGACAGACGGACAGACGGACGGACGGACAACAAAGTGATCCTATGAGGGTTCCGTTTTTTCCTTTTGAGGTATGGATCCCTAAAAACGAGGTATTAGATTGGTCTTGACAGACGAAGTTCCATAGGTTATTACTTTCTTTTTTATTAGAAGTAGAAGATTTTTTTTAACCTGACTGCATTAATCATCTAAAAAGTTCCAAAAAAGTTACTTTTCAAGCAGTCTGATGCAGTTGGTGGTATTTATTTTAGTTCAATCGCAGATTTAATGCCACCAACTGCATCAGACTGCTTGAAAATTACTTGTTTGGAACTTTGTAGTTGTTTTTTGCAGCCGGGTATTTTAATAAATAAGTTACTAGACAAAGTTGTAGATAGAGCTTAATAATGTAGATGTTTATACGATTGAAGTCAATAGTAGGTAAGTACGGTCAGAAACAAAAGTCTATTAAACAAAATGATTCGTTAAACCTGCTTGTCTGCATTTTATACGAACAAAATATTCTTTAACACGTCTGTTTCTCAACATTATTTTCCGACAGTACCTACCTACATATTTCATTTTTAATAATCCTGATATTTTTGACATACCTACAAGTTCTATCCTATTATAACACTTATAGGTACACTGTTTCCCAAAACTATGCAAGCATAAAGCAAATGCATATAAAACAATGACTAGTAAAAAACGAAAAAGTTTTTCAGTTTCCATGGTAAAAACTGAAACGTACCGACCGAGTCAAATTTAGTACGTTCAATTGTATTGTGCTGCGTCAGGCAGTTCACGACAACAATAGCAGGACAGTTTTCGTTTACACAACTTTACTACACAGCGATTGTCAGAAACGTTGAGTTGACTTTGTTATTTTGATGGTTGATGACCATTCCGCCTGGAGTGAAGATTAACGCTGAATGTGCGCTTCGCAAAATATAAATAGCTACATACATAGTGTTCGTTGTTTAAAGTCTAGCATAGCAAGTTTTTTTTTTTTTTTGTGGGGTGGTATATCATCCAATGACATCTCCGAGGGCGTGTCAGACTCTTACTGACTAAAACCCACTGTTCCTTCCCTGCCTGAGTGCTCAGGGGTGCGGTAATCTGCCTTTCAACGTTCCCACTGCTGAGACACATGCCTCCTCTCTGTGAGACGGAATGGGCCGTTATCCACCAGTACGGGTTGGTGGACGTTACAAGTCTGCGATTTTGTGGATCTAGGACATCCCGGTTTCCTCACTTCACCGTTTTGAAAGCAGTAAGCAGGGCAGGTGATGCAATCATTTTCACAAAGTAATGTAGTGCCGGTCTGGGTTCGAAACCACGACCGTAAGTAGGAGCAGTTACCACTGGGCCTCTACTGCTCTACAGGGTGTAACGGAAAGGTATGGTCATATTTTAAGAACCATTTTTGCCCATGGAAATTACTCACACAACACAAACGCTCACAACTTCCTCTAAGAAAAAATAAAAAATTCTCAAAAAAAATTGGACTTTCCATACAAAGTTATGATCAGCTCATAAATTAGAGATAGATTTTCTTAAAGAAAGTTGTTCGCAGATGCAGTTCTTAAAATATGACCACACCTTTCCGTTACACCCTGTATATTTAGATGTAACCTCAATAATTTTCCGTATCTATTGAAAATCGTCAAAGGACAAATATATTCTTTTGTAATCAACGCAATGTCGCGAAGAATTCTGAATAAATTGTAAGTATCAATTCATATTTTTCTTAAGAATCGTGCTTTTGTTGCAGTTCGTGTAGCAAATAAATCACGTTGTGTATTGTCGCTCCCACAATTCCTATCGTTTTTCTATAGAAATTATAATAATAATTCTTCCATACTCCATTACTCGCGAAAGTTTAGGCACTGAGAGGCGTAGGCAGTTTTCTGTTACCTTGTACCTATCTACTTATATTTTTTCAGTTCGGCAGAAAAGTCTATGTAAGGAGAATACAAAAGTCTCAGAAAGAGACAAATTTATTATTTGAATATTTTCGCGTTGAGTTAGCCGAGTTAGATAAACAAGTTTAGTTATAAGACAACTTTCTAGTTGTGAAGATGTATCAGAGATTCGGAGTTGGTACATATTTCATCCGGCCTGTCACTGGTAGATAGAGCTCGACGGGTAGCGGGTAGCGGGTAGCCAGCCTGCCGTTTATAGGTAATAAACCTACAAATATTAGGAGCAATATCACAGGGAGTGGACAAGTGATAACTGGGGATCATATTTTAAATTGCCTCAGAGTTGGTGCTACATCGATGTTATGACATTGTCGTTTGTCGCACCCGGCAACGTGAGGTGGTTTAATTAATTGTCCGTAGATGTGTTGATGAATACAAGGCCCATTGTAACTAAAGGTAAATACAGGATGTAACGGAAATGGGTGGTCATATTTGAAATGCTGCTTCTGCCCAAAGAAAATAATAACTTCTTCAAGAAAGTCATAGACAACACTGAAAAAAAAAATTGGACCTCGCATACTAGTTTTGATCAGCTGGTGATAACTTTGTACGGCAAGTCCCAATTTTTTTTGGTAACTTACTATACAGAGTGTAAAGAAAACGCTTCTGAAAACGGAGACAGGTGATAAGGCTATTGATTCTCGATACGATACCATCAAAAAATCTGGAAAAAAAAATTATCTAATTTATTTAGCATTTTGCGTACACTATGCTGTGAGAACACTCAAATGAAACTTTATTTGCAGTTAAAGACACTCTTTTTTTTACAATTATAGTATGCTATGTAATATTCGTAAAATATGAGCTGACGCTCGCGCATTCCTCGAGTTAAAAGTGCGTGCGCACTCGCTACAGCCTCGATCGCGGCTTACGCCCCCACGTCCACACGACACCGAAGTAAAGCGAAAGATTACTGGTATCGTTTGCATTTAGGTTGTATATAATCTACATTCTGGCTTTGGAAGCGTTCCCCTTACACTCTGTATATGACTTTCTTGAACAAAATAGTTATTTCCATTGGTAGAAGCAGTATCTAAAATATAACCACGCTTTTCAGTTACAGCCTGTATAGGCTTGCTTTTTTATCAATGATAGGCACGCGTTTGACCACTATCGCACCTGGTGGTAAGCGATGATGTGGTGGAAGATGAAGCACGCTTGCCTAGAAGTAAGCTATTCACTCTCGAGATATAGGCCATGACGCCTCCCCATTGAAAGCTACTGAGATTGATCATCGACAGCTCTCAGCCATCAATTTTCAGCTTCATAAACACTACACTTAACCCATTTTGAAAAGTTAGACAATCGATAAAACAAAAAACATTTTCGTGCACGCGTTGGTACTCCGAATGTGATTCGATATGCAACACGTCATCGAGTTTGTCACCAATTTCGAACCAACAGACAAAAGAAGACTTCGAATGCCCAAAAAATTTTTTTTCTTTTCTTATGGATACCCAGAATCTACAAGCATACATATCTACGAAACCAAACATTAGGAAAAAGTGAAAGAAAACTGATTTTTAATTTTTATTTTGTCAGTTTTTCTTATCCATCATCATTCATCACCCAACTTTTACTAGTAGGTCCGTAGAATCAGATTCTAGTTAAATTCTGTCTCCTGTCAAAAAGCTTTTGTAATAATTTAGACGGCTTGAAATATTTAATGGTTTTAATCATCACTGGAGTTGCCCATTCGCCATTTATTCCAGTAGGATAACACAAGTTGATCCAAGAGCCTTTTGCGGTTGTTTAGGTTTATGCTTTCTTCTGCCAATTCAGAAGAAGGCAAATACGTGAGTGGACTGGACATTAAAAAATGCGCGGGCGTGAGTACCTCCGGATGTGGGTCTGACGAAATGACACTAAGTGGTCGAGAGTTCAAAAGGCACTCAATTTGCACCAATACGGTCGAGAGTTCCTCGTAAGTGAGAAGTTGTTTACCTACGACTCTAAACAAGTGAGTTTTAACACTCTTAATATTCGACTCCCAAATACCTCCGAAGTGTGGAGCTCGCGGCGGTATTCTTGTACACTCGATGCGTGATTTAAGAAGCTCATTTTTAATATCCGTTTGAACAGTTGAATTTAATAAAAAAGAATAAATATCATCCAATTGCGCCTTAGCGCCAACAAAATTGGTACCATTGTCTGAGTACATAACAGACACTGGACCGCGGCGAGAAATGAATCTCTTAAATGCGGATAGGAAAGCCTCAGATGTGAGATCCGAAACAAGCTCGATATGTATGGCTTTAGTCACCATGCATACGAACAAACATAAGTAAAGTTTCTGCGAACGTTGACCTCTACGTCGAATAGGTATATAAGCAAGCGGCCCGGCGAAATCTACACCGGTGTGTACAAAGGCTTTAGCATCACGGACGCGGTATCCAGGAAGTTCAGCCATTTTGGGTACTGGATGCTTAGGATTTAGACGGAAACAAGTATTACATTTCCGACAACGAGAACGTATAACCGTTCGGCCATCCAATATCCAAAACCGCTGCCTTATAATGGACATCAATAACCCTGGGCCCGTATGGCAGTACGTATTGTGATAGTGATCGATAATTAGATCGACCACGCGGTCGCGTTCAGGTAAAAGCGCGGGATGCCCGGCCTCATACGGCAAGTCAGATTTAGACAATCCGCCCCCAATACGTAAGATTCCGAAGCTATCAATGAAGACAGATAAACAGCGCAACTTCTTAGCTGGAAGTTCACCTGCCTTAACCAAATTCAAATCGCTCGCAAAATGTAAACCTTGAACTGATCGAACAATGAAATTTTCGGCGGTTTGAATGTTTTCAACAGAACTATGACTATGCAGTCTGTTTGTAAATTCAAGAATGTACATAAATACACGCAACAATTTATTCCATGAGCAAACACGGTCAGCTATAGTATCTAAAATACGCGGTTCAGTATTCGAAGTTTCTACAAGAAAAACCTTTGATTTAAACTCCGGCAATGTTTCACATTGAGCAGGAGCGAACTTTAAAGGCCACTCGCTCATGGGCTGATGGAGCCATGTGGGGCCGTTCCACCACAACGAGTGTCTTATTAAATCCGACGGCAGCATGCCGCGAGACAGACAATCGCTAGGATTCTCTTTCCCGGACACGTGACGGAAACAAGCGGCAGGTAAGTTTTCCTGTATTTGAGCAATGCGGTTGCTGACAAAAATAGACCATCTATGGGGAGATGAGTGGATCCACGAGAGAGCCATGGTGGAGTCCGAGAAAGCGTGGACACCTGTAATAGGTACACGAGCGGAAAGTTTTTCCTTGACTACGCGAACGAGTTTAGATAGAAGTAAAGCGGCGACAAGTTCTAATCGAGCTAGCGTTGTTATTTTAGCGGGGGAGACCCTGGACTTTGCACATAAGAGTCGGACAGTGATATCACCAGTAGGGTTGGCAATGTGTAAATAAATACAACAGCCATAACCAGTAAAGCTGGCGTCGCAAAAGGCTACGATGTTCACTACAGCTTCTCTAAAGACGCCAATGTGGCGAGGAACCTTTAGAGAAGAGAGTGAAGGAAAATCGCGCGTAAAAGCGGCAAACCGATTTGTGATAGATTCCGGTGGAACCTCATCCCATCCTACTTTAGCTAACCAAAGTTCCTTGATTAATACCTTCGCGTACAGCACAACGGGTCCTACAAGGCCCAGTACGTCGAACAAGCGGGCAACTAGCGATAGAATCGCGCGCTTCGTGCATTTATAATCCACGGCGATTGTTGTCAAAGAAAAATAATCATCAGCGGGTTCCCAGGTTAATCCAAGGATTCCGAAATTATGGACATCATTATCCATGCCAGAAAAATCAACTGGTAAGCGGTGAGACTCTGGGAGAACCTCCAATAAAGCGGGTGAATTGGTAGCCCATTTGACTAAGTCAAAGGAACCTACCCTCATTAAATCAATTAAATCGCGGGACAGACGCATAGCTGTTCGTCCGAAACAGAGTAGACGCAGTCGTCCATGTAAAACTGAGCTTCTACCAATCTAGAAGCCTCAGGAAAGCGGTCGCTTTGCTCACACGCCAAGTTACGCAATGTGCGCATCGCTAAATAAGGACTAGGTTTTAGTCCGAAGGGAACGCGGTTAAAATGAAAGGTGCGAATAGGCTCACCCTTGCTAAAACGATACAAGATTCGTAAATATTTGCGGTGGTGCTCTCTTACACCGATACGTAAGAACATCCGTTTTATATCCGCTGTCATCGCGACAGGGAATGTACGAAAATCAAGTAATAACAAAAACAAGTCTGCTTGCAAATTAGGTCCGACATGCAAAATGTCATTGAGCGACAACCTCGAGTGAGTTATATAATCCGCGATAGTTTTATTATAATTCTCGCGTAGGGTCATTAACTTACGCTCGAGCGCAAGCAAGCGCCTAGGGCGTAGCCGTGCGAGCTACCTAGCCCGCCGGGTGAGCGCGCAAAAGGCAGATCGACAAAGTATCTGCCGTCTTCAGATAAGACTGAAGAATTAAAATTATTTTCACACTCTAATTCGTGCGGACCAATAACGGAACGCAGCGCGGCGCGGCGCGGCGCGGCGGTGGCGGCGGGTGGAATTTCCTCTAGCTCAAAAAACTTATGCAAACTTGACCCGACCTCAATGTCGGCCTGCGCGGTAAACGAAGATGTAATGTGTGTCACATCACTACTACAACAATCAATATCACCCATAAGTACATAACCGAAGCTAGTCAGTACAGCAGGGGGTGCGCGGGTGCCTATGTCGACCCTGTCTCCCAGGTAAATAAAGGGGAACAATTGTGCTCCAAGCACAAGATCTACTCCGCTCGGAACATTCCAGAGCGAGTCGGCGAGCGGTAAGCTACTTAAGTATGACATGTTATCATTGTTATGTAATCTAATTAATTTCGCGGGAAGTCTATCTGTAATACAATCAACAACTAACGCTTGTATCGAAAACTTCGTATGAGGGTCAAACCGAGATTCTATGTTGAGATGAATAAAACCGTGTATTGGTTTCGATGACATTCCAACACCTTGTAAAAATGAATTGCGTAATTTAATTATGGGTAAGTTCAAACGTTTACAACAGTCCACAGTAATTAAATTATTTTGCGATCCGTTATCTAGTAGGCACCGAACCACCTCCTTATCTCTGATGTCGCTATAGTATGCATATAACTGCGCGGTCGCTAGCAAAATGGTTGACCCAGTTTTAACAGCTGTAGTGAGCGAAACAGATGTATCCTTAGTAGGCGCTTGCGGCTCGGGCGATAATGACTCATGTTTTTCTCGGAAATGTAAGAGAGAATGGTGGTTCTTCTTACAAATTTTACAAACGTTACGTGACTTACATTTAACCAAAGAATGGGATAGACTCAAACAGTTTATACAGCCACGTTTAGCTTTAATAAATTCAAAACGTGCAAGCGGTGTTCTAATATTTTTAAACAGCGGGCAATAGAACAGCTGATGTCGTACGTCATCCTTATCGCAAAGCGTACATTTGCCATTCGAAACCGGTTCATTACGCGATACGAATGACTTAGCGGTGTTATTTTTTGTTTGATGATTCGCTGAACTAGACTTAGCGCGCGGTTCCGTCTGTAAATTATTACCGTATGAGCGTTGTAGTACCTTAACATATTCTTGCATGAATGTTATAAACTCCGCATAGGAAGGTAATTCTTTTTCACTCACACGTGATTCAAACTGTAAGACAGTTTGCGCGTCAACCTTTCTTAAACCACAGTGTAATAAAACAAAATCCAGTAAGTCTGGAATGTCTAACTGCTTCAAGGCTGCGACGGACGCTGAATATCGTTCCACAAAAGTATTGAGGCTGGCGGCATTTCCGGCGCATTGTTTAATGTCCAGTATATTATTGAGATAATGAATCCCTAAACTACGCTTATCTTGATACCTTTTTACGAGACTGTTCCACATAACGTTGTATGTATCACCTGTAGGAACAATGCCCGCGGTCAGCTTCAAGGCATCATGAGTCAACCTACTGATCAAGCACTGGACACGCTGCGAGTCAACCAGATCGGTATTTAAATGAACATTGCTTCGAAACATTTCATAAAATATGGGCCAATTTTCCGCTTTACCATCAAACGTTGGCAAATCTATGGGCGGTAATTTTATCCGAGTAGGTACCCACTTTGTGTTCCGATGTTTCGTTTTTCGAAAGTATGAGATTACGTTTATATTTAATATTAGAATATAAGTCTTCAATAGAATATAGACTCGAATAGTCTGGTGCGGTTTGGTCAATCTCGAATTGCAATTCATTCATTTGTTCTATTATTTCCTCAAATTTGTTATATTGCTCAGTAATTGTTTCTGACTGCGCTAAGAATGTCTCATTTGAACGTGAATCATAGTTCGAGATGTTTCTGGAATCATTATATATGCGATTAACTCGCTCGAAAATCATTTGTTTTTTAGCGGTAAGCTGAGCCAATTTAGCTTCTTGCTTGCGGGACGCCATTTTGGGGCACTAATATAGTTATGTGCCTACCGTAATGACTTGTACTTAATTTGTACTGAATTTTACTGATGCCTATCCAGGCTCGAAAGGACCATCTAATGGAGTTGCCCAAGCGTGTAAATAGCCGTGGGTCTCGGCGGATGTAGAACAGTAAATACGACCAAGCACTTGGAGGGAATGCTGGCCCAAAATTGCCTATATTTGTCTGTATAACTTCAAGTTAGGAGTGGTCGGCAGCAGTCGGCGAATGTGGCCCTACTCACAATTTGTAAAACAAGTGGTACCTTACTTTCCGGGCTGTTCTCGATGGTTGCACGTCGAATTGTCGAGTGGCCACTCGTTCTCTTCACACCAACACTCCTGATTATGCTTGTTCAGTAGTTAACGGACGCGGTAAATATGGGTTATTTATTATTCCCGGTGGATCCCCAACGTTTACGGGATTTACTCGGGATTTTAGCGTATTTGCGGGGACGATATTATTTTAAGACATTAATTTAGTCTGCGGTGAGATGCGCGCTGTGCCTCGCGGCGTTAGACACACACACTGACGTCAAACTGACGTGACGTCGATTGTTGCATTTTAAATTGTCTATAGCTCGTCGTAAAGCCGGCCACTCACGTCTGTCTGACAAATTAAAGCGAGACACACACGCGACGTGATACCAACCCCACCCAACTTGCAGAGTGGCGGCAACTCGCCACACCAATCACTATAGATTTTTTTAAGGACCTGGTTTGATTCCAATGATATTTTTTCGCTGAACTCTTTTATCAGCTGTATTCCTTTTTAAAAAACCGGCCAAGTGCGTGTCGGACTTCACACATTATGGTACCGTACGATATGAGGGAATTTCAAAGAAAAGATCTGATTTATCAATATATTTGTAATTGTTAGTAAAATGTACTAATAATAAAAATGATCACCAAGTTACAAGTTCTTATGTCAACGGGCAGTTAAAAAATTCTCCGGAACATAATTTTGTGACAGATGACGGACAGATGGATACGTGAGTGACAGCAACGGCTCCGTTTGGACCCTTCGGATACGGAACCTTAAAAATGGACGCTCTTGGAAATTCGTTTTCTTTAATTGCGTGTAAACAAGTAGCGACACTGCAGACGCATTTTTTTCCCTTTTAATTAGAATGGGTTTTATTTGCCTTGTCCGTGTGATGCAAAAACAATTCTCTTTTTCTGTGGATTATGTCGACCCGCATCATGGTGTTTACGCCTCCATTCACTGTTTAAGAAGAAAGGGCATTTACGTACGATGAAATAGACGTAATTGTGGTCAGTACCCACTTACCTTTCATTGTTCCCACCAATATACTGTCTTTACCCTCACCAAAACCGTGAACAAGTCGACTATACTGATAATACATGTAAATAGTTATGGTCGCCATTTTTTGATATTGTATTCCGTATAAACAGCCTATCGGCCACTTTGCATACAAATTGTACATTCTTCTCAGCTGTAGAGCGCAGACCTGTATAAATTACCGTCACATTGTTCCAACCGTTTAGCTTGATGTTTCAATTTCGCCTCACGAACTTGGAGTGTTTTGAGACGATGCTATCTAAATAATTTTAAACTTTAGTCTAGGCTGCTGTTCTCCTTTTAAAGACAAATGCAGTGTTCTGTAATTCAGGAAATATTACAGAGACATTTCGTTGCATGCGTCCGACGAGTATTGTTGTCCCTTTTTTAAGTACCTACGTCTGGGTATTTCATCAAATCAAAGCTCTGAGCGCAAGTAGCAAATCGTTTATCAAGTGTTTAAAAAAATGTCTAATAATACTCGTAAATTCATTTATTTCAGGCTATAAAAACCCATTAAATTTAAATACCTACAACTTTACATTAAAAACTATGATTACATTTTGTTGATTTAGTACGTAATATGTTACGGAGGAGGAGCTCGTGGCTAAAGTAATAACAGCCGCACGGGTCGATCCATAAGGTCAAGCTACGCTTGCCGGGGTTGGTCCATGGATGAGTGACCATCTTTACATACCGAGACTCCTCCGTGCCTCGGAAAGCACGTTAAGCCGTTGGTCCCGGCTGTCAATCGTGGATCTTTGATAGTCGTTACGGGTCGTCAGTAGCCCGAAAGTCTGACAACCAGTCTTACCAAGGGGTATCGTATTACCCAGTTACTGGGTTTTGGAGGTCAGATAGGCAGTCGCTCCATGTAGAATACTGGTATTCAGCTGCATCCGGTTAGACTGGCAGCCGACCCCAAGATAGTTGGGAAAAGGCTAGGCAGGTAGGCAGTACGTAATATGTTACGATATGAGATTTATAATACATTAAATTAAAATAAATGAATTTCAAAAAAAAAATAAAGGGACGAGAATCGTTACTGCTCATCTTTGTAAACTTTAATACAATACACCGGCTCACATCTGTTGCTAGTCATGCCAAAGAAAAGAGAAACACTTTCTTTTCAATATTTTCATCTTTTGTTATACGATTTTCGAGGTAGGTGTAAGCGTATAAGACATTGATATATATTACGAGTAAGAATCGGCCTCTTTACATACAATAACGATATTTGCGCTAGGAATAGAGGAAAGAAATAGAGTCCCGAGCGGCTCCCTTCACGGGTTACGCTGATTAATTCTTTGAGATACATATCAGAACAGGAAAGGTCTTAAAATGTGGCATTGGGGAAAATACGCGTAGGTATTCTATCCAGCATTGTTGTCGGCTCCTAGGGAACTTTATACGGTGAGATATTTATGTAAGAGCCACATTTACAAGTTACATTATGATTTCATGCGCTGAAAGAAACACTGAAAACTTGTGCTACATACTCGTAGGTACGAGTACCTACTATAGAATGGCAACGTTTACTTAATGAGTTCGTTTCTTTTGTTTTCAACCGACTTCATTAATTTGAAGTGATCTAGTGTAGGTATGGTGTAGTGTAGTCATTTCTGAGTGAGTAGGTATTTGTAGTTATAAAAAAAACTTTTTAACAAAAAAATTAACCGACGAAAAAGAACTAAAAAGCAAAAAATAAATAAACCTTTTAAGTCTTGAGTAATGAGCTTATTTACCTACATAAAATATCAAATTTTATATAAACTAATTTTGAGTCGGCGCCAAACAACAATCAATATTAAATATCTAAATTTTATAAGTACTTACAAATGAAGAAGGCTGTAAGTAGGTAATTAATCATTTTATTAATTGGCGCCGACTCAAAATTAGTTTATATAAAATTTGATATTTTATGTAGGTAAATAAGCTCATTACTCAAGACTTAAAAGGTTTATTTATTTTTTGCTTTTTAGTTCTTTTTCGTCGGTTAATTTTTTTGTTAAAAAGTTTTTTATTTTATGATTTTTTGTGGCTCGCATCATCTTTTAACACTCTGAGGCTAATTTCTAATTCTTCATCATTCCTCTTGCCACTGAGCTGATGATATAACAATCCTTCCATGAAGTTCCCAGGATATTGACCAGTTGAGGTTACCTCCAATATTGTAAAGACGTCTTTTCGTCAAAGCATATTAAGTGGTATTTGTCACTAAAACCAGTTTTTATATCTGACTTCTATTGTTTAGGAAAGGTATGGTTTCCATCATCAGCTCATTTTCATGATGTGATGGTTCCTAAATGCAAATACCTGATTCAGTTATGAAAAGTAAACAGAAACAATATTCGTGCCCAATTTTTGAGGTTCTCTCTCATTTTTTTCAGGATCCCATGATCAGATCCTGATATCCTTGACATGGGACCATCCTTGAGGTATACCCTATCTAAGAAAAAAAAATCATCAAAATCGGTTCATAAATAACGGAGTGAGGGCCGAACATACATACAGAAACGCTAAACGTACCCACAATTTTCGAAGTTTTCTCTCAATTTTATCAGGATTCCATTGTCAGATCCTGATTTCCTTGACATGGGACCACCCGTGAGGTATACCCTATCTAACAAAAGAAGAATAATCTAAATCGGTTTATAAATGACGGAGTGAAGGCTGAACATACACAAAAAAAAAAAAAAAAAAAAAAAAAAAAAAAAAAAAACATATATACGGTCGAATTGAGAACCTCCTCCTTTTTTTTCGTCGGTTAAAAAGCAGTGGTGGCCCAGTGGTATATTGGCCGCGACTTACAAGTTGTAGGCAATGAGTTCAAACCCAGGCAGGCGCTTTACTTTGTGTAAAATATTTCATCACCACTGCTCTCAAAACGGTGAAGGAAAACATCGTGATGAAACCGGCATGTCCTAGAAACAAAAATTCTAAGACATGTGACATCCACCCACACCCTCTCACAGAGAGGAGGCCTGTGCCCCTGCTGTGCCACTGCTGTGGGGACATTAAAAGGCTGATGATGAGATTTTTACGGATTACTAAAGCAAAAGGTATTTCTCTTACAAGCTTCTGCGAGCGGCTTCACCCACGTGGAATCAGTACTTCTCCTATTAAAATGTATGCTTCTGTATAATATTCCAGACCATAATCTATCTCAGTGCCAAATTTCATTTAGTTCTGTTCAGCCATTCTGGCGTGATTAAGTAACAAACATCCATCTACCTAAACTCTCGCATTATAACATTAGTAGGATACAAAAAGAGATTTAATATCCTCACTTTTTGCGAGCTCCTGCCATTGTTTATAAAGTTTTCTTTGCTCTACTGTAGTCGTGGTTGGGTGTTAAAGAACTAACCCCTAACGACGTCTTTAACTGTTTGACAAGACCTGCGCCTTGATTAATACAATTTCCCACCTGCTTGACAAAGTTTACTGTGGCAATTACCGCACAACCGTAATACGTTAGTAACGTAATTAGTTAATTAGCTCTAGAACGGCTCCGTGTGTTTCGGGTTCCGTACGATAATGTTATGTTAGGCTAACTAACGTGTCACGCACGGTACACGCTTGCTATCAATTATATTCGCAAGCTGTTCGGGTCAATGCACTCGGTAATTTAGGGCTTTAGTCACCTATTTGTTGCTGCTAGCCTAGTAGCTACGAAGACAATGTTCAGCATGTATTCAATAACATCGGGCTGAGAGCAGAGCATGCAAAAGTAAACTATATTGCGATGACCCCATGTAAAAAAGGCAACAAGAATTTAGACGTCTTAAGGCGCAGTTATACGACTTTTAATGGTTTTGAATTGAACATCACGTCTATACGACTAGTTTTATTTCTTTGAAAAAAATATATGTTTGTGCAGTGTATTAGTTGTTCATTGATTTTTTTAGTGTCAAATAGAACATCGTACAAGCAACACGTATTTCATTTCTCTCCAAAAAGGTCAAAGAAATTTCAACCTTAACACACTCAACATTTGGTCCAGATTCGAGCCGCATATTATGAAGAACCCTGTCGAAGCGATCGCCGGCCCAGAACAATAGAAAGCGATAAGGCGGCCGGCCATCCGAGCTTAATGAGTGAATGAGTGACTATTTATTGCAAGTTTAAACAAAGTGAAATAAATACGTTTTATAACTTTGATACCGATTTGTAAATTTCGAGATTACCATGGCTGAGGAAGTGTTAGAATCGTTGAACCTGGTGGAACACATTGCAAAGGCACTGAAGATTACCCAAGTGAATTTTAAGAAGTGCCCAAAAGCCAGATTAACAAGAAACTATGTCGAAAACCGTCTTAAATGTGTAGAAGATCATTGGGAAAGATATCAACGGGCCTACGAATCAATAATACGCACTACGCCGAAGGGAAAAGAAGCCGGAATACCCTACATTGAAAATAATGAATTTTACGAACACGAAGAATTATATATTACTTTAAAATCGGATCTTATGGAGTTGCTGGGATCTGAACAATCTAGTACCACGTCGCCAACATCTAGTGCTAATAAAGAAACTCGAGTAATGTTACCAAAAATACAAATACCAACGTTTAGTGGACAGTATGAAGACTGGATGTCCTTCCGTGACCTCTTCACCGCACTGGTACATACAAACGAATGTCTTACTAATGCACAGAAATTACATTACTTGAAAACTAGCATTACGGGAGAAGCCGAAGCTAAGCTGAAACATATTAAAGTAACGGATTCCAACTATGAAGAAGCTTGGAATATATTGAAATTAAGGTACGGAAACAAACGCATTAATATCAACGCTATTATGAAGAGATTTTTTTCGCAAAAGAAGATAACCTTAAATACTTCAAGCAACATAAAAAGTCTATTGGACACAAGCTTTGAATGTTTGCATCATCTCAAAAACATGGACGTGAAGACCGAAAATTGGGATACAATAATAATATTCGTGATGGTGCAAAAATTGGACTGTGACACGCATAAAGATTGGGAAAATCATGTAAGTAATATAGAAGATCCTGATACTTTACCGTCGCTTGAATCATTTCGGAAATTTCTAGAAAATCGTTTTCGTACATTAGAGCTCACAGAACCAGTCAAATCGAAGTCAACTTCAGCTACCGTTCGTGAAAAAACATTTCACATCACAGCAAACGAAATTAACAAGACAATATGCAAAATGTGTAACGAAAATCATTCACTAAGTCATTGTAAAACATTTGGAAAATACACACCATCAGAACGAAGTGATTTTATCAAAACTAACAACTTATGCTTCAACTGCCTTGCCTCAGGACACTCTGTAAGGTATTGTCGCATACCAACAAGCTGCAGATTGTGTCGAAGACGTCATCACACCCTCCTTCATGAAACAATAGACGAAAACACAACTACTTCGGACAACACAAAGAATACAACCAACGAACAACCCGGAGTGGCACTACATACAAACATGGAAAAGGTGGAAGAAGAAGAAGACATAACAATGGTGGCGTCACACATTTCGACCAAACAAAGTACAGCGTTGCTAGCTACAGCAGTCGTTCAAGTTAGAAGCGAGGACAATTACAGCATCACCCTACGCGCTTTGGTCGACCAAGGCTCACAAGCGAGCTTTATTAGTGAACGAGCCGCCCAACTGCTCAAGGCCAAGCGGTACCCAATCAAGGGCACCGTGGTTGGTGTGGGGTCAACTAGAGAAGACATCAAACAAGCAGTTCAGCTCAACCTTGAATCGACGTGTGGAACTTTCAGTCTAGAGATTAGAACATACATCATGTCAAAACAACTGACTACCAAGATACCATCTCAAACCATCAAAACAAGCGGCTGGCCTCACCTGAAAGGACTAACATTGGCTGACCCTAACTACTTCAGGCCTGGGTCGATTGATTTGCTACTAGGAGTCGACGTCTATGCCCAAATAATACAGAACGAACTACTCAAAGGTCCGCCAGGTTCTCCGTGTGCACACAAAACCACACTTGGCTGGATTTTATTTGGCAAAGTCGAAGATATAACACAACAACCTGATTCAGTTCTCGTCTTGCATCACCAAGTGATGGTAGAAGATTTCTTGAAAACACTTTGGGAAGTCGAACAAGGGACAATAAGAAAACAAACCAAAGAAGAACAACAATGCGAGAATCATTATGAAGAAAACTACAAAAGAGACAGTAGCGGGAGATACATAGTCAAACTTCCGTTCCGTAATAACACACCTGTAACACCGAGTACAAATAGTAGAGAGATAGCAACGAAGAGACTGATACAACAAGAAAGAAGATTACACCAAACACCGGATCTGAGAAAAGAATATGACAAAGTTTTAGAAGAATATCTGACCATGGGACATATGGTACAGGTACCCGGAAATGAAATAAACAAACCTTCTGTTTATTTACCACATCACGCCGTCATAAGAGCAGATAAGGAAACAACAAAAACCAGAGTCGTATTCGACGCGTCCTGTAAATACAACAATGGGAGGTCTTTAAATGACGAGCTTCTGACTGGACCTGTACTACAAGAAGATATGAGAAGTATATTGATGAGATGGCGCATGCACAAAGTATGCTTCGCAAGTGACATCATAAAAATGTATCGAATGATTCTACTGGATGAACGTGACACCGATTATCACAGAATACTCTGGCGTCGTCTGCACTTAGAGTCAGAAAAGACTGTAAGTAAGAACGAAGAAGTAAAAGATTACAGATTGCGGACAGTCACCTTTGGAACAGCATCTGCCCCATACCTCGCCGTAAAAACTTTGATGAAGCTCGCAGAAGATGAAGGTAAACCTTATCCGGAAGCCGCTAGAATAATACAAGAAGATTTCTACGTAGATGATTTAACATCAGGCTGTGACACAACTGAAAAGGCAATTGAAATCAGCCAACAAATCATTACAATCCTGAAAAAAGGAGGCTTCGAACTACAAAAATGGGCTTCCAATGATACAGAGTTCCTTAAATCAATAGACGCAAGTAAAATCACCAACAAAGCCAGTCTAAACATTAAATTAGATGGCGTTATAAAGGCACTGGGACTGTCATGGAACCTTGGAGAAGACGAATTTCACTATCAAATACACTTAAAGCCTGCAACCACCATTACAAAAAGAACAATCTTATCAGATTTACAGAAATTATTCGATCCACTAGGATGGATAGCACCCGCTATAGTCACCGCTAAAATCTTTGTACAAAAATTATGGCTAGAAGGCATTGGTTGGGATAAAGAAGTAGGAAATGAAATGGAAGAAGAATGGAAATTCATCAGAAAAGATTTGGAAAACGTCAACAAAATAAAAATCAAACGCTGGCTAAACACTTTGAGCACTGAAAAGCAACAAATCACACTACATGGATTCTGCGACGCATCAGAAAAGGCTTATGGAGCTGTCGTATACTGTCGTGTAAAAAGAAATGATGGAGAAATAATGACTCACCTAGTGGCCGCAAGAACGAAGGTCGCTCCTGTAAAAACAATTTCATTGCCCAGGCTAGAACTTAGTGGAGCAGTATTATTATCAAAACTACTCCATCAAGCAAGCCAAGCCATGAGAATACCAACTGAAAATACATATGCTTGGACTGACTCAACAATCGTATTAGCATGGCTTCTAGGAGAACCAAATAGATGGAAGCCATTTGTTGCAAATAGAGTGGTGGAGATACTGGAACAGACAACCAGCAGTCGATGGTTTCACGTACAGTCATGTCATAACCCAGCTGACATAGCATCGAGAGGTTTACCTGTGTCAGAACTACGCTACAAAACACTGTGGTGGACCGGACCCGACTGGCTTCATGATGAACCTATTGAATTTGTTCGACCTACAACACTAAACACAGATATAGAAAGGAAGAAGACTATACTTTCCCACGTTCAGGTGACGGAGAGTGAGAAGAAAGGTATCAACTTCGAAGATTACGATTCGCTTACCGAATTATTGAAAATAATAATTTATTGCAAGAAGTTTCTAAACATGAAGAAAGATCCAAAGGGACTAGAATATGGTATTACAACAGATGAAATGCAGAACGCCTTAAATATTTGTATAAGACAAGTACAAGAAGAGGAATTTTTAGAAGACATAAGAAGACTAATAGAAAAACAGACTGTGAAGAAAACCAGCATCTTGAAGTCGCTGAACCCGTTCATCGATGAGAACAATATCCTGAGGGTGGGCGGTAGGCTACGGCACGCCGACGTTGATGAAAATCTGAAACATCCAATAATATTAGGCAAACGGAATGGTCTGGTACCTTTGCTGCTGGCCGATGCACACCTGAAAACAATACACGGCGGAATAAAAATAATGACAACTTACCTGATGAGTAGATTCTGGATCGTCGGCTGCAAGAGTATGGTAAAGCAATACACACAAAAATGCCTTACCTGTGCACGACAGCGAGCAGCTATCAAACAACAAATTATGGGTGACTTACCTCAACCTCGAGTAACCCCAGCGCGACCATTTTCTCGTTGTGGAATTGACTTTGCCGGCCCAGTGTACGTCTTGAAATCTAGAGGAAGAGGATCTAAAACAAGTAAAGCATATATTTGCATATTCATATGCATGGCGGTCAAGGCCATCCATTTAGAGCTGGTCAGCGATCTGACATCTGCCGCTTTTATTGCTGCATTCAGACGTTTTGTCGCTAGAAGAGGAAGATGCAATGAAGTTTGGAGCGACAATGGTACAAATTTTGTAGCAGCTAACAAGGAGTTGTTTGCTATGTGGAAAGAAGCGCAATTTGAAATGCCTGATCATATATCGAATCAGCTTGCTTCAGACGGCACACAATGGCATTTCATTCCGCCACACAGCCCAAACTTTGGAGGACTTTGGGAGGCCGGAGTGAAATCCGTAAAACAACATCTAAGAAAAATACTTATTTGTAATTTAACATTTGAAGAATTTACAACCGTCCTTACGCAGATCGAAGCCTGTTTGAATTCTCGCCCACTGACACCGATACCTACAGATGTTGACACAATAGACGACATACAAGTGATCACGCCCGGACATTTCCTCATTGGAGAAGCATTGATCAACATCCCAGAGAGAAGTTATGAGTCAGCAAATGTCAACCTATTAAATCGATGGCAACACATCCAAAGATTGGTTCAAGGATTCTGGAAGCATTGGCAGACTGAATACTTGACTCAACTCAATCAACGACCTAAATGGCTAACGAGGACAACAGAATACAAGGTCGGCGATATAGTACTGGTACGAGGTGAAAATATGCCACCCAGTAAGTGGCCACTCGCACGCATACTTGCTATACACCCCGGCCAAGACAACGTAACGCGAGTATACACGGTTCGATGTAATAACAAGACTATGAAGAGATCAATATCGGCCCTGTGTGCGTTACCTGTTTACACTGGAGATTAGAATTTAAAATCATTTACTTTTATTACTTTTAATTTTGTCTAAGTATATTTGTCTAGTTTGCTAAATCGTTAAATGCCTGCATAACAAAATTATTATGTAGCTATATAGATACTTATGAATCATAGTGTCGCCTAATTTGTTTACCTTTATATTAGTTTGTTTCTTTCATTTATATAACTTGAACCTTCTGAGTTAAGTAGGTACTCTGCTAAAGGAATTGTTAGTGTACTTATCTTGTGAAGTATGTAATTACCTACACAACATTTTGTTTTTATTTTTTTTTGTGAAAAGGCGCCTATGGCCCTTTTGGTGGGCGGTATGTGCAGTGTATTAGTTGTTCATTGATTTTTTTAGTGTCAAATAGAACATCGTACAAGCAACACGTATTTCATTTCTCTCCAAAAAGGTCAAAGAAATTTCAACCTTAACACACTCAACAATGTTACTTAAGACAATTTTCGTCATAATTTGATCTGAGAATATTTGATATTATATTTTTATAACATAGTGTAGTTAATTTGTAAAATTATGTCTAACGCGGATAAATAATTGAGAATCACGCAAAAACTATAAAGCGTATTTTTATGAAACCTTCATCATTTTAAAGATCATTTAATTATTTATAAAGTAGTCTCAGTGTTTTATTTTAATACCTCTTTTTTATGTGTAATAAATTAATAATGCGTCTAATATCGGACAGCGCTCCTTGATGGGCGAGTTCTATTACTGGGTGGCTGTACGACGTGTTACGTGAGCTCAGCACAGAACACGCATGCTAACCACTCAAGGTCATTGGCAGTTAATAGCGCATTAAACGGATTGATTTTTCAATCCTCGAAATTGAAAATATGTAGATAACCTTTTAAACCATTATAGTAATCAAACACAGTAGTCAAAATAATAACGAGCAAATTGCCGTAGGTAACTGAAAAATATATTAATACTTCGGTCCTTACCGGGGCACCCCTAGGTCCTACAGATAATTAAATAAAAGTCATCACAGTTAACTCGAGCAAATAATTGAATATGACGGTACTTGGAGACAAGGTACAAACTATACCTTACTACGTAAAGTATCAGCAAACTTTTTGGTACTTGCTTAGGTCTTGAAAAAAACAATTGGAAGGAATCGGAAGATTTTCCGATTCCTATCATTTTCGAAGATTAATATTTTTCTCTTTAGTTATTTTTATACCTTACCTCGTACTTTTACCAAAAAAGAGAACGGTTTTTGACAATTTTATTATAATAAAATAATAACAGTGCTTATTGACTCATTTCATCCTTTTAAAGTTATTAACATCTAGTTGTTGACTGGGTCGGAAAAAGGCCTCGAAAATTTCAAATCAGCCCTATTTTAATCTTTTCAATTTTAACTTTGAATACGAATTTATTAGAACTCTCCAATACTAAATAGGCTCGTCTGGACAGGCGTCACAAAATACTTTGTATTTGTACGGGAACCGGTAACGAACCCAATGACCGAATATTTAAACATTGTAACATCGTTTGGTAGAAAAATGTAAATTCAGGATTATAAGTGTTTAATGGTTTAAATATTTAAAAAAAAAAATCTGTCTGAATAAGTAAAAGTTAGGAACTCGTATTTGGCATGTCATAGGATTTAATTTTCTATCTCGTGTACTGACGTTCAAACAAAATTATCGCGATAAGTTATCATCATACGCGTATGTCACGTTAGGGTTTGTTTGAATGAGCCACCGCAAAGACAACTTGAGGAACGCGGGTGGATTTTAGTCCGAGAGCGGGTGTAGTCACTGATGATTTCCAAAAAATAAAGTCATCATCACAGATCTTCATTACAATCAGAAACGTCAAAACGAACCAATTATAACAATAATAAATAACAAAATTGAATTATTGTACTAAAATTGACTTATAAATAGGTTTGCTTAATCTAGGTATGCAGTAGCAATTTTCATTTAGTCAATACGGTGGTCCCCAAACTTGGCGGCGCCTATATCTTGGGGACCAGGGTTGTGCTATATTGCTCTTTAACACTGAAGTTAATACGGGAAAAGATAATTGCTTATTAAGGTAACAGAAATTTAAGATTAAAAACTTACTTAAATATAAATTGTAGGACAAAATGTAAGTTTTAAAATTGTGCTGAACAAAGCGATAACTTGTTTTAATGTGGGAAAAGGAACAAATGCAAGAATTATAAAATTTTAAATCTAAAATTAAAACATAAAAAATGAGATCAAAGTGAGTAAACTTAAAATTAATTGTAATATTAAATAAAATATAATTTAAAACTAAAATATCGCTGAACAAGTATAGAAATTTTGGGCATTTTATGAAAGTTACTGACACCCCAAACTGTCTGATTTGCAATGTAAGGGAGGACACCTACCACGCTTTGGTGGAGTGTGCTCGGGTTTGTGCAGAACGGAGAGCTTTAGAAGTAGAATATAGTATATGTTTAAGGTATGTAGGTATGTGTAATGTGATCCTATCCAAATTAGCTATTAAGTTACATTATTTAATCCTAAAATTAATTAAGTTAAGATCATAGCCAAATTTTATGTATTTTTGTAAAACTACGAGGCTGGCATAATCGCTTCGCGATTAGAGCCTTTATTCCAAATAAAGATTTAAAAAAAAAGTATAGAAATTACTGTTAAACAATAAGTATAATAAATTAAGGTGTGGGTTTGTGTGTGTGGTGTGTCTGTGTAAGTGTAGTGAGTAAGAGTTAGTGTCTGTGATGGGCATTGTATTCCGAGTGTGAATTAAATGATATGTGAACGTTTATCTATTCTTCAAGAGCCATTTCTTGACAGTTTTTTTACACATGGGTAGGGAGAGTTCTTTGGTGTCGCTGGGCAAGCTGCTGCTGACCTTGTTGTACATGAAAGTGTACAACAAGGTCAGCACATAGGAACTACTAGTAACTGCGACTTCAATCATTCTCTTCAGTCATTCTGTTCCAGTTTCCATTAGTATTCGTTTCAATTTGGTGCGACAGACAACTGATGTTTTACAATTGCGTCTCCAATAGTAATGTGATCCTCCACACTTCCTGCTTTGATGCTTTCATGGCCAGTAAACAGACGAGTATTACGGATTCTTATTTCTTTTTGCTCGTAAACGTCCTACTGTATCAATCTCTGCCTGAAAAGGGAAATTCAGTATTTTTGCACACAAAACAGTTAAAAAAATGGTCATATTTTATGCTTTTTGAAAACTAACTGTCAGTATATATTTGAATTGACGACTATCATGTTATCTACATACCCGTTGTGGCGAGTGATGGTGCACATCAAATAAAAATAGAAAAAAAAACACTGAAAATATTTTCTGTTTTTAGGGTTCCATATCCGTATCAATGGAAAAACAGAACGAACCACGAACACACGAGTGATCCTATATATATTTCAAATTTGGTAAGTACACACATATTATGAATATTTGTGACTGTGACCCAAAAACGGACGTTTAACGTAAATTAATTAATTTTGAATAGGGGCACATTAAAAAATAAGGTATTTTTTTTTCAAACCTTATTTTTAACCGTGCGAAATATCAAATGAAATGGCACATTGTGAGGTTCATAATTTTAAAATAAATACAAAAAGTAGTTACAGATTACAAGAAAAATTATAAAAAGTCTATGGTTTAAAAAAATGTTATTTGTTCGGAATCCTTTGCGCACGAGTCCGACTCGCACTTGGCCTATTTTTTTATCTGAAACAGGATCCTAAACGGCTCTACGTGAGCTAAAATATGGTGCGCAAAATGTTTTACCATTTTTATTCATTTTATTGGGCATTCAAGCGCATACAGCTAGATAGGTATTATAGGTTGTTGTAGGCTTAGTATTAAATAAGTTTTAGCATTATGTTAAAAGTTTTGATTACATTTAATTCAACCATTTCACACTAAGGTCACTACTCTTGCTCAATCTCTTCTCCTACCGCTAATAGACTATGCGGATGTCTGTTTTCTAGATGCTACGGAGGTACTCCTAAATAAACTCGAGCGACTGCAGAACTTGTGCATCCGCTTCATTTTTGGCCTCCGCAAATACGACCATGTGTCGGAGTTTCGGACCAAATTGAGGTGGCTGACGATTCGGCGTCGGCGAGATACCCATACCCTATCTCTTCTCTATACTATCCTGCACAATCCTTTTTATCCTCAATACCTTCGTGAACGGTTTGAGTACTTCATCCCGAGGGGTAAACCCTGTCGCACTGTCAATTCTCTTCTCCTTCGCACTCCGCGTCACACTTCCAGCCGCTATAATGGCTCCTTTTCTGTTACTGCAGTGCGTCTCTGGAACTCTCTCCCACACTCACTACGCGACAGTCCTTCTCTAGATGTCTTTAAGAAGAAAATTAAAGAGCACTTCCTTTCAAATTGACATAATATTAGTATATATTGGTATTTATTAGTATGTAGGTATAATATATATTTGAAATTATTTATGTAGGTTTATATGTTTTGTGCACTGGATCCTACCCTCAAATTTGATCTCTCTCTATCACTCAAAGGTTTGCTGGGAGAAAACTCAACATTGAGTTAAGCTCGCCTTTGTACATGCATTGTGTAACCACTAAGTACTATGTGAAATTTTTGGTGTACAATAAAGAATTAAGAATTAAGAACCTTTTGATCTACTCAAAGGTTGGGAGCCGCTGATCTAAAAAGAGACAAAGAACTCGCCTGTTCTGATCCCTGATTTTCTGTGACGTCATAGGCCCGGCCATAACCCACGGACAATCAACTAAATATTGTGCTTCATAAAAGTGGGGACGATCTAACATAAAAACTGCGTCCCCACATATGAATATATTCCCCTCAAATCCACTTCGATGAATGATATATTACGTAAATTATTTATCTTTCTGTAGACGACTTCCGTTTCCTATCGTTAGTGCTGACAAAAGGTTCATCTCGTCGTGCGCGTGTCTCCAACATTTTGTCATGAAAATCATATTACTTATATCGTGAAATTTCGTCTGTAACGTAGCGTGAAGCAAATAAATACGATTTCAATATCGTATAGCTTCGACAACTGTCGTTATGCAGATAAAAGAATCTTGTTAAAAGATATGCTCTGCAGCTAGCTGAATTATTAAAGACTTGTCGCCAAAATAGCAATGCTTAAATGTAGCAACGAACGAAAGTTTCGAGAAAAACTAACTTTAATTTCGGAAGTTGGTGTTTCTAGTTTTGTTATTAAACACCGACTTCCAAAATTAAAGTTATTTTACAATATACCCAAGTAGCATTGCAAGCTGTATAAAAGCTGTATTTAAGTTCGTTTTTATACCAGAAGCTGTATATTCAGGCTGCATAAAGCTGTATAAGCGCTTATACAGCCCTTATAAGTAAAAAAAGAGTTGTGTGTATTATTTGGTTTACAAAGAAACCATTACACTATGGATATTATCTTATAAAGAAAAGAGTTCTGAATAAGTTTTAAAAGAGAATCACAAAATCATAAAAATTAAACGAATTTAGATTTTCAATAAACGTATAAAGAATAGCGACATTATTATTTTTAAAATATTTGTAAGTAAACGATGATCTTGGACTTAGATATCTGAAGGTGTTAGGTGTTAATTGATAAATTGGAAGTGCAGCTTCTATAGTGAACCTGTGTTTGTTTTTAAGGTTAGAATAAAAAAAATAATTTTAAAATAATAGAAATGAGGGCACGGTGTGATCATTGTGGCCTCTTATCAAGCTGATAATCATGATACGGCTTTAACTGTTGTAAAATATTCCATATGTTATATTTAAAATTTTGTTTTTTTTCGTTTCATTCGAAATTACGAAAATGGCGACAATTTGCTAAACAGCCTAAATGGTATTTGGAGAGTATAATAGTCTGAGTAGCTGTACTAAGCAAGTTAAGAATTATATTGTACAGCTTTTGGCTTTTAATCAGTTTTATTATAGAATAATTATTTTATTATTTAGGCTGTATATTAGTTCTCTATACATAACTTATAATGCTCTTTAGAGTTATTTAAAAGAAATAAAAAACCCTGAGCCCAAGAAGACTTTGATTAATAAGGGATCAAAGTTCCCTCCTCCTCCTTCCCCTTAACCTCGCTTTAGCTATAATATATATTTATTATAATATATTGTCTTTAGGAATAATGTATATTATCAAAAATGCACTTGTAGCTTTTTTTTTTTTTTTTTTTGGGGGTGGGAAATCATCCTATGACTTCTTCCGCTCTAGGGTGGAGCGGAAGGGCGTGTCAGACTCTTACTGACTAAAACCCACCCCTGTTCCTCCCTGCCTCGAGTGCCCGGGGGCGAGGTAACTCTTTCGAATCTATCCTCCACCCCCGGGCAGGCATCGGCCGTGGCAGGCCCCTTCCCTTTGCTGACAACTCTTGACTGCACCAGATCTTTTCCTTTTTTAGGGTTCCGTACCCCAAGGGTCCAAACGGAGAGCAACTTATTGCTGTCACTCACGAGTTCGTCTGTCTGTCTGTTCGTCGTCTGTCACAATATTTTGTTCTTAATAATTTTTTAACTTCCCATTTGACATATGAATTTAAAATTTAGTTATAATGTTTATTATTGCTTATTTTTTACTAACAAATACCAATATATTGATAAATCAGATTTTTTCATTGATGATTCCCTCATTTGGTACAGAACCCTAAATGTGCGAAGTCCAACACGCACTTGGTCGGTTTTTGCCACATTATATATTGCATTTGTTCACAATGAATCGAGCGCTTGTGTCAGTAATACAAACTAAAGCTGTAGTACTATAGCTGTCCTTTATTTTTTTTAGTTTTGTAAGACCCTCATAGACAGAAGTCATAAAACCTGTGTATTTACAAGAGTGTACAATTACACCATAAAAATAAGTTTGAGAACGGAGTTTGCATACCTATACCATTTATTATTTATTTATTATATACTTTATTGTACACCATTTTACATTAAATAAGGAAACTTAAACACATACAAAGAGTGGCCTTGTCGCATTCCGCGATCTCTTCCAGGCAACCTAGAACGGACAGTAGTTGCCTGGATATGACATGGGGCTGCCATTAGTGTGACAAAACCAATATTTTATAGATACGAATATACATACATGCATATGTTAAATAATAGATACATAAATACACACATACAAAATATATGGACAGTAAAAATAAATGACGAGTTTCGATAATTACAGCGACAGGTAGTGCTCCTTAACAAGTATTTTAAACAAAGGCAATGATTGTGGGTCTGGCAATGCATTCCATAGACGAGCTGCCTGGATAACAAAAGATTTATCCAAGAAAGTTGTGGAATGCATTGGTATTTTAAGTCTTAAGTTATCAGATGACCTCATTAACCATTGTACAAAAACAAGTATCAAGTGATACTATAATAACACTTAGAGCTGTAATAAGTAAGTGATCACATGCAAAATACAGCTTATTTAAAGCTCAACGATAAAACCAGATTAAAGTGTCACAAAATACTTAAAGTTTTTTTAGTAGAGTTTTAATATTCTGTTTAAGCACCTTAAGTTTTCGCAGATCCCTTAAGGATTATATACAGTCTGAGCTGTATAATAACTCATAAATCACTGATATAAAAACAAAATAATATATAGACATCCTAGTACGTCTCTAAAAGAACTCTGAGCTCTAAATTCTAAATAGGCTGGTATATTGATGTTGAAAATACTTGCGTGCTGCTTGGGTACTTACTTAGTGTTTTTTTTTACTTTTTGGAAGGCGGTTTTTTTTAATTTAAAGATTTTTTATTCTTAATTTTTTTGTTGTTGTACCCCATAACTTAAAGTAAATATTAAAGTTATAAACATAATTGGAGAAAACTAAAACGTTCTTAATCTGTGTAGGATATATTTTTTTATTTGTTTTTTCAAAAAGTAATAAATCAATTTCCATAAAAAATATATGGTAAAACGTCGAAAATAATAAAAATCCATTCGTAATTGGTAGAATAATCGCTCAACAAACATACAAATAAAAACAACAACACAATCGAATTAAGAACCTCCTTCTTTTTGATGTCGAATAAAAATACAATAAACCTATAATTATAAAATAAAGGTACGTTATACGTAATGCAAGTAAATTAACAAAAAAATATAAATGCACTCCCATTACATACAATAGAGCACACTGAATAAACTGTAACCAGTTCCATACATACAATAAATTATTTGAAATATTGGAACAATTTATCATACAGTTCAACTCAATATTCGATAGGTATATGTTCCTAATAAAACTCTTGGAGGTAAAGTACAGGCTACAGGCATCTTTGTTTATTTCACTTTGTAAAGTAATGTAGCGATTCACAGTACACCTAACTTCTTTGTTGCTGAAAAATTTATTTTTCATTTGATTTATCGAGCTTCTTTGTATACTTGAACGCCAATTATAGAAAATTTTCTCTTTATATGCATGTTTATGAATCAAAATCAAAAGTCACTTATTCAAACTCGTTCTACGTATATACAGTCCCCCAAAAACAACCCCCTCACTAGAGTAATTCGCACATATACATACTCGTAACCTTAGACTATGAAAGTTTACTAGTAACACAGAAAAGGAATATATCAATCCAAAAGATATCATAAAATGGGACTTTAGAGTTTAGAGCTGTGATGTGTGCTGCAACTTACTCCTTTTGCTTTGTCTACGACCATAGGTCTGATCATAGCAAGCAGGTTAGTTTCTGTCTGTCGTCATCATAATCTTCATGAGGCTCTACACAAATTTTCATTCGATCAGTGAAAGCTATTGTAGAAATGCTAAAGAGGTTGATCAGGTGAAATTTCGAAAGACTTGTCAATCCCATACGTTTTAAACTTTTTGTCAATCGCAACCACGACGCTTTCGTTGATAGAAAATCACTTACTTAAAGAGCCTCTGTTCTTTTCCTACTTTACTATCCCATGTTTCTGACCCCCACAGGCCACGGGCAAAAAGGCGTGAATTTTAACAATGAAATCGACTGCGAACTTCATGAGTCGGAGAGTGCATAAATCCTTTGCAAAGCACAGTGTAAGCCCTGCAAATCCAACGGTCTCTACGGGCAACCCGAATATCTAACAATCTGTCGTGTCTAATCTTGGAATATCTAGGCTTGTATGTCCCAGTAATTGGGTTGTGGCAGCCGGTGACAACAGCTCTGAGAAAAATACTCAGGTCAGATTTGAAGCTGAACCTAACGTAGCAAGAATAGGAGTAAAATTATGGGATTGACGATATTTTTAGTACTCCATGTACAGTTAGTCAACCTTTGATCATCATCGCTCATCTAAAAGAGGTCCACAGCTGACAAAAAACTCCCTCCGCTAAGGATGACCGAAACGACCAGTCCCGCGCTCTTGAGCCAATAAATTTCTGCGAGGGGCCTTTGAGAATTTCCATTATTATGATCAAGCTCCATCAAATGATGGAAATTCATTTCAATCCGCACAAAATTGCGATCCGTCTTAAAGATACAAGGAAGAACCGCTAAGTTCAGCGAGTTAGAAATTCTTTCGGAAGAAGTAAAATTCAACTCGTGCGTCTCATCGTATGTTTAATGTATATCTTTGAGCTCAAAACAAACAACCCTTCGTTTGAATCAACATTCTCGTGCACCCTTCTTGTAATGTAGGCAACAATTAAGAAACAATTTTTGAAATTCGACTCCAAAGGGGTGGAAAAGTGAAATGCGTTTTGGCGACAAGCCCGAGCCCGATGCCGTATGCCGCGGGCTAGTGGTCGACATAAAATGCAACTTATCTATAATTCAGATATCTCGTTGGATTTTCCTGCATTCTGTCGCAGATCTACGAAGATTCCTTTGTAGATATAAATAAGATAAATTTATATTAATAATCTGTTAGCTATTGATAAATAAATTCCCATTTCTAATGAAAATAATATATAAGTTTTCATTACTGAGCTTTGTTATCATTCTCAGACCTAGTAAATAAATATCTCGGGGTATTATTTTTTATAAAATTAAGGGGTTATTTATATTAAATTGAAATAATCTGCAAAAGCATAAGACTGAACAGATATAAACAAATTATATTATTTTAAATCTGAGCCTGGAGAGTTACTAAGTAGAAAAAAGTTGTCCTGATGGGGTATCGTTAACTCTAACAAATGTGTATTCAACTCATTTTAACTGTCTGTGTTGCACTGTAGTTTGATTTATGTTTTAAACATGTAAAATTCTTATTTGTGGTCTGGAGAGGTCAAGGAAACCTCAGGCGTACATCTTGAAGCCATGTGTACTAAAAATGAGTAAGTACCATCATCGTGAGAAATAGGTTGGCAACGAACATCGCAATAACCGAATTTCTTTGGCCGAATGTAACTCATGTGGAGAGCTGAGACTCGGAGAGATAAACATTTAGGGAAGATCTATGATTTACTTATTTATGACTTACTTCTCAAAATTATTCAAAAATATTTCGGGATTTGTCTTCAATAAAACGTCGGTACTTGTTTAGAAACTAATGATATTTACGGCGGTAATGGGCGCGTATTTCTGTTGTTGTATAAATCCGTGTCAGCGCCGCGATCCGCCAGGTTGCTGTAGATAGAGCAATATTGAAGAGGAAACGGTTATTGTGTACCCCGACTAAAGGGTCTCGCCGGACTCCTATTATCCCTAATAACATTTCCCTTTACCTACTAGTCTGGCGTATATGAAAATAAGCCGGTTTGTTTGTGCGTCAACAGGGCTTCTGTTGAATATAAAATGAAATCTATTTGAACTAGCGATAACAATTTCAAAAGCTCCTTTCTTTCTGTGTCTAATGCCATTCAGGAATATTTTTGGAAAGAGCTTAGTCTTTTTACTTGTACCTACATATTTGGGAAAGTTCTTCTACTGAGATTTAAGAGGAAATTGCTTTATGGGCACGCTAAGTGGAAATGTAGAATTTTATTTACGTAAAAACGTTACAAGTAATATGTTTGAGCAGTAAATAAAATGTAGTCGAAATATATGAAAATATTATACTAAAAATAAAATAAATTGGGCACTCGGTTTTAATGAGTCGAGCTCTTGCCACGCCAAACAGAAGAGGCGGAGATCTCAGCGAAAAAAAAACCGGTTAAGTGTGAGTTTAGAGTTTCCAACGAATCTTTACCGAAGGTAGCTAAAAATATAAAAATAGCAGTATAACCTTTGGCGTCTTGTCTTTTGAATTTCTTTTGGAAATGTCTTAAAGAACATACGCAGTTAAGTGACTTTTAAAATCAAGTACCTTATGTAAAAGCAAAACAACATTACAAACGTTTTACAGTTCCCAAAAATCGTGCAAATGGTGCTTGAACCGCTACAAACAGCGTGTAAGTGACGGTCACACTTTTGCACGACTAACAGGGTCCCCTCCCGTTTTGTGTCACGTTATACGAGGATGTATCACAGAAAGGAATTGTACGCACAATATGCAAAATCCCGACCGACTCCGTAATTTACATGGAAATTTGTCACTAAATAGATAGGTGTGAAGGCGTTGACGGGTTCCGGCATTTTGTGGGCAACCTGATCAATTTAATAAGGTCAGCAACGCGACGGTATTCCCTCGGGGGACCGTTATTCACGGCACTCGCCGCCCGTGGCCGCCGGTGGCCAGTTGACTTCGGTGGCCAGTAACCCATTTGCTTTCATTAAATATTGGTGTTCCTCATGCATAATAAATTAAGCTGTGGACGCTTGTAAAACATAAGCATTATTGGATAATAATGTGTCACTTCTTAAAAGCGTCCATTTTGTTGTTTATTTATCTCAGTAGGTAAGTTTGTTAATATTCATCCTACTTCACGAAAATTGCTATTTAAAAAGTTAGGACTTACTTTTACAATTAAGCAGTAGAATAAACTACTTAAGGCAGACGAAGTCGCCGGAAAATGCTGTTTTTTCTTCGGTAAAGTTGAAGCAGAAGTTTTAAAACTTTTTGTAAGTTTTAATTTCAGTTTGAGACGCGGTTTTCAGAAATCCAATAGACATTATTAAAACAACACATTTTCGAAACTATTCCTCGTTACGATTACACTGGGAGCTTCTCAGCTCATATTGACCCATCATGTTGAAGTTAAGATCAAACTTTACACCTAAAAGGCTAACATTAAAATCTACTTTCAAGTTACAGTTTCGATGGGAGTTCCAAAACGTTATAAAGATGAACAGTAGGTAAAACTAATTGGGTACTGTGGTAATTACAAAAATAGTTTTCTAACAAAGCCAACAGCTTTTGACTTCTCTCCCAAACAAGCAAATAACCAGCGAGGCAATTCCTGCAGACTTGAAATAACTTATTTTGAGGGTCGTAATTAAATTATGAGTATCCCTTTGGTGGGTCCGTGAGCTTAATAAAAGCGTAATAGTTATATTTCGAGGGAGGGTGGCTGCTTGGTTGCGCAATTACGACGATTACAGGGGACGTTATTTGCCCAACTGCGGCATAACCGAAAAGGATTGTGGTGAGTTTGGCCTTTCAGAAATTAGAAATTCTCTGAGAGTGCAGAGATAAAGTGATTGAATTGTGACAACCGACTGAAAAATACATTTTAGCTACTAAAAAAAAAACGGTATCCGAAAGATGGCTTAGCAAATAAACTGCTGGATTGTTCAATAACTGTGAATGATCAACAATAATAATAATTTAAGAGTCATCACTGGAGAGTTCAATGGATGGAATCGCATAGCAAATGAGTTGCGGATATGATCGCGACCAGCGGCATCCTGTAAATCCATCATTGTAATATTTGCCTCATGTTAATACGATAACTACTTATTTCCATATTCATTCGTGATTTGATCGCTGTATCGTGTGAATAATATTGTGCGGCAATATTGTAATCTAGTAATATTCTTGTGTTACTTCGTGATACTTGTATCGAGTTGCCGCGACATGATCTGGGAATTAAATAAAACCTTGGACAGGGCTGGTAATTGGAACGAGTAGCAATCTGTCACAATTGCGGCCTTTGTGCCCGATACATTGACGTACGTTAGTATACAATGTACGGTGACAATCGATACGGGTTCTGGTTCCGTATTGTACTTTTTTGGGGTTCTGTAGTCCCTCTTGTAGTTTCGTCATGTCCGTTTGTCATTAGAATGGACTGTATGCATTCATTTTTTTCTTGTTTTCATGTGCTGCTTCTGCCTTCTTTACGAGGTTTTATACGCACTTGGAATGTTTAAATAATGTGACTCGTACCATAAAAGCCGAGAACGTATAGAGAGTCAAAACACATGAAAATAAATAAACGATTTTCATAACTCCATTATCGTAACATGCTACAAATGTGGCAGATTGGCGTTAACGCTAGTTCTCTCGTAATACTTTCCCGAGTTCGTGTCGGGCACTCTTACACAAACAAGGATTACACCCGACTTGGAATACTTTATGCAAAGCTCTGCTATTCGCGGCCCGACTACGTAATATGATGAGCCTAATGAGACCGTTACAGCTATTCAATAGCCTTTCGATTGATGTGGATGGCACACAATGATGGGTCAAGTGGTCTTGGATCAGCTCGAAACGAGCTTCTAGTGCGGAAACACTACAATTCCTCTTATACGGTCTTTTCCGCCTCATAACTGGTGGAGGGCACTTCCGAGCTTGAGGCTAAAACGTTATTTGGCCTTTTTGCTTCGCAATTTCAGTTGGTTGCTACCGACTCTGAAATGGTTCCGGGTAAATAGAGGAAATAGATAGTCTGGTGCGCGGTTGGTTTAGCACACTAAAAGATATTTTCAAAGTGAAAAATATTTCTGATTTTTATCTCGATCATTTTAAATGTAATAATATTAAGGTCGAAAGAGCTGCCTAGGCACTCCTCATGTATGATTAGGTACCTAGTCATTCGGACTTCAGGAAAGGTAGGTTCTATTAATATTATTAAGCTCTGGAATTATGTAGGTAGATATTAGGGAACGGGCTTGAAAGGCTTCGGCACAAGGAAACTAAGCCTCCGGGTTTAGTGTCAGTGAGGATGTACGACAGCCCATCTATGTCTATTTTTAACCGACTTCCAAAAAGAGGAGGTTCTCAATTCGTCTGTATGTTTTTTTTTTTTTTGTATGTATGTTATCCGATTTCTCCGTCAGTTGTGAACCAATTTTCAAAATTCTTTTTCATCTGAAAGGATATACTCCCGAGGTGGTCCCATATAAATTTTATCGAAATTGCTTCAGCGCTTTTTGAGAAACTGAACAAAAACGGAAAATACGTGTACCTCGATGACGTTTTGGTGTTCTCCAAATGTTTAAATTCCACGTTCCATTATATTGGGGTTTTTAGTTCTGGGGTATAACAACTAAAAAGTGAAAAATAAAAAACTTTTTTAAGTACAAAAAAAACAACCGACTTCCAAAAAAAAAATACACTAAAAATTTATAAATAACTTTAATTTCGGAAGTCGGTGTCAAATAACGAAGAAGTAAAAATACAAACACCGACTTCCGAAATTAAAGTTATTTATAAATTTTTAGTGTATTTTTTTTTTGGAAGTCGGTTGTTTTTTTTGTAAAAAAGTTTTTCTAGGTTTACAGTGATTGGTCAATAGAGCGAGGCGTGACTGGTGATTCAATGTGCGGGTCTGTGGCGCGGAACCACTATGATTCCGCACATGTGCCCCCTTCCTAATCGAGTGCCCCACTCGGATGTCACCCGGAAGACACAATGATCATGTCCAGACAAGCTCGTGTTTGTTCACTAGTGTTGGGACTGCTACTTTGTTCCCGTGGAACGAATATTAATAATATTTCTTCAGAGTTTGGCTCGTGACTTCTCATAAGTTTTGGGGATAAGCCAATGTAAATAAGTCAAAAAATAATCAAATTTAAATATCCGTAGATTGGCTCAACAGGTTTCTAACAAGGTTCCAAATTGATCCGGATTTAGTTTCTATTCAGGAATGATTCGGACTAAAGTTCGGGGCAATAATAAATACCTAGGTACCTACGTGTTATTTTTTAATTCCGGGAATTATGTGAGAATACAAATCCAATTATAAATTATAGCGAGCAGTAGGACGGCGACGGTACTTGAAGTTCAGAATATTGTCAGTCGACAACACATTCAACATATTCATTGAACACGTTCTCGTTTCATTTCGAACTTGTCTGTCAGTGTCAATTGAACGCCGACCCGTGCTCGGGGTCCAATTAGCGTTTTTAATAAATTGCTCTCTGTTGCATATAGTCTCATACCTTCCAAATGAACCACGCGCCGTATTTCCCAGCCCTCCGCTCTCGTCTCCTAACAATCCGCGTCAAATTGACTAAATTTATGCCACTGCTGTTCCTTCAGCCGGCCCTTCGCATCAAATGTCATAATTGAGAGGGGATTGCATCTGAATAATGTATTAGTGTGCAGCTATAGCAAACTTGGAAGTCGCAGTAACTGTCATCATTTTGGGCAGTTAGCTATACCACTTGGATCGGAGGACCCTTTACAGCGCGAATACAATATTCACTTTGATTAGGGGTGAGATTAACATATCAAAATAATAAGACTATGAAAAGGGATTTAGTTGGATTTACAAATAGAGAATAATGATGTAGGTAAAGTATACCTTCCCTATTTATGTAGTCTTGGTGATTAATGTAATGTAGTTTAATATTATTTCATTGATTTCTTCTTGCTCTTTACCTGCCAAAAATAAACCATGGAAGTATACGAATATTATTGTTATTTGCCACAAAATATGTATTATTTTCAACAGACTATAACTACAATACAATTATATAACACAACTAAACTAAATAACTTAAAGTATACACGGTTACTGGTAACTCGACGTATTCCTTGCAGGACGTCATGGTAGGGTTAAAATGCAATAAATTAAGCCACTAAATGTGCTACCGAAGTTACGTTAAATTTTTAGTTTTTATGAAAATTCTCAGATTGAAGCCATTTTTTAAATGATTTATGGCGCGACTGTTCTGAAATTTAAGTTATTGTCATAGTTGACGCCGATATTAGATCTTTATTAATAATTAAAAGTTCAAAAATACCCTTTAGCAGAGATCACTAAATGAAACATATTTTTTTTGGTACTTTTTGCTATTACGTCATAAAAAATGTTGTCTGTGCGAAAAAATAATTACTACGCTTGATTTATAAATTACTAGGAAAATTTTTTTGTCTTATCAGCTATTCAAAAAGGTATGATTGTCAATACTTTTGGACCTTTGACAGGGAAGAGAAGAGTTTTATGGGGTAGCAGGTAAAATTGCGAGACGGTCGACCAACGGTCGGTCGGACGGTCGGTCGGTCGATGGGCTGACATAATGTACACAATAACATAATTTACATTATGTTATTGTGTATATTATGTAACCCCACCATATCACTATCAACCCGTCCAGTCATTAGAAGAGGGAGATCCGTCGAGCCGGCTTGAATTTTGTTGTTTTATGCTAAGTGCCGACGCCAAAAACAGAAACTTTTTAAAAAACATTCTGTGGACCGATGTGTTGTGTGTGTGACTGTTTTGACCGTGATGGTATCACAAATTACCATAACTTACATTACTGGGCAACGAAAGCAGACAGAAACCCTAAGAAATGGAAATCAACCGCATCCCACCGTAGGGTTCAGATTAATGTTTGGATAGGTATTATCGACGACAAATTAATTGGCCCACTTTATGAAGATTGCCTAAGAAATAATTTAGCAGCACAAAAACCGAAGTAAGGAAGCAAATAAGTACCTATACAAAACCGAGGGCTGCACATCGAACAAGACGTGTGAAATGTGTGTAAATAAGTTTTTAAAATTGAAATTGATTAAAACTACTAATAATGTTCACGAAATTGTTTTAACTGATTTTCCGAAAAAAACTTTTTTATGAGATACACTCCTTCCTGTACTAAATCAAAAACGATTTTCGTAATGTACCTAGTCCATGACTTTGTATTAACTTACATACCTTTTTGGATAGCTAGTAAGACCAGGATATTTTTCTAGTAATTTGTATATCAGACGTTGTAATTTTTTTTTTGCACTAGACAATATTTTTTGAAGCAATAGCAAAAATTACAAAAAAAATAAGTTTAATTAGTGATCTTTGCTAAAGTTTTAGGCATTTTTGAACTTTTAATTATTAACAAAGATCTGATACGGCATCAACTATGATAAAAACTAAAGTTTTAGTACAGTCGCGCCGTAAATCATTTTTAAATTGTCTTCAAATGAGTCAATCTGGCATTTTTCATGAAAAAACCAAAAATCTAACTAACTTAAAAACTACTGGATTTCGGTAAAACATTTGGCAGCTTAATTTGCTGCATTTTAATTCTACTATGATGCCCTGCAAGGCCAAGGAATACGTCAAGTTCTACAAACTTATAATAATAACTAATATGTACAAATTCGTATGAAAACAATAAAATTGAGTACCGTGAAACTTTCAAAAATATTCAAGAGAAAAATAATAAAACAAAATATTGTGAACAGAAAAGTTTTTTTTGTTTTCAAGCCAGGAATTCACGTAAAAAAAGGTTTTCGGCTTGTTGTCACAACGGATAGCTGATTTTTCAGATCCGTAATATATTAATTTTATAATCACGTTTATTCACTATCTCTATCTCTACATAGTATAAATTAAAGTCGTTTTCTACGTCACACACACACACCCAAGCAAAACCAAAGCGGACTCAAACTATCACTCTGAAATATACATTGCTCGATTTTTACCGGTCTTACAGGTTTGTCGATAAATCTTTGCAAATATGTCGATATCCTGGATATCCTGGATATCGACATATCATCTTCCCTGCAACTGCAACATTAAAGTGACAAGATATTGCAAGTGGTGTAAAAATATTCTTCCTACAAATTGTTTAATTTTTACTTCCATAGATTATTTCTCCAATAGTGTTCTTAATCATCCTCATCCCATACAAAGAAACTGTACCGCCGTAACTACGGGTTTTCGACTTGCACAAGCAACTTTTATTCTTCGTTCGGGCCCGTCCTCTACACCTCGCTAGATGGTGTTAGCAGCGACGGCTTGCAAGTTGAATGAATTTACATAAAGTCTTACCAATATTTTCTCACACATTGAATAATTACTTTGTAGTATTTTTTGCATCATAAGAGTTTTACTGTTCCAAAATGTGTCACTATACAAATTTTAAAGAGGCGAATGGTTTGACTTTAAAACTTCAAACAGCGCCATCTATTGGCACAAGAAATATAAATGCCTAAGGAATCGTTACAATAAACGTCTAAATTTGAATAAGGAGCCAATTATTCCACAATTTATGATTAGGGTAGTTTATTAAATAAGAAAATACAGTTTTTACCATATTTTTTTTTCAAAATATTAATGTTACACTTCAATAGGAAATCGATGCTTAACACGCCATCTATTGACATTTAATTGAACAAAATTTTCTTTGTTCGAAATGAGATCCCGTGCTATTAGCACAGATAATATAATACTAGCGTACTATTAGGTAAATTACAAAAATAAAAACAAAACAAAAAAAAATCAATCTGCCTAGCCTTTTCACAGCTATCTTGGGGTCGGCTTCCAGTCTAACCGGAAAACATAAAAGTACAACAATATGAAAAAAATGTTTTTAATAAAGCAAAAAGCTGACGCTGGCGGTGAGGTTCGATCCTGGGACGTTTGGTTTCCCAGTCCAATACTTGTGTACCTTAGCCATTTGAACCGATACCCACATTGAGAAATTTATATAGTTTGGTATAGTATTTATATTTTTATTTTTTATTTTTTTATTGACTTTTATTATGACTTACTATTTGGTTTGACATGAATATTTACTTTGTAAAGTATTCTATTTATTTTATTTTTTTGATTACTTAATTATTGTAAATGTGAGGACTAAGTGGGTTATTATTATTATTTTCTCCTCCTTTTTATTACAGTAATTTTTAACGTTGTCTGACAATTTGAGTACTTTTGCGGCCTATCCAAATGTCCTTTCTTTGGTATTGTTCGTCAAGTCATTGAGCTCCTTAGTCGTTTTTAAGCTGAGCTATTCGACTATTGACAAATGCTTACACTGACTGGACAGGTCCACTCAAATATGTGTGGTTCTTTCTTCAAAAGACCATTACAGACACTAAGCTGCATGGTCCTCATATAGAATAATGTGAATGCGAGAACTATGTATGTCCTTATATTCATGTAGATTTTATGATTGTCTGGCAGTTTGAGTATTTTTGCGGCCTGCTCAGATGTCCTTACTTTGGTATTGTTCGTCGGTTCGTTGAGCTCCTCAAAGTTCTGAGTTGAGCTTCACGATGACTGACAAATGCTTGCACTGTCTGGACAGGTCCACTCGAATTTGTGTGTTGCTTTCCTCAAAAGCTCATCCCAGACATAAACGTATATGGTTCTCATATGATTTAACCAGTACATATTGCATGGGTTTGAACACTTTAAAAGAGACTTTGACCTCTGAGTTTGTTTCGGTGTTTCTTCTCAGGGTAGTCAGCCAGGAAACACCGGCCTCAACTAGCTAAAAAAAAATGTTGACGTGTAAAAGTGTTGTTAAAACCTACTTACAAAAATAAAATCATTTAAAATTTATGCTTCATATATATTTGTAGGCGTCACTCTACGAATGCGATGTGTGTACAGTACGTAACGATTCGTTTTAACACGCGATATAGTTTTGTAGTGTGCTGGTTATATATCTTTTTTGCTGTGTTATATACAAACGGCTCTCTTCAGAGCCACGACTAACGGCAGTTCTTAAGACCAACTAAAACTAACTACTAAGGGCATCCACCACCTGCTTTTTAAAGACGCCCCTCACTATCACCTCAATTAATATTGAAGGGTTCTCTGATAATACCCTCGATGATTTGACCAAGGCTTACTGGCACTTACTGGATCCAAATAGTATAACTACATACTTATGGAAATGTACCACTACACGAAAACAAGAAGAAGACCAGATTTGTGGAGCAGGTGAACCAGACTCCTAGGCTGTCTGGTACTGAGATACCAAACAAGCAATTATTACCTATAATAATATAGAATAATTATGTTTCACACCCGGCGGAAAGGGAAGCAGTAGTAGGGTGGTATATATAATAATAGTAATGGACTTTTATTACACATTTTCATAAGTGCGAGCACATCTTGACACCCCTTTTATGAAACCGTTAAGTACCTCTACCATAAAAGATTTTTTGACGATAAATGTGCGGCTATTTTGTTGTTCAATATTGTTCACTCTTCGAACAACGTCAAACAAAATGAATCTTGGCAACAGTAAAATGGAATCTTTAAGCTAGATCAGATGACTGAATCTCAAAAGAGGTAACTAGTTCCAATACGCTTTGGAAGCCGGAGACAAAGACATTCAATTACCTTCTGTCTTCAAATTGTAGGTACATTATTTTGTTGATGAAACAATAGTGTAGATTTCCTTTAACAATAGTAAAGTCTAGCGTGTCAAACACCATTTTCTTTGAAGTAAAGATTTTCCTTTTAAATCGAATTACTTTTGACGGCTTTTCTCATTTTAAGGCAATCTTCCTTCAACCCGTTTTCCTGAATTTCGGGAATAGAATAGCATGTCAGCGTTCGCTCAGTCGACTTTATGAAATATATGCGGGAAAATAAGCAACTGACATTTTTATTATTTCTGTTATTCTTTCATACTCGGATAAGCGCGAAGCAAATTCCTCCTCAATACACACTAGTCTTAGAAATAAAACCAGTCGAGTGCCAGTCTTGCTTGCGCAGTTGATGTTCCGTACTATTAGCCTGTTTTCAAGGTTTATTCCAATTTTGGAATACGTAACTATGAATTGAAAGTGTAGGTATTTTTTTATTAATCATAGAAAGGAAAGTACCTTGTTTTTTCTCAAACTTATGTATAATACGATGTTAATGGCTTAAAAATCAGAAGACATTGCTTGTGGTAGTCGACAGAGAGATCAAGAGACGCCTCACCCGGCGTCTCTTGATCTCTATCCTTTATTATTGTTGCGTTTCCAATTTTACAACAGAGCAGTATTTAAAATAAAAAGACTCCACTCAATGATATCTTTTTTCGCAACCACCAGATAGACCCTAAAACAATATCGACATACATAATGTTTGCGTAAGTGTATTGTTTATCAGAAAGGGGATGAAATAATATTTTGGCTGCTCATCTTGTTCGTGCACGCGTCGTTTTGGGGTCCCCCAAGTTTTTTCACCCTAATGATTTGCTGTGGGGTTCTTTTGAACCCATTGTTTATTTTGGAACGATCTCTGAAATTGTTTTTTTTACACTTGATGTCGTTGCGTTGCGTAGGATATTTATTTGTACACATGTTTATGTGTCTGATATTTTCTCAGACACAAGGTTGCCGTTCGGATGCTCCTTATTTGAAATCTCGTTGATGAGTTTGTATTACAATTTCAATTTACTGTGCGATAGGAGGGTAGATACACCTAATCTGTCCCTCTCAAATAACTATTACTCTAACTATTATTAGCCTCTTAAATGGTCTGCTCTACCATTAATGGATATGCCTAAGACACCCCTGCAGCACAGCGACTAATTTATTAGAGAAGGTGATGGGACGTCTCTTTAATGGGTAATAGATTGATATTTATCAATCATGGACATAAATATACTGGGTCTAATGGAAATCGGTGGTCTTATTTAAAATACACTTTTTTCAAGAAAATTATAATCAATTCGGGGGAAAAAAATGTCATACTAATTTTGATCAGCTGTACGGAACTTGGTACGGAAAATTAATTTTTATTTTGGGAGTTAGCTATGACTTCATTGAAGGAAGTCGTTCATTTCCATGGGTAGAAGCAGTATTTTAAATTTGACCACCCATTTCTGTTACACCCTGTATAGCTGATTCCATAAAACCTGATTTTATTCACACATTCTGTATAGTTGATTCCATAAAACCTGATTTTATTTACTTAAACATATTATGTTTTGTTATTAGCAGCTTTTTACTAACCAAACAAAAGAGATGAGACAATACACGGCCTACCTTACTTCCCAACCTTTTGACATCGTCACGATTGCTGTCACCCATCTTCACCTGGTTTAATCCTTACCTTTTGAACACGAAATGAGATTCATCAGAGACCACACTCTCCCTCGGCAGTCCTTAAATAATAATCCTTTAATCGCTTCTTACGGAACCCACGTGAAGGGAGCCACAATCACGATCCCCTGGGAGTGCTGCGAGCCAGGGCTAAACGACATGAGTTTTGCTCTTTACCCAACTTATATCCTGCAGATGAATAATACCGCCCACTAGCATGTCTAAAGATAAACTTAATAAAGAAACCAGCCAAGTGCGTGTCGGGCTACGCGCAGTGTAGGGTTCCGTAGTCGCCCGTAATAACATGTGGATTTAGAAATTGGCTTTATGTTTATAAACATATTAATTGAGTTACGGTTTTACGGAAAATAAATTAAAAACAATCAAAACAACTTTATTTTTCCATAATTTTACAAGTTTACAATTTTACAACTTCACCTAAGAATTTTTTTTTTCTAAGGGTTTTGTGTTTTGTACGAAATTTTCCCAGTAGGCCCTGTACATATTTTTATATTGAGCGACTATTACTTTTAAACTAATAGATAGTTTTCCTTTAAATTTCGTTATCTAAACTACCATCACGAATTTTTCCAGATTTTTCAACCCAACAGTTTAGCTTTTAGTGACACTTGACTCCAACAAAAAATGTCACTTTAAAGTTTAATATTTCACAAACGAATCACTGAATTGAAAAAAAACCTATCCAACGATACCCCACAACAGACGAAAAAAAAAATACATCACGAATGTTATAAATAATACGGACTTTACATGTACGGGTTCTACCATAAAAATAATAGTTATTTTCAACACATTTGCTCAAAAAATGCATTTACGAAGCCTGTATACATTGTTCGAAAGTTAAAAATTACGCACCCTATAATGGAATGGGCGGTAAAATAGGTACTCACACCGAAGTACCTATTTTACCGTACGCTCCATTGTATAGCGTGCGGTAAAACCGTGCGTATCCTTTATGGTTTTTTTTTTATTTCCATAAAAAAACATAATATAAGAATTTCTATTTTGTTCTTTTTTTGTGTTGTTATTGGTTGTGGTGGTTGTTTTGTTGTTAGTTCTGGTTTTTTTTGTTGGTTGTTGTTGTTGCTTGTTGACGTTGTTTGTTGTTGTTGTTGTTTGTTGTTATTGGTTGTTGATGTTGTTTGTTGTTGGTTGTTGTAAATATTGTTGTTGGTGGTGGTGGTTGTTGTTGTTGGTAGTGTTGTTGTTGTTGTCGGTGGTTGTGGTTGTTGTTGTTGTTGGTGCTGGTTGTGGTTATTGTTGTTGGTTGTTTTTGTTTATTGTTGTTGGTGTTGTTTGTTGTTAGTGTTGTTGTTGTTGTTGTCGGTGGTTGTTGGTGGTTGCTGTTGTTGGTGGTTGTTGTTGTTGGTGGTTGTTGTTGTTGGTTGTTCTTTGTTGTTGTTGTTGTTTGTTGTTGTTGTTGGTTGTTGTTGGTTGTTGTTGTTTGGTGTTGTTGGGTGTTGTTGTTGGTTGTTTTTGTTGGTTGTTTTTGTTGGTTGTTGTTGTTTGTTGTTGTTGGTTGTTGTTGTTGGTTGTTGTTGGATTTTGTTGTTGTTTGTTGATGTTGGTTGTTATTTGTTGTTGTTGGTTGTGGTTGTTATTATTATTGTTGTCGTTGTTTGTTGATGTTGGTTGTTAGTTGTTGTTGTGTTACTTTTTTCGCATAGATGTTTCTAGGGAGAAGGGAGTCGAGAGCGGTAGTGTAGTGGGAGCTTCGTGGCACGACGGCGTCATGCCGTCACGACATTCGAGTCGGTTTTACTGCCAAGCCGCGCCAATAGATGTTTCAAATCAAAAACAAAAGTTTTTTTTTTTTCATCACCTATTTATTGTAGGTACTGTTTTCTCGCAAAAGTGTTGAAAAACGTTGTATGACACACGTGCGGATTGGTATTTACAAACTCGTGACTATGGTAAGCCCTCGACTTCGTCTCGGGCTTATAAATAACTATTATGATACTAGTGCGGTAAGTTGGTTTTTACAAACGAGTAGACGAATGTATGCCCGAGACGAAGTCGAGGGCTTACCATAGTCACGAGTTTGTAAATACCAATCCGCACGTGTGTCATACAATGGTTTTTCAACACATTTGCGAGAAAACAGTACCTAACTACAAAGGTAATGAAAAAAATTTTTGTTTTTGATGTGAAACATCTCCAATAGATGTTGGACGCAGCCTGGCAGTAAAAACGGCATGACGCCGTCGTGCCACGAAGCCCCCACCACGCTACCGCTCTCGACTCCCTTCTTCCTAGAAACATCTATGCGAAAAAAAGTAACACAACAACAACCAACAACAATAACTAACAAAAAAGATCAACAAACACAACAAAACACAACAACAATAACAACAACAACCAGCAACTACATTTACCACAACTAACAACAACAATCAACAACAACAACCAACAACATCACTAACAACAACACCGACAACTACAACCAAAAAAACACAACACACAAAATGATGATGTTTCACATCTGCTGGGCGTCCAGTGACGGCTGATATATTTTTTTTCGTAATGTGAAACTCTTTGGTGGAATCTTATGTTTTTTATGGAAATTTAAAAAAAATCGTAAAGGATACGCACGGTTTTACCGCACGCTATACAACGGAGCGTGCGGTAAAATAGGTACTTAGGTGGGAGTACCTATTTTACCGCAAGTTCCATTATAGGGTGTGTAATTTTTAACTTTCGAACAATGTACACAGGCTTCGTAAATGCATTTTTTGAGCAAATGTGTTGAAAAATATTTTTAAAAATTTTATTATTTCGTTTTCTTGACATAATTAATATACATCTCAGTCAGTCTAACAGTCTTTAAGCTATGCCTCGGACGGACAGACGGACAGACCGAAACTATAAGGGTTCTTTGTCCTTGCTAGGACTACGGAACCTTAAAAAAGAGACTTTCGAAAAGTTACCAGACTCTTCACAAAGTAATAAATAGATAGCATTTCACCTACTCAGAGAAATTAAACACCCTTCTTGAAATTCGGGATAAAGCCCTGAAACATTTTCAACAATTACAATCACGCGAGCTGTCAACACATTTCCATCTCCTTTCATATCTCACTCAGCTTTATTCATACACTCGCAAACTTTTATATAATAACGCGGCCGGTTCGACGAATTTATTTTCCTTATCGTTAAGAATTCCTTTCTAACAGATTATTGACAAATAATTTATTTACAAAATACGTGTATTATGTAGATTCGTTTACTATAAATTTGTCTTTGGGTTGGGAAAGGAAATATCGTGAGGAATCCACCCGATAATCGTAAATTCTAAAGGTGTGTAATACCCTGGGAGTAGCGATAGATAGCACCTGTCCCAGTCGGGCCACAACTACCGACACCACGTAAATACATGAGCGCCTTCCGACGATATTATCCGACGTCTGACTGGCTCAACATGCCTACTACCTTACCTAGCTACCTCACGAATTATCTTTTTATCCTTACGTTTTTCCGGCCGCCATTGTTCGCTTTGTTGTAAGAAACTGACCATTTTCCGTATTCTTTTCGGTCATTTGCTCATTAGAGAATGTATTATTTGATCCGTCAAAGAGGTTCTGGCTTTATCTCTATATGTATATGGAGAGGAAATGTGATTGATAGAATATCATAAATCGCAGTTTAAGCAGTACCTTTCATAGTCTAAGGCAGTGACGTCCTTCTGCGAAGCAGTAATATTCGCGAAGGCGTAGGCGCGATGTCGGGGTGAGGGAAGCTCAACCGAGTGGCCCTCACGGTTCCGGCCGCTACCACCGCAAGAGAGGCACTGGGCGTAAGACGTCGCGAGACTCCGGCCACCGTAGATCTGGGCCTGCGGACAGCGAGCAGTGGGTAGCTCGCCGTCCGATCAGCAACAGGCCCGTGAGTCGACGGCGCGTAGTGTTCCACGCGCGCCTCAAAGAGATGATTGTCAGCCACCACTGACGGGGCCCATCGTGGCCGGTGCCTGCATGCCTAGGGGTAGCGGATAAATTCTTAACAGAGTTACCGCTCCCCTGGGCACTCAGGCAGGGAAGGAACAGGGGTGGGTTTTAGTCAGTAAGAGTCTGACACACCCTCCCGCTCCACCCAGAGCGGGAGATGTCATTGGATGATTTCCCACACCCCCAAAAAAAAAAGGCAGTGACGTAAGTTTTCGTCATGGGAAAAAAAGTGACTGCAACCTAAACTTCACTAACCGAACCATTTCGACGACAGAAGTTGTCAATAGAAGTAGTTCACACATTCTTCATTCGCCTATGTGTACACACAGTAGCTCAAGAGGTAAATAAATAATCTCCTTAATATCTACTGCTCTTTATTTCTAGTAATGATCAATATCAAGCGGCTATTTGTTGTGGAATCAATAAAGCAAACACATCGCCCTCGCTTCCCGCAGAGCGTGAGCAATAGAATCACCTACACTCCCTAGAGCTTGGGCTCTGTTCTCACAAAACACCGCAACGTCTAAATTGCCTCTGGCGACGCGTAAAAAGCAATGAAAGCATTTTCACATGACCAGTTTTCATTTCACCGACGCCCCTCTGATCCCTAAGGAATTTCAAATAGTATCTGCAGTAACTAATAATGCCGGGGGTGAGAGGGGACTCGCCGAACCCTGCTATGCATCCTCGTAAAACGTATTGTTATTAGAACCATCAAAGAATCTAATATTTTATTTTATACCCATTTGAATTTTATCGAAGGGAAAGAAATACATATAAAAAGTCTGTTTAAAATACAGGATGAAATAAATATGGAAATTCTGGTTGTTGAGGTCTTTTTGACGGTTAGATACGCGAGAATAAAAATCTATTAGATCATCATCATTGAATCCTGGCTTGAAAATCACAAGGTTATTTTGAAACACTTATTTTCTAGTTCACTCACAAGCTAGAAAGTTCAAAGGATATTTTTCCATCTTTCCTCGTATCGAGTCGCGTGAAAAAGATGAAAAATTAATGAGGTTAAAGTAGGACGTCTTGCGAGCCAAGCAACATGGATATAAATACCGAACTGGAAGCTCTGCGACCGGACAGCCACGAAGTGGCAGGCCACAGACTCGAACCTACACAGTACACAGCCTAGTACAAATGTGCAGAGTTCATACACTATGTGAATTTACCGTTATTAGAGACAACATACAAGATCCTACACTTACTAGAAATATTAAAAAAAACTAGCTTCTGCCGGTGGTTTCGCCCGCGTGGACTTAGTACTTCCCTCGTTATAAACTTTCAACCCCTTTTTCTCTCCCTTAAGGGTTGAATTTCAAAAAACCCTTTCTTAGTGGATACCTACTCTTCACAAAATGTCCTCCAAATTGCATGTCTCTAGGACCAGCTGTTTAGACTGTGCGTTGATATATCAGTCAGTCAGGACTTTCAATTTTACAGCTCGCACGACCATGATGAAACATTTTTATGTAGAAATCTGTTCCTATTTAAAACGATCCACATTTCGAAATATTAAGGTTAGCTACGCGAAAAATATATTCAATGTTGCTTAATTATTACATTTGTTACACTTAATTAACATTAGGAATTTGATTCCGATGTTTTCCATTCCTCACAAACAGACGCAGGTAGGTACTTATTTATTTTAATTGGATTATTTTGCCCATGGTTTCATAACAAGCAGTTGGAAAATGGAAAATACCTACTCTTTATTAGTTAAAATATTTTCTTTCGTATTTTTATCAGATATCTACAGGAAGGAAATAATTTGAGCTTTTTGTGTATCATTAAGTTTGACTATTTTTAAACTGGCAATTCTGCCCAGCACCTGTTCTTGAAGTAGGGTACGTATGTAACCGTTCTTTACATTAACCAGAAGCATTTTTGTACCGATGTCTCCGATGCACTTACACTTATTGGTATACTTGTCAAAAATTCTGGTATCCAAACTGTAGTAACGAATGAAAAGCGATCTTTATGGGGACCGTCTCTTCCAATACTTTTATACCGGGACTCCATGTTTAAAACCAGAAAATCGTTACGGTGTGAGGTGTAATTTATTGACATTAAAGAGGAGTAAGTAGGGACTTGCTACTTATCTGAAAAGTAGTTTGGGTATGGGAAGTCTGAAACTATAATGACTCTTCCCGACATTCTACTTCTGAGCACAAAAGACCCTCCCGGCAGTCCCGAGGGTGGAATCAGCCACATTGAAGGGTGGCTCTCGGCGCTACGTGGTCGCCGCCCCATACATAATATATGCATTATCTTAGCTACACAAATTGCTCTGACGTGACGAAACGTGTTTTATTGCTCGTTTACTAACTACGAGACCGACACGCTTTATACCATCTGCCAAAAACCCGAGCGCGGTTTTGATTACGATTGCAGAACTTGATAAGATTGCTGGGAATCTACAAAAATACTATCTGACTAAAATATTTAGAATCTTATTCTAAATTTTTAAATGTAGGTGTGGTAGGTTGCTTTTCTGAAACTGAAATCAAATGAAGAATTTTCAGTCCGTCATACAGACGGACTGAAAATGGTTCCCGCGTACCTACTGGTCAGATTTTCATGAAATTTAGCTTTGAGGAAACAAACTAAAAAAGAACTATTTTACCACATTGATAGAGTGAGGTAAAACCCTCACTGTTAGTTTATCATTGACTATAATTACAGCAGCACAACTTTCCCTGAGTATATGCTAGCAATGTCTAAGTCATAAGTTGTCAAACGCAGATGAGTGTGACCGGGTCACTTCGTACGCTCAGATCTTCGGTTTGACTTTTGAGTACTTCGGATCGGACGCTGGCCATTAAAACTTTCGCTTTCCTTATAAAATATTTCCTTTCATTCTTTTATTAAAAATACCGAATTAAATTACTTCGCTTTCACACACATTTTTCCCTGTAGGTATAGACTCGGGTTTTATTGTACCCAAATAATATATATTTTTTATGTAAACATACAATTTCAAAACGAACCTACGTACCATATTTAAATTAAGTTGTCAGATTTCGGGCCGGTTTTTCAGCAGCAATATTCATCGAAAAATCTTTTTGTTTAGTGCTTACTTAGCGTTATTCTTGTAAAACAAATTAGAAGTACGAGTATATGGCCCAGTTTAGTAAAACCATAAGTCCGTAAGTAGATTAGTAAAGCACGCGACATTCGGAACCTTTAACAATTTTCCAAGAGCTTAATGGCTTAGGTACCAAATTAAACTTTGCAATTTTATAATTACTATTGCAAGCAAACTGATTGGCGTGGAAAAAAAGTAAAGGTTTTAAATATGACCGTACCTATATTTTTCCTTATTGGCTCGTTTAATATAGGTCAAAACCGTTTTCATATAAACGCCTTTTCCACGAAAAACCTTCCAATGTACGTGTTATAGGAAAACATTTTACTAACACGCATATTTACACGGTTTTATTGTACTTTAAGCCATTTTACAGATTAGCGTACATAACTCGTCTAAATGAAGACGGATTATGTTAATACTTCGGAATATGCTTTGTTGACATAAAGTTTATGCAAATGTTACGTAAGTTCGTATGTTAATCACGTATTAGTTTCTAGGAGGTCAGAGCTGGGCGTAGCGTTTAACTTGAGCAGCAATAAGCAAGGAAAACAGCCAGGGGTCCTTCACTTGGTACCTCCACGGCTCTACTAATATACGGAGTCTCCGGGACTATTGAAACTCATTAATGCGTGAAGACGTTTCTTACACATGAAAATATATGTAAGTGGTGTTCGTCGAGGTAAATAACTTACAGAATACGTACGTTAGGCAAACGTGTAGATGGTTCTGGATGGGTGCCTGAGGAACATGTAGACAGAAATAACCTTTTCTTCCACAATTGATTTGATACTCTAGAAATCTCTCCATTTGATAAGGAGTCAGGAAAAAATATAAAAACAAATAAACGACTGATATGTCTGAGACTGTGTGCGTTCTGCCATTGGTATAATTTAAATGATCACGGTATGAGCAGCCCGTTCGAATCTTACCTCAGCCGGGTGTGACGTCACTAGTAGGCACCAATAAAGCGGGCTGACTACCGTCAACAATTTACCAAACCACAACACGCAGGTTGGGCAGTATGCTCAATTAGGTACTAACTCTACCTTTATACTATACCTAATGTATGATTAACTACTGATCTTACTTCTCTAGTTAACGTTTATTAGGTCACATACGTTTTTACAAAAAAAACCTGATAAAAGTAACTTAAGAACTAAATTTCTATCTACCTCTTTTTTTTCTCTGCTAGGTAATAAATACCGAGTTACTCAAGAAAACACAGTCTCCTAAGTTTTTAGTAAAACTTCGCCAAAGTAAATTAACTCATGTTAACGGGGTTATTGTGCTTCTGAAGATGAACAATTTCCATTCTCTTCAAAACTTTTAGAAAACAATATGCCAAAATGAATGATGCATATATTATAGAGAAGAATTTACGATTCCCCTCAGCAAAAGTTCAAGAGGGACCCGTCTTAAAGTTTTTTGGAAGTGTTTGAAGCCACGTGCACCATTGTGATGGAAATGAGGTAATAATGAACTACATAAATCTTGGATAACTGGGAGATTGGATACTTGGCGATGAAATGCAGGAAGACCCCAATAAATAGGTGGCTTTTTGATGAGAGTAGCGATGAACAAGGCCGGAACACTCTCGTAGCATTCGGTCGTTTCTATGTTAAAGATTGCCATTCGATACGTCGAGGTTTGATTAAAAAAGGAAACTTCTTATTTTGTATCGAAATCTATGGTGGTTCACAGAATCATAGCGACCTTTTTACGATATGAAAGTGTCCAGCATGATGAGAAATAGTCATCGTTGCGATGAACGATTAACTAGCTGTCTAAATCAAAGTATATTTGCGACTAGGTCTAGAGCCCATGATGATAAGGGTCGAAGTCTAAACGGAACGGCTACTAGATAGCTGGTCAACACCTGCATAAGTGACAGAGCGATACGTGGACCCCAAACCCGGCAACAGAAAAAAAGTGTGCTTTAGACCACACGACTAAAACTTCTTTAACTCCATCTATATATATGTATATGTATATACAGGGTGTAAAAAGACACATCACAGAGCCGTTAACTACGCATACTGTACGTCTACTTTTTTTTTTTTTGTGGAGTGGGAAATCATCCATTGACTTCTCCCGCTCTGAGTGGAGCGGGAGGGCGTGTCAGACTCTTACTGACTAAAACCCACCCCTGTTCCTTCCTGCCCTTAGTGCCCGGGGGCGAGGTAACTCATTTTCAGAGTTTATCCGCTACCCCTAGGCATGACCTCCACCGTAATATAGTCCGGTTGGATTGTGTTTGTGTGGGAGTCTGAGAAAGTGTGCGAGGCCCAGATATCCCCCCGCAAAAAAACAGAATTCTGTTTCGAATTTATCCTCAACCTCCGGGCAGGCATCGGCCACAATAGGCCCCGTCTTTATTGCTGACAACTCTTTGAGGCGCGCGTGGTACACTACGCGCCGTCGACTCTCGGGCCTGGTGCTGATCGGACGGCGAGCTACCCACTACTCGCCGTCCGCAGGCCCGGGTCTACGGTGGCCGGAGATCGTCTCGCGGCGCCGGAAGACCCAGGCGTCTCCTGAGGCGGCTGCTGTTGAGGGCGTAGGGGCGATTCCGCCTTCGCGAGCATTACTGCTTCGCAGAAGGAGGTGACGGCTTCCCATTCCCTCTTGCTCCGTACCATGGCCTGAACCAGGGCAGGGCGCGAGAAGTCGCTGCCGCCTATCGCATCCACGAGGACACGGTGGGGCTCCGCCCAAGCGGGGCAGACCTCCACCGTATGCTCCACCGTGTCCTCGGGACGATCCGCCCATTGGAAACACCCGGGCGTTTCCTCGCGTCCTATCCGACACAGGATCCTCCCGAAACAACCGTGTCCGGTGAGGACCTGCGTCAGGTGGAAGATGAGGGCGCCGTGGGGCCTCTCCAGCCACTCCTCAAAGAGGGGCACTACCGCCGCAATGGTGGCGTGCCCAACGCTGGGTTGCGACAATTGTCTAACAAAGTAGTTTTGCGCAAAAATTATTGCTGGGAAACGACTTTTATTTATCAGGTATGAAAATTATAACTATTTTTTAAACCGCGCAATGTAACGCGAACACAGGCAAGTGGAGTTAAACCCCGCCCCTTCGCTCTAAGCCACGTAGGTACTTGTCGGATACGTTTGATATTCATTGCGTATTCCTAACTGCAAAATCGTAATTTCGAAAATTTGAAAAAAAAATCGAAAATCGTAATAACACTTAGAATTCATTTTCGTAAAAAGTAAAAAAATAAATCGACTTTGACCTTAAGGCGTAGTTATACGACTTGTCTTATTTCTTTGAAACAAATATGTTTTATTCTAAACAATTTCCGTCGTAATTTGATCTCAGAATATTTGATATTATATTTTTATAACATAGTGTAATTCATTTGTTAAGTTACGAGTATGTCCACCGCGGATAAAAAATTGAGAATCACGCAAAAACTATAAAGCGTATTTTTATTAAACCTTCACCATTTTAAAGATCATTTAATTATGTATAGTTTAGTCTCAGTGTTTTATTTTAATACTTGTTTTTTTTTTATGTGTAATAAATTAATAATGCGTCTAATTTCGAACAGCGCTCCTTGATGGGCGAGTCCTATTACTGGGTGGGCATACGACGCGTTACGTGAGCTCAGGGCAGAACACGCAAGCTAACCACTCAAGGTCGTTGGCAGCTAATAGCGCCTTAAATATTTCCAGAACCAGTGGTTCCTCAGGTATGATCTAGTGGAAAAAAATGATCCAAATAATGGGTAGAATATGTGGCTTTCGGCTTCGGAAACTGTCTTTTTACACCCGATATGTATGTACTCGTATGCTCGCACCTCTCTCTCTTGCTCCTCCAGTAATATACGAAACGTAACTCTCTCTCTCTTTCTATCTTCACTAACTTATATCTCCCTCTCATCTTCCGTTCGCCTCGCCCGATCACACTTTTCGTAACGCTCTCGTCACGCATTCACCAGCTTACTCCCCAAGTCAAGCGTGCGTAAAGAAGTTTTACTTCAAAAATCTAAAGAAATGCCCGCAAGGTGGCGTTTTAAGGGTTCTGTTCCGTCACCGAACAACACTGTCGCTTTTTTTTTTTTTTTTTGGGGTAGGAAGTCATTCAATGACTCCCGCTCTAGAGTGGAGCGGAAGGGCGTGTCAGACTCTTACTGACTAAAACCCACCCCTGTTCCTCCCTGCCCTGAATCCCCAGGGGCGAGGTAACTCTTTTGAATTTATCCTCAACCCCTAGGCAGTCCTCAACCCCTAGGTAGAACTACACTGTCGCTTGCCATGCTCGGAGCGTCAACATCTGTCGGCGAGAATATTTTGCCGATACGGAACGTTGAATGACCGTACTAAGCCTGCTTACAAAAGTGTTGCCACTTGTCTTGCCACTGTGTTACCGTCTGTTCAATCCAATTCACTCATGGATAATTTTGTAATAGGTACGGTATAGCTATAGGAAATCATTTTCTCAACAAAAATATTCACACGCTCTTCCTGTCCCGACGCAAAGCACAGGTGCGCTCCCACAACCCAGAGAACGGGAACCGTAAGCTTAGGACACGCGGATGATACGGTCACTAAAACCGTTATGCACGGGTATGATACGCTGTTAATACATTCCAGCGGGGGCAAAGTAGGCCGTGTCGTGTTCCTTTCCGTGCTTGATACGTTCCTAGCACGGTCATGGTATGATACTTACGATGTAGTAGGCAAAATTCTTTAGTCGTAGAATGCCGGGTAAAGTCCTAAAACAACACCGTTTGTGAATATTTTAGCTGATCACAGTGATCAAGAAAAGGGCTAAACATTAGTGCAGCGATACATGGACACCCTCCGCGTACCCTGGGCAGTCAGGTTGGTCGGTATATAAGGTATTCTCATATATGTAGTTTGTTGCTGTTCTATATTTTCCTTCAATTTCATCTAAATTAAAGTCGGAACAGAGAAAATTGAATTGTTTGAAATCGTTCATGCAAATTGGCGGTTTGTCGTCACTGAAATAAAATGAGCTTGCAGGCGTAGAAGTAGTGACGTCGGAAAATGAAATGAAATCTACCAGGGTAGCCCACACAACTCTTTCAGTTAGAATTGATGTCAAATGTAGTATTTCATGAAATCATAAAATTTGGCATCAATTCTAACTGAGAGAGTTGTATTGATGATTTTAATTATTACAGTTCTGTAAATACGTAGGTATTTGCTACGGCCGCGAATCATATTTTGACCTACATACAACCTGATACTGACCTGCAAATTGCAAAAAAAGCGTAAGAAAATTTTGAATTTCGCGGGCTACCCTGGCGCTTTCACCTTAATGAAATTATTTAAAAAACTATTTTAAAATTCTTTCAATCAAAGGAGACATTTTTTTTTTTGGGCCCACTAGTAAATGATAACGTATATTAATCGTATTACACATAAAAAGTAACCATCTTGTTCTAATAAACAGACCAAAAATAAATATAAAAAAATCTAATGAAATAATATTATAAAAGTGATAATTGGTATTTTACTACTGTAATGTTACTACGGTGCTCGGTCGTAATAGTATCGACTTTAAATGTGTAAAAACTTTTTTACAAAAAAATAGAACCGACTTCCAAAAAAAGTGCATAATAACTTTAATTTCGGAAGTCGGTGTTCCTGTTTTGTGTCTTTGTTTTTTGACACCGACTTCCGAAATTAAAGTTATTTTACACTTTTTTTGGAAGTCGGTTCTATTTTTTTGTAAAAAAGTTTTTTATTTTTCACTTTTTAGTGTTGGTTCCCCATTAAACTGTGTTAACAATTCATAGACATACGATAGCAGCAATCGCGGTTGATTTGCTGTCAATTTTTGAAGAGTTCCGTTGTCTGTCTCCGAAACCCATCATCAGATCTTTTTGAAATTTAAATGGGACCATTTCGGAATAAACCCCTTTCGAACAAAAAACAATTTTGCAAATCCGTCAATATATGACGGAGTTATGCCCGAACATACATAAAAAAAAAATAAAAAAAAAAATACAAACATCCGAATTGATAACCTCCTCCTTTTTCGAAGTCGGTTAAAAAGAGATGAAAGGATCCGTAAACTTGTTTGTAATGCTGTTTTTAAAGGCAAAATTCGAAAATAAACACAGTGAAACGAAACGTAGTAAATAAGTTTGACACTGGCAGGTGCCAGACAATATAATTTAGGGATGTCGAATCTCTCTGAAAAATATTGATTATGGAATCGATTCGAAAAACTGCCTTTTTATCCCACCAGATGTCGCATCGACTTTGCCTAACTTCGTCCTGTCACCTGTCAAAATCCATACTAATTTACGATTTCTACGTAAACAAATATCGAAAATAATTAAATACTATAAATATGACGCAGTGTTGTGCTCCAGACTGCAAAAATCAAAGGAGACATATATTTCCAAAAGATCCAAAACGCCGAAAAGCCTGGGAAAAAGCGTTGAGAATCAAACACTTCAAAGCAACCGAGCACTCAGTATTGTGCTCTGCTTATTTTAAAACTGATGATTATTTTGGCCAAATTAAATATACTGGTAAGCGTGATCTCACTCAACCTTTGTGTCATTTTTTACATTTTGCGAAAATTACAAAAACGTTTGGTAAAAAATATACTTATTTACATGCTGAATTGATTACACAGCATATAACGTAAAAATTTTGTTTTCCAGAACCATTCAAATGAAAAACTGAAACTCATTTTTCTTTTCGCGACTGTTTCAAAACGTGAAATTCAGCCGAGTATTAACGCCATAACGGTTGGTCCAATTGTTGAGAAATGAGGTGTCAAATCCTCTTGAATAGCTAAGCTAAGGAAAGGAAGAAACAAAAATGCCAACAACAAACGTTTCTCGAGCGAAGCATTTAAATGAAATATTAAAACCTATGTGAGACATAAAAATAATACAACTTTAGTGAAAGGTTAATCTAATTTATTCACACGAAGAGCTTCTTTTTGTAACATTTAACACCACACTAACTGATATGTTCATGTAACATCTTGAAATAACATTAAACTTTTTCATCTTTGAAGAAAGCCTTTGCACGTGTTCCAATATTTAGGTACTTACTTCATAGGTTGTTACTACAGACAAGGTTGTAATCGTGATTTGATGTTTTATACACCTGCTACTTACCTACTCATCTATGCCTCTAAGTACAAGAATAATAAAACTTATAATATCTACCTACTACCTATCGGTCGATCTTCGACAAGGCAAAATTAAGAATTTCATACTAAGATTATTAAAAATAAACTCACCAATTCAATGGCTTTATTTAGTACCTACATTTCTACATGAAGACCTTTAAATAACGAAACGGCGTTTTTTCTCTTCTATAAAGGAAAATATAAGTAGGAACATTTTAGTTCTTTCGCTTAGCACCGTTTGAGCTATTCACCAGCTTCCCCGCTAACAAAGAATTCTCCATTGCGGTTATGTCGACCGGTGCTCAGCGCTTTGTAGGTATTTTCCCATTTTCAAGATTTTCAGCGAGCGTTGAGGTGGCGTAACGACCGATACCACTTACAGTATTGACGGCTCGAGAGTCTCAGTGGCAGGGCTCTGCGATACGGGCAGTAGGTTCGATTGTACGTACCTATTAATCTTCGCATGGCCCACAGGGTCAGTCGATATTTAGGTCTTTACAATTTAGACTTACCTATCGATATAAACATTATTAAATTAAAATTTTGATAAAACTGAGAAGTTATTTTTGGCCTCAACTTTCGCCATACGATATTAACGTGAAAAGAAAGTATACGTAAAAGTGGCATGTGACATGCGATTGCGGTATAATTCTTTTTTAACAGAAACACATTTAAAAGCTGAATTTATTTTCTAAATCTACTGGGTACAATTAAATAATCTTAACACAAGTAAAACTCAACAGACCTAATGGGATACCCATTACTTCTGCGGAGTTATGCAATCACGATAAAACGAAAAAAAAATAAACTCATTTCAAGTTCAACAGTAGTTTTTAAAATATTGAACAGTGGTGTTGATTCTGTTATGCACAAACTAAACTTAATTTAGGCTATTGCTATCTTTTTCTCTCTAATAAATCAAGAAAGAGACGGACGTAAATTAGACCTGTCAAATTTAGTTTGAACTAATATTTCCATACAAATTAAGGGTACACGTAAAAACATGTCATCCGTGCCATTGGCACGGATTCTCTTGTTCAATATCTAAACTAAAATTAGAGAATTGCTATCTTTTACTAAAAGGCAGTGCGAGAAAAGGACGTCTATAGCTATGCACTAAGTTAGAGATGTCAAACTAGTTTACGCCTTACGCTTCGCCGTGTTTTTAGTCGACATGTTTTTACGTGTACCCTTAATTTGTATGGAAATATTAGTTCAAACTAAATTTGACAGGTCTAATTTACGTCCGTCTCTTTCTTGATTTATTAGAGAGAAAAAGATAGCAATAGCCTAAATTAAGTTTAGTTTGTGCATAACAGAATCAACACCAGTATCTATTGTTTTAAATACCCAGCATTTTAAGATTTTGTTTCTAAAATTGAGTAGGTACGTTGATAATAAAGTTTCCCGAACTAAATCCACGACAGCTAAGCCCAAGTAGGCTTAGCTGTCGAATTGTAAAATAATACTTATATACTTTAGTCAAAGTCCATATTTGGTTACTAAAAACACATCTAAAAAAACTGTGAAAGGTGTCTGTCAGAAGTTTTTCTGTGAAGAATCATCATCATTAACATTTCAACCAAAAGACGTCCAAGTTTCGCCACGACGACCGAAGAATAGCCTTGTAGTAATTAATCTTTAACCAACCAATAGCTGGCGTTATATTGTTAGAACATAAAACTGATTTCCTAGGTCAGACATATGTCAATAAAGCCCATAGATTTTTTAAACTCTACAATAAAATTATAATCTATGATTGGTGTTTTTTTTTAAATCGACTATTTTATCGTTCTGATCAAAGCACGGATGTGTAATGATAAGCCGATTTAATTTATTGCGAGTGTTTTCCCTGTGGATTGCTAGAGGCTACATTAATTTAAAATATGTACAATTTAATTTTCAGTAAGATAACGGAACTTTTATCATCAGTAAATAGAATGCTTCAGTTAAAAGCGTGTGAAAAGCCTCGCGAATAATTTAAACGCAACCCTTTATAGATAGCTGTTGAATATTTTACGCGACTTTTTGTCTTTGGCAATGGTGGAATATCATTTATTTATAAGTACATAGAAATTGAAATAAATGCCGCCATTTAATTCACTCTGAGGCGAGCTGACGAAAGCCGGTATCTATCTACCTGAGTACTTACAATTTATTTAACTCTTACATTACATATATTGTTTTGTTCTATCTAAGTACCTACAGACAATTACTGTCAATCATCCGTGGCGGAAATCTAGCTACTATCTGCTATTCCATTATGGAGAGCTATCATGAACAGTTTAATTATTGTGAGCACGTGTTCATAATACAGTGTAGGGCTTTCGCCTGTTATCACTTAGGTGTGTAGGTTGTCTTACATTATTACTATGTATTAAGGTGAATTATTAGGTACTACGCTTGAGTTTATATATAGTATTAACTTGAACATCCTTTTTTTATCCTTGAAGGATACCTAACATCGATAAAAGGTATTATCTTTCATAAGTTCAAGCTTACAACTTCCAGATGTACCTACAGTACAACCATTTTTTTGGCCCTCGGCAATCATCTCATTTCCGAATACAAACGAATGTTAATTTCCATGTCCACCAATTATTAGATTTATCATGTGTAAAAAAGCGAACATTTGTACGTGATTTTTCATAAAGTAACGGTTCTTAAGCATCAACCACATTGGTAAAACATGTTAACTCTTGTTAAAGCCAATAACAACAAAAAGGGAATAAAAGAAGTTACTGCAGCCCAATCAGCGTAATAAACATTCGGAGTTATATCGATAATAATATTGCCGTTAATTGTTACGCCAACCAGTCCGATCCACGATCCACGCCATATTCCGCTAATGACGCACGATTGGATCGAGGCCTTCCGAAAATTATAAATATTTCACGCTTCACTCATACAATTTTAACCATGTACGAAACCCACAACTTTAACTATAAACATCGTTTCGATTATTCGAATAAATAGATTAGGTAACTTGGGTATACCAAAACAGAGGTGAGAAATGTACAAAACATGTTTCCACCGTGAACATCAGGGCTTTTGTGTCGTTTGTTTGCGATTGCGACATTGTTTTTCAAAATATATTTCATGTTCCGGATAAATTCCGGTAGGTGCAGAGTCGGCACCTCGAGGGTCATGTCAACATAACACAATCATAATCTAACCTTATCTATAAAGCTGACACGAACTGGGGAAATGCCGACAGCGCACACCTTATGGCCAGTGTCTTTATCGTCACATATTTATAACTTTGGATGTACATAACTGAATAGCAATATTCTGAATCCCTACCGTCCAGGGAATATAATAAAGTTTGTATTACAGACTACAGTCTAGATATTTTAAGAGATACATAGAAATTAAAGAATAACAAGGTTTTTGTGGCAGTTATCGTCTCGCTCCAGAGCTCCGGCCGACGGATGGAAACGGCAATGCCAGCTAATCTTGCTATTGATCGATTCCTAGTCGAGTTTTGAATTGTGATCGAAGGCTCGTTACTGTGTGAGTTGGTGAAGTACCGCGCTAATAGTGATTAACTTGGTAACTATCTATTATAAAATCATTACTTACATATGTACCTACGTCAACGTGTGAAATAAAACCTGACCTCTCTGATTGGTTTGGAATATGTGACAGACTGACAGCTTTTAACGACGTTTCCGCATAATCCTTCATCCTTCGGTACTGCTATGCAATAGGTACTACATAACAGAACGCACTTTTTGACCTCGGATCTGCGGTTATGAAGAGTACTAATACTCGTAACACGAAAATTTAAAAAATATGACAAACGTTTCAATAAATCCGCCATGATTTAGGCGTGGACAGCTAAAATGCTACTTTAGAAAATGACCTTTATATTCAATTATATTTCCATTCCGTTTGATTTATTAAAATTTATGAAAAGGAATTTCATAAATTTTCCCTCCCTTTATTTGCATATACTTTACACCTGTTTATTAAAAACACCGAATCATAAATTACGTTAGATTGTTTTAAATAAAAAGCAATCTGAATCCAAATATCACTTGGAGTTGGAAGATGGCGAATATAATGGCTCCGACGTTGTTCAAAGTTCTCACTGAAAGATAAATTACCTACAGTCTACTGTAGAATACCTGTGTTCCTTCTTGCTGTAGAAGCTAAGAAGTTTGAAAGTAGAAAACAGGTATACCTAAAGGCGGCTATGTATCAACAACATGTTGATCATCCACATTTATCGCTGAAAATTAGTATTTTCTTTAAAACGTGGGACAGTCATTCCCAAAGCGTTCGTCCTGGACCCCCTGGTCCACATAGACCCGCAATGCGTCTATGAAAAAGGAAAATCAGGTGCCCATGAGAGGCAAATAGGGGTCCACACGACCGCCTATTATTATGGCAAGCAATATAATTTACTTTTTGTTTTACCACAGATATTACAATACTAGTAAGTTTTATACATATATTTCAATCACCTTAAACATATTGTATGTAGGTACTTCTGTAATATTCTGGATACCTACGAATGGGACTTCCTCACCAACGATGCTGAAAAACATGAAGATAGCTCATTTCCTGTGATTTCATTGGAGACAGAGCCGAACCATATTTTGGGCGAAAGAATCGGCCACTCCGAACCACGAACCAAAGGTCAATAAGTGCCTCTTAAAATGTGAAGAAAACAATTACATATGCTCGTTCCCCGCTCCCGGTGACTGATAGTGCAACAATTTTCAAGCTCATTTCGCTCGCTTTCGCACTCTACATTTTTATCCTTTTCTGCATGACATTGACATTCACATCTTTTCAACAGCCGCGGTCCAAATATACATTCAAGGTTACAATAATTCGCATAGAGCTAAAAAAATTGACGAATGATCAGAACACCATTATAAATGAAATGTCAAAAGTGCCCAACGAACACACATCTGCAAAAAAAATAATCGAAGTCAAAGTTACCAAAAAGGGGTTTTTTGTATTTTTCAGTCTAAAGTTTTATGCTAAAAGTAGTCGAGACAAAAATTGTAGACTTAAATATAAAAAAATATTCATATATTTTTTTTTAAGAATTTTTAAGATAATAAAGCGATTTAAAAAGTTGAAGTACTAATTTTTTCCATAATATGCACGTTTCCACTCCACCTGTGAGGTAGTAACCTACTTACTTGCACGTTTCCACTCCACCTGTGAGGTAGTATACCTACTTACTTGGCGCGTTTTTTTAAATGTGGTTTTCCAGATAGGTCTATTCCACGATCTATTGCAATGAGGTCCTGTTTAATTAAATAATATTTATTAGGTCTTTATCTATGAAGTTTCTGTTTTAAGTAACTATTTATCAGACCTAAATAGTCCGTAAGTGAATAAGTAATACCTAGATTGTTTGCGTGTTTACATAGTACGTATACTATGATCACAGTAAATACAAAAAAAAAAATATAATTAGCCAGTTTACGTCTATGAAACACTTTGTATATCACACGTATCATCATGTAAGGATGAATTTTTGATGTCGTCTGAAGCCGTCAGTCACATCGGGTGGCGGTATTCCCATGCAGTACACAATTACGAGTTCCATCAAGTAAAACGTAGAAAAGTGATGGGTACTTGATAGTTTCAATAACTGTGTCATATCATTTAAGTTTAGGCCCTTATTTATAAAAGAAATAACCCAGTGATTAGTTAAAACACTGATTAGTACGTTCTTATTTTAACTCTAGCTTTCGCCCGCGGCTTCACCCGCGTGAAAAGAATATTTATAAATTTGAGTGGTAATTCCAGAGAGTAGCACGTTAAAAAAACACTGAAGGAATCAAAATCCAAAGTCAGTTATTCAAATTAGATTGCGAGCCAGAACTTTTTGAACGTCGTTTTCATAGAGCAACACGGGCCCGTGGCCCGTGGCCCGTGTTGCAAGGTGTTGTTGTCAAGGACTGAAATTATGAAACCCCTGGCAGAAGCTTTGTCATCTATTATAAACAAAATGTCCTTTTCGACTATAGGGAAAGTTATTTAGAGGTGCTTTTCCCACCCACATGCATCCTGTCTGTGTTACATCCTCTTAGGAGAATAAATAGAATAGATGATATTTTGCAGAAATAGAATGTTTATTTTTCACCTTAGCTAGAGGAAATCATTCTAATTAGTAACTAGCGGATGTCACGCGATTTCACCCACGTAGTTCCCGTAGTACAGGTATAAAATATATACCTGTACTACGGGAACTACGTGGGTATGCTACTGGCTGATAATGTAGCTATCCATTGCTGAAAGAATTGTTCAAATCGGTCTAGTAGTTTTTAAGTTTATTCGTTACATACAAAAATACAAATCTTTCCTCTCTACAATCCTACTATAAATGCGAATGTTTGTATGTTTGGCTGTCCATAACGCAAAAACGGCTGACGGGATTTGAATGAAATTGTGCACACAGGTAGGTCCTAGCCTGGATTAACTAACACATAGGCTACTTTTTATCCCCGTAAATGACAAGACTTCGCGAAGGCTGAGGTGAAAGTAGAAATCCAAAGTCAGGCTGAACGAGCGGTATACGCTCACAAAGTACCAGGAAACCAGAAACATGAGAACTATTTCCAAAAAAAAAGGGCTGGAATCATGAGCGGTAAAGACTCGCCAAGTACCAGGGCACCAGAATCATGAAGAGGTACATATTTTCGGGGCTAAAATCCTAAGCGGTATTATAGCTTCACAAACCACCAGGAGACCAGAATCAAGAAGAAGCGTTTCCGGGGCTTCAATCCTGAGAGGTAGATTCACAAGCTACCAGGAGAACAGAATCACGAAGAAGTTTTCCGAGCAGTATAGATTCACGAACAACCAGAACATCAGAATTACAAATTTATACCAAGGCTGGGATTATGAGAGGTAGAGAGATTCTAAAACTACCAGAAGACCAGAGTCGTGAATCAGCATTTTTGGGGCTAGAATCCTACTAATATTATAAATGCGAAAGTTTGTTTGTTTGTATGTTTATGGTAAATGACAAGACTTAGCGAAGGCTTTTTTTTTTTTTTGAGGTGGAAGTAGAAATCCAGAGACGGGCTGTACGAGCGGACACGCTCACAAAGTACCAGGAGACCAGAAACATGAGGAGAAGTATTTCGAGGACTGAAATCATGAGCGATAAAGACTCACAGACTACCAGGAGACCAGAAATACAAAAGTATTCCGGGGCAGGAATCGTAAGAGGTAGAGAAAGATTCACGCACTACCAGGAGAACAGAATCACAAAAAGTATTCCGAGGCGGAGTACATGAGAGGTAACATCTTGAATAAGTATTTTCGGGGCTGGAATCCTGAGCGGTATAGATTCTTAAACTACTATAAAAACAGAATCATGAAGAAGAGAAATTTCAGACCTGCACGCGGATGAAGCCACAGGTAAACTACCAGGGTGCCAAAATCGTGAAAAAGTTCACTTAACATAAATTTCTACGCGGACGGAGCCACGGGCAAGAAGCTAAGCACCAATTTAGGATATGTTCAGGACCCAATAATTGAAACAGTCTCGATATAGTTAACTATTATATTTACACTTTTTACGCGGGCGAAGCCGCGGGCGGAAGCTAGTGTAGAAATAAATTGCATTGAATATTAATATTGGCGTAGTTTATATTTTAGTAAAATCTGCGGATTCCAGTTTTAGAACCACTAGAAATTCAATAAAAAACATTTCCGGTTTTAAATCCTTACTGGCTAACACACGAAAAAAAACGCTCTGAATACCCGTCATGTCATTAGTGCCTACAGGGCGCTGTTACGTCTGCCGCGCTTCTGCAGTGCGTCAACAATGTTCGCTGAGTCTAGGACAGACGGCTTTGAGGCCACCTGGCGCAAAAAGACAGCCTCACTACTAAGCAGATTGCGTGGGAGCAGTAACAGCATCCTGAAGGTAATAGGCAACAAGTTAGACAGCCCACTGGTGTGGAGCCTCACCCAGAGGACTAAGTCTCTCTTAGTTATTAGGTACTAACATAGTTTTTAAGCTCATACTAACAATATAAATTTAAATGTATATGAAATGGATCAATGGTTGTCTGAATAAAAAATTATTATTATTATTATTATTATTAGTAGACAATCAAATACCTATTGTCGCGTCTCCTTAAGGAGCCGCGAGGGGCCTGACGGATTAATCTTGTTTTTGCTGTCAGACGTGGGGCATTTTTAAGCCTTCTTCTTTCAAGTTCATAGGTCAATGGGATGTTAAAAAAATCTACGTAACAAAATTTTGTGACAGACGACGGACGGAGAGACGGACACGTGAGTGACAACAATAGAGCTCCGTTTGAACCCTTCGGATACGGAACCCTAAAAACCTGAGAAATTTGAATTTCACAGCCTATCCTACATTTCACCATAAGGATGACAAAAATAAGGCTGAATAACTAGGTATCAAGGCGGCTGACATAGCGGAACACTAAATTAAGGATATTATTACAGGTTGTCTAAAAGTGTAAGGATTTTTTAGTATACCTACCCAGGTATACTAAAAAATCCGGTACCTTACTCTACCTGAATTGATATAGCCTAGGTCCTATGCTATATCAATTCAGATAGAGTATTTGATTAGTAGTTGTCAGTAAACTGCCTTTTTTTTTGGGGGTTGGAATTAATCATCCTATTACTTCTCCCGCTCTGGGTGGAGCGGAAGGCCGTGTCGGACTTTTACTGACTAAACCCCACCCCTGTTCCTTCCTTCCGAGAGTGCCCAGGGGCGCGGTAACTCTGTCACGAATTTATCCGCGACCCCTTGGCATGCAGGCATCGGCCATGATGGGACCCGTTAGTGATAAATGATAAGAAGAAACACCGAAACAAACTCAGAGGGCCAAGTCTCTTTTAAAGTGTTCAAATCCATACAATATGTACAGGTCAAATCATATGAGAACCATGTACAGACATAAACGTAAAGCTTTTGAGGAAAGCAACACACAAATTCGAGTAAGTGTGAGTAGTGATGGCTGACATTTCTTTGAGGCGCGCGTGGAACACTAAGCGCCGTCGACTCTCGGGCCTGGTGCTGATCGGACGGCGAACTACCCATTACTCACCGTCCGCAGGCCCGCGTCTACGGTGGCCGGAGATCGTCCTGCGACCCCGACGCCCAGGAAGCCTCCTGCGGCGACTGCGGCTGGGGGCGTGAAGGATAATCCGTTGAGTCTCCCTCACCCGTTCCGCCTCCTCTTTCGCGAGCATTACTGCTTCGCAGAAGGAGGAGACTGCTTCCCATTCCCTCTCGCTCCGTACCATGGCCTGGACCAAGGCCGGGCGCGAGAGGTCAATCAATCAATCAACTCAGCCTATCGCAGTCCACTGCTGGACATAGGCCTCTCCCAAGCTGCGCCACAACACCCTGTCCTCCGCCTTTCGCATCCAGTCTATCCCAGCCACCTTCTTAAGGTCGTCGGTCCATCTAGCTAGGAGCGTCCCACACTACGCTTGCCGATACGCGGTCTCCAATCCAGGACTCGTCTGCTCCATCGGCCATCGGTCCTTCGACAAACATAACCAGCCCACTGCCACTTCAGTTTGCTTATTCTGCAAGCTACGTCGGTTACTCCGGTTCTTTTCCGGACAACTTCATTCCTGATTTTATCCTTCAAAGAAACTCCTAACATAGCCCACTCCATAGCGCGCTGACCGACCTTGAATTTGTGGACCAGCCCGACCGTCAGTGTCCACGTTTCGGCACCGTATGTCATAACGGGCAGGACGCACTGGTTAAAAACCTTAGTCTTCAAACATTGTGGGATAGGGGACGAGAAGACCTGACGAAGTTTTCCAAACCCAGCCGGATCCTTCTGTCAACTTCTTTCTCAAAATTGTGTCTACCGAGCTGGATGACTTGCCCTAGGTAGACATACTCCTTCACAACTCCGAGAAGCGACCCTTCGATGCGGATTGGACTCGGTACGACATGTGAATTGTACATGACTTTCGTCTTGTCCAAATTCATCCCAAAGCCAACCCGCTGCGAGGCTCCATTTAGGCTGTGTAGCATCAGGCTTAACTGTTCCGCCGTCTCTGCCATTATGACGATCTCAACGGCAAAGCGAAGGTGTGAGATGTACTCGCCGTTCATGTTGATACCCTGTCCAGCCCAATCCAGCGTCTTAATAATAATAATAATAAAGATGTAGCCCGTGCAGTCCGTCCGTTGCCTAATTGGAAATCTCCAGGGCCGGACGGGCTGCACAATTTTTGGATAAAGTGGCTACAAAGGTCGCACGCTCGCTTGGCATCTCAATACCAGGCAGCCTTGGAGTCTGGTTCGCTACCCGAGTTCCTTACAACTGGAATAACCCACCTGCTCCATAAAACAGGTAGTACTGCGGAACCTAAAAATTATAGACCGATCACGTGCTTACCGACGGTCTATAAGGTTCTTACATCCATTTTGAGAGCTAAGATTAACACACATATTGATAGTAACTGTATCATGTCTGCCTCTCAAAATGGATGTAGGAATGGGTCCCGCGGTAGCAGCTGATCACCTTCGCGGAAGTAGAATAGGTGACCTGACTCCAGGGCTATCGTGTCCTCCCCTGTCTTCGGACTTCAGATAACCCCTGTATATGCCATTTAATGCGACCTAGCTCCACCTCAAGTTCAGCAAGGTGATGGTCCAGCCTCATCGAACGTCCAGTGTACGTAGCCAGATGTAGTCGTCGTCGTCGTTGGTAGCCTGCCGTCACCCGGGGATTCTTCGCACCCCCCGTCCCGCCGTTACCGTGACCGCTACCTTGACCACGAATACCGGGACCACCGGGAACTGGGGGCCGTTGTTTTGGGGCTTTATTCACGGGAGGTTTTTAATGCCCGTAGTCACCACGCTGGGCAAGCGGGTTGGTGACCGCAGAGGCAATCCTTTCGCAACGATGACGCTGCTGCCTGTCATCGCTCTGGAGAATTTAGGTTGGTTTGTCGGATGGTTATACCGCCATCGGTCGGTTGCCAGCGCCTCGTCCGTCAGTGGCAGAGTGTACCGCGCGCAGGTTATGTTGACATTTGGGGAGTCTGGATGTTATTTGCTCCCCCTTACACCCCGGGCGCGAGAGGTCGCTGCCGCCGATCGCCTCCACGAGGACACGGCGGTCCTCCGCCCAAGTGGGGCAGATCTCCACTATGTCCTCTGGACGAGCCGCATAATGGTGACACCCGGACGTTTTCTTTTGCCTTATCCGATACAGGAAACTCCCGAAACAACCGTGTCCGGTGAGGACCTGCGTCAGGCAGAAGGTGAGGACGCCGTGGCGCCTCTCCAGCCACTCCTCGAAGAGGGGCACTACCGCCGCAATTGTTGTGTGCCCAGCGCTGGGTTGCGACAGTCGCTCTCTCCATGTCGCCATGCATGAGATCTGCCGGCGCTCTGTCCGCCAAGCCGCGATATGTCGCGGCAGCGGAGTTTCCCCGGCGTTTCACCTCCTCGCGCCACTCCCAGAGGAGCGCGAGGGCTTTAGCCTCCAGATCCCATGGCGACAGTCCGGCAAGGAGACTCGCCGCCTCACCGGAGACCGTGCGGTATCCCTGGACTAGCCGGATGGTCATGACTCTCTGGGACGCGCTCAACCAGCGAGCTGGTCGCCGCCTCAAGGACCCACCCACACCGGTGCCCCGTAAAGGGCCATGCGCCGCACGATCCCCGCGTAGAGCCTACGGCAGGACGCGTTTGGCCCCCCAGATTGGGCAGGAGCCGCTTCAAAGCAGCCCCGGCCCGCTCCAGTCTGGGAGCCAAACGTCGGAAGTGCTCCACGAAGTTCCACCGGCTGTTGAGGACGAGTCCCATGTACTTCATCGTCCCGTCGACACCGATGTGAACCCCTCCTACCGTTATCTGGGAACCCGACGGTGGCGCGTTCCGAGGACCATGAAAACACATGGCCTCGGACTTGTGCAGTGCCACCTCGAGTCCCAGTTGCCGGATCCTCTCTATGACTGTCGCAACGCCGCGGCCGCCTGGTGCGACCTCCCCTGCGCCAGGACTAGCGCGTCGTCAGCGTAGCAAGTCGGTACCTACCTAATAGGTAAACTGTGTAGGTAGGTAGTAGATACGGATGTACCTAAACTACCTACCTACTTTCATAACAAACTAAACACAGGTTTGTATCGAAGTTTGAGTGGAAAGTTCATAGATCAAACTTTCGAATCACACTTGGCCAGTTTTCTTTTATAACACAGACGCGGTACGAACTTTAAACCACCTTCAAAGCCTTAACGTTCTCCTTAAAATTGCAATAGTACCAAAGTTCACGTTTGAGATAAACCTTTGGTCTCATCGTGTAATATCAATTAAAAGATTAGTCAGTCATAATGATTCAGAAAAACGTATTATTCAGTACTAGATAACGTAGATAATATACTATTGTAGTTAAAGATAAAACGGATAACAAACAACATTGCACTCCAGCTTTCGTGCCTACCAGTCGTTTAATAATACGAACGCTTCGTAACTCGTAAGGTGTTAAATATAGGAACTGCAAGTGTCCCACACATTTTTGTAAACAAAACAGATTCAATAATGCATTGGAGGTCGACATGTTGTTATTTTTGTTCGGCGCACGAAGAGGAAACTAAAACAATTAGCCTGTGAGTACTTTTCTATGTTAACGGTTATTTTTTTAACAATGGAATGGTAGAAGTTTATAAATACTTAAGTACCAACTAGCTAGTTTTGTTTTTAGTGACGAACTTAGAGTGGCTCTGTATAGGTATGACACCTACAGTGAACCACCCACTCATGGATGAAACCTACTTAATAAATTAATCGTTAATTTTCCACCGTACCTACCTATTTTACTTCCGCGTGCTTTATCGGTGACGCACTGTAAAAAGGTCCTTAGGTACTTCTTTTGCACCATAGCAAAAGAGAAAAAGTAAATCAAATTGATAGGACCTCATAGTTTTGTAACATAAAATGCCTCGTTCCGTCTAATTGTCTATCAAACATTCTTTAAGGTATTTTTTAAATAGTTGGCAATATTTTAATGTGCTTGTACCTACACAATAAACAAGAATAACTTTTGCTATGAATGCTTTGCTTTTGCCTTCAAATCGCGATAAAAAACTTACTAATCAGTAAATATTTTTAGGGTTCCGTACCCAAAGCGTACCATATTACAACGGAACCCTATTACTAAACCTCCGCTGTCCGTCCGTCTGCCCGTCTGTCTGTCAGCGGGCTGTATAATATATATCTCATGATTCATAATAGGTAGACCGTTGAAATTGTTTGAATTATATTGCCACTGTAACAACAAATAATAAAAATTAAATATAATTTTAAATTAAAGGGAATACTGTTACGGATAACTCGACTTAACTCTTTGAAGTCGATTTCGTTCCGTTAGTAAGCAGAGTTATAAAGTAGAGATTGCAGAGAATTGCACCCACGAAGGATTTTACTTTACTGTAGTAGAATATCTATTACCTAATCAGTATGAGTTCTTTTATTATTTATTAGGGATTTAGCACGATTCAGATTGAGGTGATATTATTAAACAATATTACTAGCTTCTGCCAGCGGCTTCGCCGGCAGGAATTTGTATTACTCCCTGTATAAACTTTCAACCCCCATTTCACCCTCTCAGGGGTGGAATTTCGAAAAACCCTTTCTTAGTGGATACCTACTCTTCACAAAGAACACAACCTCCTTTCATGTCTCTAGGACTAGTGGTTTAGGCTGTGCGTTGATATATCAGTCAATCAGGACTTTGAATTTTATATATGTATATACTCGTAGATAGCTGTTGTCCGTGACTTCGTCCGCGTCAAGCTCGTAAACCTGCACAAATAAAACTACCTACCTAATAATTCTGTGCTTGCGAATTGCGATGCATGCCGAAAGGATCATATTCATTTATTTTACTTTCACATAGTGTCACTCGGTAAATATGATATGCATGTATTATGAGCGTCAACGAAGCGGAAAGAGTATGTAAGGATCGTAGCTTAAAAGTGGAAGGAGTAGGTAACATTAGATATATTAAAATAAACTTTTCTATAGGCTAGTAGTCTTGCTTTCAACAACCAAAATGATGTGGGAGCAAGTGACAAACAGTTGACTCGTGTCAGAAGCAGCTGGTCCAGAGGTCGACACCTTCAGTGTCTACCCACTGCATCTTGTTTATGGTCTTTGCGAAGCACACACTTACAGGGAACTGCACGCACTTGAATTGGAAGGGGTAATTGTGAGAAATTTATGGCAAACGTGGTGTAAACTTCGTGGTACAAACGTGGTATAAGCTTCGAGAAAGAGGTCAAAACCGTTGATAGTTGACCTCCATCTCGAAGCTGGACCACAAGGTGGACCGGGATCCGTTACAAAACTCCGACGGTGTTCATTCAAAAGTAGTAAAATAGGGACACTGACTTCAGCTAGATGACGTGCACTGGTAGTTTACTTGATTCAGCGAATTCAAATACTCTACACAACAAATCATCCCGTCATCTTGCTGACAATGTCGGGTGTGTTCGAAAGAGTCACCGCGGCCCTGGAACAGACTACTGAAGGAACAAGGGTGGATTTCAGTTAGAAAAAGTCTGATACGTCCTCCCGCTTCGACCAGAGCGAGAGAAGTTATTTGATGATTCCACACCCAAAAAAAAAATCTTGCTCTACAATATAGTATCTATGGAGGCGTATAACACTGTTCTCTTTAATTTGCGAGGGAATGCTCGTGAGGATTGCTGCAGCTTGATAATTTTTTAGCCCGATCACGCACGCAAGAATTTTCTTGGTGCGGATGTGGTGCGGAGTTCGACTGACGTCCCAGTACATCAGACAAATTAGTTCTTTTATAGTGGAAACTACTCTACAGAGTCTTTGGTCCAACTTTTGAACACTGAGCGTGGCCTTTGTCATTAAATACACCTCTTTGCTTATTTCACGTATAGTACGCCAGTCGGCAGCACTTTGTCATACGTAAAGTACTTCGCAAGCTGATCTTGCCCACATTTTAAAAAATGCCAAGACCGTGATTTGGCACAGATTTTATAGAGATTGTGTCATTTTCAGGATCGTTAAAAATGCGTTCTATAAATGGACGCTCAAATGCCCATTGGATTCCGGTCAAGTATAGAGAAGGCAACAATTTTTAACCTATTCTTTGCCATTTTTTTTAGTATATCTATAAAAAATAGTAGTAAGAATGTATAAAAAAAGCTAATGACATGTTTACAGTAAGATAATACATTAAAAAAAAATGTTTTGGTTAGTTTTTACAAAAACATTTCGAAAAATATCGAATTAAAATATTGATGTTATGTTAAAAAGTCATTTCATTATTATTTTTGAAATATCATCATTATAGTAGAATGTTTATTTTTTTAATTTTGAGCAGGTTCGATTCCCGGTTTAGGTAAGCTTTTCGAGAAATCTGTGAATGCAGTTTTGTTTCTTTTTAAAAATAAAAGAATGTTCCCTTTAAGTAAAATAATCTATCTTAAGGATTTAAAGTAGTTTCCCTTCAGGGCCCATTGATATTTTCCACCCTGTATATAGATTTATTTATCACAACATACGTTTTCTTTTCTTTTACGAGACACACGTCATCATACACTATAAAAAGTTCTTAACCTACACTTGATCCTATGCAACCTTTAACACTTTCCCTCATTAGTTAAGTGTATGGCATAGTATAGCTACAAAGGGCATCTCGGATTACAACAAATCTTGGCCTAGAAATTGCCTTGGTCATAATATCTGCCAATTGAGTAGCAGTGCCGGATCATAAGTCCATCTTGTACAGTTTCTGTTACGAAGAAATATCTCACTCAGATGTGCTTGGTCCGCTTATGAAACTCGGGATTGTATGCAAGACGTATGGCGGCTTCGTTGTCTACATTTAATGTGGGTACTCGGTCCAGGTTAGTAAGTGAGCTAAATACTCTCTGGAACCACACAAGTTCACTTGCTACTACTATTTCAGCTTCGGTAGTTGAAATCGCGACTGAAGATTGTCGTTGGCTTAGCCATGATACTATTCTTCCAGCAAAGAGACATACAATTCGATTTTTTGGTTCTAGGACATGCTGGTTTCCTCACGATGTTTTCCTTCACCGTTTTGAGAGCAGTGGTGATGAAATAAATTACACAAAGAAAAGCCTACCATGCCTGGGTTTGAACTCACTACCTACAATTTGTAAGTCGCGGCCGCTACAACTGGGCCACCACTGCTCTCCGTTCCGTTGCTTGAAAACCTTTTACTATTAGCCTAGCATTATATCTTCGATACGATTGTCTGGGTTTCGCTTAATACGACCCACTTGCAAGGGAGTGCCTTTCTATCTTTAGCTTACAGAGTATCCATAAATCATTTTGCTTTAGAGTTCATATCACTCATCATTGTCTTCACTCACACTGCGCTGTCATCCCTTTCAATAGCTTCTTTATATGTCACGGGAAAATATTCTGTGCCTATGAAACACACTTAGTCTTGGAACTTCTTAGGACGTGAGAGGCAAGTTCGATCTCGTAAGTTATGTCGAGATCTTAGATCTCGCGTCTAACAGCGGTGGTTCAACTATCTCTAACTCCTCGTCAGCGTCAACGAACTCTTCGTTAGCATTCTCATCCTCTCTGGTTTGGTTGCTATCTCCCAAAACTTCAACATGTACATGATTTTCTCCGTCTGCCTCTGGAGCATGTTCATGATTAATATCCTGCTGCTCTATAGCACAGCTTTTTGCGTAAACATTTGGTTATCCCCCTCAAAACTTGAAGTTGTAAGAATTTCTAAACCAATTCGGAACTCGACGTCAGTTTGGAAGGTTATGTCCCTCGACTTGTGCGTTTTGTTTCCGTCCCAAATACGATAACTATCATCGTTCTCATAGCCTATAAAGCTTGCCTTTCTGTTGAGCTTCTTTCGTTTTTGTTTTGGAACTTGAGCAAAGCATTCACTTCCGATAACACTCAAGTGACATATCTTGGGTTTTTTCCCATACAAGAGATCGTAAGGTACCTTACTCTCAACTCTCGATGGACCTGTCCTGTTAAGTACGTATGCGGCAGTGTTGACAAGTTCTGCCCAGAGCACTTGCGGTAGTTCTCCTCTTACATGCATCATAGATCTCGCAGCTTCAATTAAGGTACGGTTTTCGCGCTCACTACCTACATCCATTCAGCTCAGGAGTGTAAAACATTGTCAGCCGTTGTTGAATGCCATATTTCTGTAAAATATCTCGTACTTCTCTGTTGTCGAACTCACTCCCGCTATCGCTAGGAATTTTCTTGATTTTATATCCAGCAGTCTTGGCTTCTTGCAACATTTGAAGAACTTTATTCTTAACTTCAAACTTGTTTCTGATGAAGGAGACCATGCAGTAGCTAGAGTAGTCAACCTTAAAGAGTACGTAATATTTGTATTTTGCAATGCTATCTACGAAGGGACCGCAAACATCCATCGGTGTGAATCAGCTCTCCTACAGCTGTTGCTCTTTCCCTTTTTCCGAGCAGTTTTCAGTGTGACTTTCCATAAATGCCTTCACATTTGATGTTGTCAGGACTCAACTGTACTCCTGAACCTCGGCGTCACCAGCTCCTTGGGCGGGGATTTTTTTTACTTTTCTGTGCCTATAAACAGTTACGGATAACTCGACTTACCTCTTTGAAGTCGATTTCGTTCCGTTAGTAAGCAGAGTTATAAAGTATAGAGATTGCAAAGAATTGAACCCACGAAGGATTTTACTTTACTGTAGTAAGTAGAATATCTAAGTATTTTAGCCCTAACAATATGAGTCTTTTTATTATTTATTAAGTATTATTTAGCACGATTTAGATTGAGCTGATATTATTAATATTATTAATTTATCACAACACGAACATACGTTTTCTTTTCTTTTACAACGAGACACACGTCGTCAGTACCTGCAGTGTTCTTTTTTTTCATGTCACATAGCATTTAAATTCATTTCTAAAGAGTTCATAACCTACACTTGATGCTATGCAGCCTTTAACACATACATACCTACAATACAATAAACGTACTTTTTTTTTGGTTATTACGTAGAAGTCCTACGGAACCGTCGTGTACGAGCCCGACTCGCACTTTAACGGTTTTTTTCAAATTTCAGGATAGAATCTATAGTGAAACTTGGTCGTATAAATTTAAACCCAGTGCAAAAAAATGCTTGAAAACTTACACACCTTACACAGCTACATAGAAACGTAGGTAAAAAGGTCAAAAGCGCCAATTCGCCAGATGAAACCCTGCCACTTTTCTTGAGAGACCTTCCAGTTTTCCATCAATTTTCGTAGCTCATACCTAATTCCGTGTTCGCTCGTTGTCGTGCATGAGCTATTTTAGAGCTGATCCATATATTCAACGTGTTGCACTGTGACAGGATAATGACCTTCAGGATATATCTTCAGTTTAGTAAACATCTCTGCTTCCATTAGCTGGACAATGTTCGTGATTTTACGTATTTTGTTTCAAATTTACTAGCGATTAACCACAGTTTCTCACGGGTACAAATTATCCATCGAAACCTTCCTCATGAATCTCTCTGCCTATTGGTTAAAAACAGCATGAAAATCCATTCAGTAGTTTTTGAGTTTATCGCGAACAGATAGACAGACGCGGCGGGGGACTTCGTTTTATAATTATTATTGTGTAATAACTATTGATAGTAATGTATGGTTTTGAGATTTATAACAAACCCTCTCAAATAATACATAACGATGAAACAAATCTTATCCCAACGATGCGGAATCGAACCCGATCCCGGGTCCACGAACGACTCTTAACATTTTCTCAGAACACTAACCCTCTTGCTACAAGACCGATACAGAAAATACAACGCGCTAGTTATAAGTTTATAACTAGCGCGTTGTATTTTCTGTATTTATTTACTTCTGTTATAGTGTGTCAGGATCTCGGGCTAGATTTATTTACTAGTAGCCAGCTAGTAGCATTAAGGAAGTAAAGAAAAATTTGAATAATTGTTTTTTCGATGGAAACCTAACCATTTTATTTTTAATTGTATTTTTTGAGTGTGGGATAATTCATTTGCGTAATTCCTACGTCGCTCTTTCATGTATTTGTTAATATTATTCACAGTAGTCGTTAGTGGAAGCTTGTTGGTCATCTTCTACACATTGCTAGGTACTAGAAGATATTGAAATGTATTCGCTGTAAGTTTTCCTAAAATTAATAAAATTAAAAAGACAGACTCATTAGAGCATTTAACAAACTTTTTAATAAGTCTATGTGAATTCAAAAAGTGACTAATTACAGTTTTGATAAAAACGTAAGTACCTACTAGACAGAATACTTAAATTATCATAACGATAAATATATTGAAGTAGTTTTGTCATCATTTACAACGATCGGTATGTCACATTATATTTGACGTTTGATTGGATAATAAAAATAACCTTATCTTGGTTTCATATCATATTTCATTTTTTTGTAAACAAATTGTATCCGTGTGCATTTTTAGCGTGCAGTTTATACAAACTTTTGTAAGGTAGATGTCCACTTAAATTTTTATTTATACACTACGTACAAACACATTTTGTCAGTCGGCAATTTGCTCCAATAAATTTTAATTAGTTTTCCATAAAATACATCAAATAAACACCATCTAAAACGCTAAACGTAACATTGAAATAAACTGCAATTGTAGCTAAAAACTACAACCGAGCATTTAACAAATACTTACCTGGTCTAGACTCGAGACATGACTGTATACGTAGGAACTACGAAGCATCTACAAAGTGAAATATGTATAAGGTAGGTCTGTCGAATTACGCCTAGAGGCTAATTACGCCTATGCTAAATAACTCCTGTTACATACTAGATTAAATCAAACTTAATACCTATGCATCAAGGTTTATACATCCCGAAACCACCCCGGACCGCGCTCGCGGCGCTCCCCACCCCGTGACCTAGTAGTCGACTGACGCCCGTGGTGAGTAGCCGTTGTGCCGTTTGAACTTACAAATTTCATTAAATGTTACTGCAAAATGCCTGCAGTAACATTTAATGAAATTCGTAAGTTTAGTAGTAAACTATAAGGCTCATTTGTTACTATGATTATCCTACCGTTCATAACCAGTTTTTCTATAGATTTAAGCAGTCGATTTTCCATTATATTTCAAACTTATTAGAAGTGCCCTCGACGGTAACTACGCCTAGGCGTTGTTACCCATACCAAATGCTACCTTAGGCGCTTTTAACCATCTCGTGAGCTTGACATGACAGGAATATATTTGCTTACTAAAAAGACGAATTGATTGATCCGCGAAATGTAATTAATTTTATATGTAAATTTTAAAATATAATAATAAGTACCTATGTCCTTTTTGTGTGAAAGTAAAATAAATAAATAATGAGTTTATTGTTTTAAGTTAAAAATATGTCAATAACATAGAAAAAGCGTGCCTCATGGACACAAAGTGATTAACAAGTTGCTGTTACCGCTGTTCAAAAAAAAACAAGCTATGCAGTTATAAAGCAGCTAGTAGTTATAACATCCCTAGAAGATGATTACGAGATTATTTGAAGAGTGGAGGTAGAAAATCAATATTTAAAATGGTACCACGAGGAGAGTATCGGTTTGACAAAAAATTACACTGAAGAATTTAGATGTCCTGATGGTTGTGATTAAGTCTAGCTACGTAGATTTAGATAGGCGTTACTACCTCAACTGAGTACAATAACGCCTACAATTATTTTTTTCTAGATTTTATTTTTGTTTGATAATCTGTATACAGACTATTTTATTATGTATATACAATGTGCCATTGAAAAAAGAAAATAATTTATGATAGTACCTTAGTAATTTTAGTTTTATTTTACTTGATTGTTTATCTGTGAAAATATGTTGTAAAATTTAAAAGAACTGATGAATAAGATGCTCCCGCTTAGACTAATTATGTTCATAGTTACAGAAAACTCTGATAATGCTTTAATAAAAAAGTATTTTTAAGGAAACTGTCGTAGGCGAAATTTAACTTCAGTAGTTTAAATGCGCCAAAACGATTGTGTTAGAATTCTGTTTTTTTTTTCATATTTTTAATAAACATATCAATAGTATTTTGTACTTTATTTATATATTATTAAACATACTTCCCATGAACACATTTAGTTCCTCATATTCATTTATAATATATGAGAAATCAACGTTTATCCTTAAGTAGGCGTAAATCGACAGACCTACCTTATATAGGTAATAAGTACCTAGACTACCTAGATAACAAAATGAGACGTTGAGTTTTATCGTGATAGCATAAATGACGCCACACGCCCCGTTTACGTCACAGATAGGCAATGTTGTGTAGGTCAACAGCACGGGCCATAGGTGTCGCCACTTTTAGACATAGGCGGCCTTGGGGACTATAGTGAGTTAACAACACCCTAATATTGTATTAGCCTTCCCATCCCAAAAACATTGAAATAATATGCAACAATGCATCAGATTTCGTAATGCACCGTCCTTGTTATATATTGCTCATGTAGAATGTAGAAATACCTCATTAAATACGACTCGAATACTGCCCTAAAAAGCTGTAATTATGTACCGGCGCTAATTTTATTTATCTTGTATCTATGCATCATCTATGGCAATCTATAATCAAGGTTACTACAGTAACCTAGTGAAGTAAGTACCTACAAACATGCCTGTTCTGGCATTCAACCAATAGACAGTTTCACGCGATAAATTTGATTCACCTATGTGCAAGTTTCATTTAGCCGTAGCTTAGCGAATAATTAGGACTAGTTTTCCCAAACAGCTTTAAAGGCAATAAATATTCAAATTATTGACATTTACAGAGTTAGTCGCGGTATGCAGCTACCACTAGTCAAGATTGTGCAGGGCGAGTTGAAGGGAGTGGTTTGCAGTGGTCTCGAGAATTACGTCGCGTTCAAAGGAATACCATATGCAAAGCCACCACTTGGCGAATTAAGATTCAAGGTGAGTAGCAAATGAAGACATACCTACACACTTTGTAACGTTTTTTTCTTCACTTCAAACGAAAGCATACCTAAGCATGCACATTAGTATTCACTTGAAGATAGGAGCACATTATTATGATGGTATTTGCATAGTAGACGCATCTAATGAAATTTTTATTTAGCTACACTCTACAAGTACATTAGACAGCAAATTATATTACCATATCAAGTAGTTGCTTATCTTCAGTGGATCATGCATTATAAAGAATAATATATAGATATAAAATAAATGTATATAGGTATTTACATTTTATCCACAATCTTTGTTCCCCCTAAACCCACCCGTGATCATTCAGTTGCCTGGGCCAGAGCCGCGGTAACTCTTTCAAACACACCCTGCCACCCTGGATGGCATCAGCTCTAGCGAACTCCGTCAATCACTGCTGACGACTTTTAATTATAACGTCTCATTTACGACTTATTAGCAGGATATAGTCAGTAGATAAACTAGTTCAAGGTAGATACAGGCCTTGATAACAGAGTGGGCCTATACCTAAATGGGACATCATGATCCCGTCGCAGTATCGTCGCCATTTTTGCACTTAATGAGATTTGTCTCTCATTTTACTTACCAATGTTTACTATTCCTTCCAGGCGCCGGAACCTCCCGAGCCATGGCAGGGTGTGCGCGACGCGTCACGGCACGGCCCGGTCTGCCCGCAGTACAACGAGCGAATGAACCGCATCGAGCCCGGCAGTGAAGACTGCCTCTATCTTAACGTATACACAAAAACACTCACACCACCCAAACCTCGTCCTGTCCTCGTCTGGATCCACGGTGGCGGGTTCTACACAGGCTCCGGCGACTCCGACTTCTATGGACCAGAATTCTTCATGGCACACGACGTCATACTAGTCACAATCAACTACAGATTAGAAGTCTTAGGCTTCCTCTGTTTAGACACCGAAGAATGCCCCGGTAATGCGGGCATGAAAGATCAAGTCCTCGCTCTTAAATGGGTGAAGCAAAATATTGCAGCATTCGGAGGCGATCCCAACAATGTCACCATCTTTGGCTGCAGCGCAGGTTCTGCCTCAGTGTCTTGTCACTTGGTATCCAAAATGAGTTCAGGATTATTTAATAAAGCTATATGCCAAAGTGGAGTCTGTCTCAATGAGTGGAGCTGTAACATATACGCCCGTGAAAGATCTTTTCAACTAGGGAAACTACTAGGAAAAGAAACCGATAATCCGGCTGAACTTTTAGAGTTCTTAAAAAGCGTACCAGCGTCGTCCCTAGTGGGTATTCAGTTACCAATGTTAGAATTAAAATACAATGACCTAATGGACAGCATTCTATTTGGTCCAGTAATCGAAAAAGTCGGTCCTGACGGAAATAAGTTTTTATCAGAATCACCATTAGAATTAGTGAAAAATGGTCATATGGCTAAAGTGCCAATAATATTAGGATACACTTCAGGCGACGGTATAGAAATAGCAAGAAAACTGCCGGTTATAGCTCCCTTTTTGTCCACCTCGGGCGCTGTTGTTCCCAGAGAATTAAAACTGAAATGGGAACCAGAAAGAATACAGAAAGCTGATGGAAAGATACGACAGCAATATTTCAACGATCAACAGATATCGATGGAAGTGATACAAAATTATTCAGATTTAGAAACAGATAGAGTATTCCTGTACAACATCCTTAGGTACGCACGGTACCACGCCCAGTATGCTTCTGAACCAGTTTATTTTTACGAGTTTGTTGCAGAAACTGAAAGAAATTTCACAAAAAAGTCTTATAACATGGATTCTTTGAAAGGTGTCTGCCACTCGGACGATTTGGCATATCTCTTCAACATCACATGCTTAGAAATACCACTGACAGATGAATCTAGAGATATTATAGAAAAATTTGTGCAACTTTGGGCAGATTTTGCTACAACCGGGTAAGCACAAAATGCCTGTTATTTTCCAAAAAAACATAGATTAACAATAGAGATAATTGCATATTAATTTACTATTCATTCGCATAATTACTCTTATATGAAGAACATTATTTTTTTTTTTTAATTTAGCCATTCTTATTTTACAGGAATCCTACTTCGAGTGGAGCGGTAGAATGGAAACCATTCAAGGACTCTGAACGAAACTATTACATCATAGGAAAACATCTCGAATGCAAGCGAGACCCAAATAAAGTCAATATGACTTTCTGGGAAGATATTTATGAAGAGTCAAAACTAAATATAAATAAGAAATGAAACTTGGCACCTACTTAGTATTTGTAAAACCACAGTGATAAATGCTTTAAACTGGTGTATGTGAAGATCTGTTTGTGTACAAAGTACACATATTAATAACAAAAGGTTATAGGTAAATAAAGAGCAGTATTAATGAAATTAAACTTATATTGATTTTTCAAAAACCACATTTTCTTACAAATACACACTCCGAGATGACATCAGAAATATCTGAACAAGGTATTACAGTTAAAAATATGCTATTAAACTAAAAATACATTCTCAATGAAAGTCAGATAATGCATACAGCATTATCTGTGCAATGCAGTATTTCTTACAATATTAGGATAATATTGAAATAACATCAAACACATTCACATCCATACAAAACATCGTATCGTAATTGCATCTAGTTTTTTTTTAAATACTTTCAGTTTCTAGAGGTCTTTTGTTGGGCAAACAGACAAGCTGGCCATGTCGACTCAAGAGTTATTCTCTTATGGTGGCCATACACGCTAGGGTTTGCATGATTGTTATAACCCCGCTTAGGATCCGCGGAAAAACCCGGGTTGTCAGCCGATCACGCTTTTTTTTCACTTATTTAATTTTTTTTTTTTTTCAAACTCACAGTTGAGTTTCGGATCCTAAGAGGTTAAATTTTTTTGCAAGCAAACGTTAAAAGCATAACCCACAGGCATATAACAGTTTCATAAAATACATAGATGTTAGGGTTTGCATGCACAGGTTTCCGATAAACTCTTAGTTAAGAACAGTTGGAGCTACGCGAAGGCGTTTCGTAGGACATATTTGTCACTGCCGTGTACGTTATCACCAACAATGGACGACGACTATGTGATAGCTGTACTTGGATTAATACTTGTAATAAAGAAAAGAAAAAGAAGACATCGCACTGAGTGGTGTAAAACCTGGCTTTTGAATTTTTACCAAAAGATAACAAAAATTACGCACAGACTATAGAAAAAAACAGAACTGTGCATGCAAGTACGAGCGAGCGCCACACACGCTCGGCTATGCATGCGCGCAAACATAACCGAGCGGCAAAAAATATCGACATATTTTGATATTTGTTTGGTTGCATGTACATGCACCGATAACTGTAGTTTTATAACATACACGCTCAGGTTTGTAAGGTTATGTCAACCGTCATGCAAACCCTAGAGTGTATGGCCACCATTATAAGTAAAAAACAATGTAACAACAATTGTCTGGATAAAGTCAATCATTATTTATGCTAATCCTCTGTGTGCGGTAACGGCGTGGACACACCGACGAAAAGTAAATAAAAAGTACAAAATGTATTGCTTTGATATTACAGTCGGTGTGCTAACAGCGTGAGAATAAAATTTATTTGGTATACGATGTCAGTATGACGCACCTCGTGGACCGCACTACCCGTGTTGCTCCTGTCACAGTTAGTAGCGTCCGGAACGCGAGTTGCGTGGTGGGTCCCTGCGCCTGTTCTCTCCGCCGCCGCCGCCACCGCCGCCGCCGCCACCACCGCCGCCGCCGCCGCCGCCGCCGCCACCACCGCCGCCGCCGCCGCCGCCACCGCGCGAGCGAGAGCGGCGGCGACGGTCACGCGACCTGCTGCGCGAGCGACGAGATCCCTTGCGCCGGGAGTACAAGTATCTGGAATTGAATGATGACACTTAGATTAGCTTCGATATAGACCTCAAGACTAGTCAGCCACGGCGGCCAATCTCAACGGAAGACATGTTATAGTGCACAAGTGAGGTGCACTTTCTGTTCTCTCACTCTCATAGTGCGATGGAGCGACCATTTGACACGACGGGAGAGATCAAAGCGCCAGGGTAGCCCGCGAAATTCAATTTTTCTTTTCTCTTCTTAATGTTATATAACATTAAGAGCCAGAAGGCTCAAGGTGCATGGGAACGTACCAAGACCGGGGTTTCGACCATTGAATATTAAGAGATTATTAGTAAAGCAATTTTAAACTAACCTTTGTGTAAGAGAGTCGTAATTTGTGAGAATATAATATAGTATTTGTACATGACCCAAGTTGTTTTACTAAATCACTAACTAAAATTGTTTAGAGACAAATTCACCCAATTGATTGCAATTGCTTTTTTTGCCAATTAAACAGTATTCATTTCATGTTTTACGTTGTCGAGCAGACAAACTTATAAACTTATGACGCAATGGATCAGGAGTTTTATTTAGGTGTAATTGAAACTGCAATTAGGCTTCTGGTCGACGCACCATAAATATTACTTTAGATAAACTTCTTACCTTCTCAATTCTCTAGAGATGGGCTTCAAGTGCATAAAGTTACAGAAGCCGCTGCGGGTGCACTCCCCCATCTCGTACTGGCGACAGCAGGCTTCACGAAAGTCCGTCACAGGAGACAACTCGGCGTACACTGGACGACCACCAAACCAACGGTTATTCAGGTCATTCACCGCCTTTTCCGCGTCCTCCTCGCGACGGAACTGAAATTAGTAACAGGAAAGGGAATTTAATTAAAAAGACCTCAAAGAATCTAAATCCAAAACCACTTTTAAATAAAAAATTAACTTTCCCTACAATAGTGTCAAGGTAAATAATTTACCGCTGATCTGTTATATGGAAACTTGTTTACGTACTTTCACTTTGGCTTTGACAGTTGAAGCCATGCATCTAACTAACACTTGTCCATATTTGTAACCTCCCTCAAAACATTTATAATTGACTACTAGTTTTTGTAATACATCCAACATTTTGTTTTTTCTTTTATGTCTAGTTTTAAATATTCTCATGCAAGTGAATAATGTAATTCTTATGAGAATTGTATTACCCAGTTACTGGGTTGTGGAGGTCAGATAGGCAGTTGCTCCATGTAAAATACTGGTCGACCCCAAGATAGTTGGGAAAAGGCTAGGCAGGCAGATTGATTTATGTGAGTGTAGGTTTCCACTGTTAGTTAGATAGGAAGCAGCCTTTTTCTCTGTGTATATAATCATGTTTTCACAAATTGCTGGGAAAGGTATATTGCAAACAAATAATAACTACTTGGTAAACAAACAGCTTCCTGCAGAAAAGCCTATAAGAACTTGCCAATTGGGAAATGATTTGTTTTACATACAATGTGTATCATGATACATTTTTACTGAACAAGTGTCGACTATGTTTTTGGACGATAAGCAACTAATTAGTGCTCAAATAGCTGACTATAAATGTGACTGAATTGTTATCTCTTTTAATTAGTTTTAAAACATTTAAGTTTTCTCAACTAAATTAGAAATAATAGTTTGACAGTTTTTCTGTTCTCATTATTCATAAAAATTTAAAACATAAGTTAATTTCTAGTGATTTATTTCTTTTAATTACTATTCTCCTGTAGCTCATTAATCCGTCAGGTTCTGGAATAACTGACACAATTTAAAACCTATTGTTGCGTCCCCGACGTGGGATGCACGGGTGCAAATGGGTTAAGTGCAGACTAGTGCTTTGGATCTTCTGCCAAATAATCACCGAGATAATTTTAGACAGTAATTAGTAAATTTAATAGCTGTATCCAAGCAATTCAGTCCTGTTTTAGAGGCTGATTTTCTGAACTCACCTTAATATAAACATTGCCGACTAAATGGTCACCAAGGTTGTCACACACATTCATCTCCTCAATTTCTCCATATTTATCTTCACATTCGACAAACACATCTTCAAAGAAATTGTCATAATGCTCCTGCATTTCTTCATCGGACACATTGGCCACAACCACTGGAAGTAGAAAAGCATTTGAATATGATAAGAACGATGGAAGTCAAAGTATTATAGACAGATATACAATACAGGTTTTATAGAAAGCTAGTTTTTAGTATAAAAAATGGATTTGAAAGTTGAGGACAGTCTAAGACGTTTAGTCTTAGCGAGCTAGTCTCGTAATAATAAATAGTAATTTGGCTAGGGGGCTGTCTAAGCCCCCTAGCCAATAGAGAGCCAATAGTTGACAATCTGCCCCCCTAGCCAAATAACGTTTCTATTATCGTTTACGCTAAGGCTTAGTACAAAATGTATGGCAATGACATTACTTGCATAGGGAATTGTCACATGACTTATCGCAGGTAATGTCATTGCCATATATTTTGTACTAAGCGTTAGCATAAACAATAATAGAAACGTTATTTGGCTAGGGGGGCAGATTGTCAACTATTATCACAAAAATACAAATATCACAAAAATTAACTTACAATGACTGCCATCAGCAGACTTGGCTGAATTCTGAGGATTTACATACAGATTTTGTAACAGCACAGTTTGTGAAAAAGTTGGTTTGTTGTGAATACGGGAGCAGCGGTCTCCATGTCGACATGCTCCGATCTTAAAATAGAAGGAACAGTTGACTCTGAAAAACAAGATTAATGACATGAAATAACATACAATAAATAAAAGTGTTAGGTTCAGAGCCTTTAGACAAAATACATTTCTGTTAACGTTAACAATAACGCTTCGTACAAAATGTATGGCAAAGACATTACTGGGCGTGAGTCACGTGACAGTTCTCTGTCTAACGCTTCGTGCAAAATGTTGTTGCCATACATTTTGCACGAAACGTTAGCGTTAACGTTAACAGAAATGTATTTTGGCTAAGGGGCAGATCATGGATGCCAGATGAATCATAATTGCTACTACTTTTAGGTGTTAATATCACAGATTTAGTAGGCCTAGGTACCACAATATCACTACATGTAGGTATACATATAGTGATAATGTGGTATTTTTGTGTATGTGTAGTCATGTGGTCTTTTTGTGGTTGTTATCACAATTTTTATTCGTATAACATATTAATAGTATTTGAAATAATAACAGCGGGCTTTTTAAACAGAATATATACTTACTTATCCTTTTCTGTTCCAAATATAGCAGCTAAATACTCTGCCATTCTGATACACCGACCACTACGGCCGCTCTCTCCGTATCAACTTAAGTACACTAATAAACACTTTCTAGTTTTAACACTTCATACCAGGCATGTAAACTCTGAGAATCACTTAGAAGTAAAGTTAATTTAACGCAGCGCTTGAATTTTCTTAAACTTTTAAAAACCTAATTCAAATTCAGTTCGGGCAGAGATAAAAGTATGCTGTGGTGAGCACTGAGCAGAGCAAGATGAATGACCAACCAAGTCACCAAGCCATGAACGAATCAAAGAACGAATGAAATTAATGAAATATGAATCAGTGCTGCCAACTCCTAAATATATTTACCCCTAAAGGCTCAATAACACCATCCGATTTCAAAGGAGCCAATTTAGGAAATCGGAAGGTGTAATAGCAGTTAGAACAGTTAGAGTCCGATTTAATGAGATTGGAAGGTCCCGATATGACTTCCTAAATTGTGTACAATTTAAGATGGTGTAATCGCATCACTACGATTTAGAGCCAAGTGTTGCCAATTTAGCGACTTTGTCGCTAGAAATGGGCTATTAGTATTTTTAAGTGTTTAATTTAATTTCCCAAGGTCCCTTTCCCAGAAAAAAAGAGTCCACTTTTTTTTTTGGTCCGCTCCTGATAGAATCAGTTTTAGAGACTGTCTAGCGACTTTTGATATTCTGTCTAGCGACTCGAATTTGTAGGAGTTAGCAGCACTGCCAATTTAGGATTCCGATTTAGGAGTCCAATTAAGTGTAGTGTGATTGCTAGCTTCCAACTTCCTAGTTAGATTGTTCCGAAATTGGCTCCCTTGAAATCGGATAGTGAAGTTAAGCCATAGAGCCCTTAGCTTTAAAATTAAAAAAAAAAACATTTAAACGGACGAATTGAGAACCTTCTCCTTTTTTTGTCGGTTAAAAAATAAAAAATATCAAATGTAAACTTATGCAATATCTATGTCCAGCAGTGTTTTTCGTCCAGAGTTTTTCGGCTGAAATAATAATGATGACGTAACTAGCCCCCACTCCTAAACTTTGATGCGTTTACTTTTGTAATTTTTGATTAGTTTAGTATTGTTATAAAGCAAAATTAAGTAAAGTAAGTAACTATTTAAAGACATATCGATGTTATTAATTGATAACGACAATAACTTACACATACTAAAATGCAATAATGTATAGTTCATAATGAGATATACTCATGATAGCACGTTTAAACCATAGTGGTTTTTGGTTGCTATTTAAAGGATAACCCTGTATTCTTTTGTATTAAATGTTAAATAAATAAAAACAAGCCATTTACTTAGAAAGCAACATGCAACTTGCTTTATGTTATGAAAGTATTCTTATTAACGAGGAACTTCATTTGATGATGTCACAGAGTAACTAATAGTACTAAGGTACAGAAGATGCACTCCTTTGATCATAAAGCACCTGCTACACGGTCGCCAACCGCATCCCGACAGAGGTGTAGAGGTTTATGTATGACTTTTCGTTCAGCTCTGCCGGTTGCCAACCGCGTCCCCGACAGTGGTGACATTGGTTGGGGACGCGGTTGGCAATCGTGTAGAAAGCCGCTTTTATAATAGCGTACAAAATCACTTCCCCGCAAACGCGCGAGCTAAATTGCACTTATTCACCGTGCCGTGCACATGCTCGGCACATACCCACGCCGCTTGACGGACTATTAGGGCTGTCCGGAAAGAAAAATAAATTATGTTACATACCTTTTTAGACTTTTATTTTAAAATTATAGATACTTTCTTACCTGATAACTACGTATATTACCAAAGCTAAACCTGAGCACTACGTAAGTAAGTACCTAACTAGGTATACTTTAATATTAATAAATAATATTCTAACTTTGTGAATACGGGTTACATGACTAACAAATGTAAACATTTGGTGGTTGATACCTTCCTAATTACTGATTAGGTACATTTATATCTGCATTTCTTTACCTTTCGATGTCCTTTGAAAGTAAAAAAAACGTGAGAATCGGATCTTTGTTCTATTTAGCAGCCGAATACGATGCAATAGTGACTAGTGATCACACAGCCGCACTACACTAAATTGGACTCCTAAATCGGAATTCTAATTCAGAGTCCAGTGTTGCCAACTCCTACAAATGCGAGCTGCTAGACAGAGTTATACAGAAATTATATACTCTTTGCGTGACACGCGCGCTATACCCGAGGCCGAGGGGCACTTCCACTGTTTTTTCTATTCCGTGCCCGTTATTGTCACCAGGCAGCGCGGCAGTTTTAGTACAAATTGAAGTTTGACGGGATGTGTTGTGGGCCTTGAAATTGAAAGAGAAAGGTTTGCCTGGGAAGCAGGGCCTGATTTAACCACAGGCTAATAAGGCTAGAGCCTAGGGTGCAAAGACCAAGGGGGTGGTGGGCGCGGCGCTGAATTGAGACTTACTTACATAATAATATTTGGTAATTTTGGGAAAATACGTGCGTTAAAATTAAATTCCTGCATGCGCTCGCTCTCTTCGCCAGCGTGAAAGCAAGGAAAAGGAGTTTTATACAATACTAGCTTCTACCAGAGGCTTCGCCCGCGTGGAATTAGTACCTACTACATACAAATTTTCAACCCTCACTTTAACCCAGAGCAGAGGTGGCCTAGTGGTATTGGCCGCGACTTACAAGTTGCATGTCGTGAGTTCAAACCCAGGCAGGCGCTTTACTTTGTGTAAATTATTTCATCACCACTGCTTTCAAAACGGTGAAGGAAAACATCGTGAGGAAACTGGCACGTCCTAGAATCAAAAATTCGAAAACATGTGACATCCACCAATCCGCATTGGGCCCGTGTGGTGGATTACGGCCCACCCCTCTCACAGAGAGGAGGCCTGTGCCCCAGCCTTGGGGACATTAAAAGGCTGATGATGACTTTAACCTCATAGGAGATGAATTTCCAAAAACCCTTTGTTAGTGTTCCCCTACATTATAAAAGGAAGCCGCAAAATTCGTGTGCAAAATTTCGCGTTCCTAGTCCCAGTAGTTTAGGCTGTGCGTTGATATGTCCAAAGAGAATATAATTTCGATATGTCAGTCAGTCAGTCAATCAAATGACTGACTTTCAAACTGTTTCAAAAACTGACTGAATGGCTGAATTCAGTCAGTCAGTTTCTCCTTTTAAATATGTTTAAAAGAAGATTCTCAAAATAATAGAGCAATTGTCCCAAAACATCTTTTTCAGGGTTCAGTATCCGAAGGGTAACCAACGGGACCCTATTACTAAGCCTCCGCTGTCCGTCTGTCTGTCAGCGGGCTGTATCTCATGATCCGTAATAGGTAGTCAGTTGAAATTTTGACAGAATGTGTATTTCTGTTGCCGCTATAACTACAAATAATAAAAATTAATTAAAAAGGGTTTTTTGAAAATACTTATTATTTTTTTCTATTTTGTACATATAGGAGTTATATTTTTGGAATCGCCTCCTCGAACCCTTTATTTTAATACCCCACTTAATATAGTTCGTTGACTTTATTTTTTTTCTTTTTCACAATATGGCGTCTGTTTGTCGCCATATTGCATTAAGATTACTGTTATGACTTCAGCAGCACTCGCAAGATTAAGACGAATCAATTGACATAAGAATTATCGAAATCGGTCCACGCGTTTGGTCGTCTCTATAGTGCCACAAAGGAACAAACATAATACATAGGCTGATGAATACATTACCCTCCCTTGCATCGCGCAGTCGGGTAAAGAACTGGACAGTTTATTACGTTGAGCTGATTTTTTAATTGTAAGATTAGTTTTGTCTGAAGAATAAATACAGTGGTTTGACATAAAATTTCTTTACCAAAGTTGCCAAAGCACATTCATTTAACAGAAAACTTATTTGACGATTTAAAAATCGAAGTATCTAAAAAAACAGCCTGAGTTAAAAAGATTTATTGACAGGTGAAAACCGGTTTTCTCTAAATAAAACAACCTATACGTGCCTGCAGACCCAAGTGTGTTTTTTTGTATGACGCTCTAGCCATGCTCTTTTTTTTTTGTGGGGGTGGGAAATCATCCAATGACTTCTCCCGCTCTGGGTGGAGCGGGAAGGCGTGTCAGACTTTTATCGACTAAAAACCACCCCGTTCCTTCAGTTGCCTGAGTGCCCAGGGGCGCGGTAACTCTGTTTCGAATTTATCCACGACCCCTGGGCAGTCTGGCCATGCTCTGGCTCTGTGATGATTGTGTTGGCTTTCTTTTCTTTGTAAATACATTTATAATTGAATAAATGTGTATCCGGCTTTATACTGTTTATACTGCCAAATTGAATGTTTTTTTTTTATATATATATTTTTTATTAATTTACCCCGAAGGGAAGGCTATAGTCTTTTGACCATATTGCCTAGTCTTACGTAGTGTATTTTTACTTTTTTTCGATTAGAATGCAGATTTAACACATTCTAATGTTTTTTGAAGTATTTGACAACAAATATGTCGAGTCAGCCTTCTCGGCAAACTTCACTCAGGTAGTCAATACTACAATAAAATTCTCAGCTCCATTTTACCGAGATCGCGCCTGTTTCAATGATCCACATATTGTCCAGTTGCGTAGGTACTTGAGACACAAAACTACAACAATTTTACATCACAATATCATCACTAGAAATCAATAAACCAATAAATAAAAAAACAGCCACTGAACTACACTCGAGAAAATCCCGCCAAAAACTCCAAATTGAATGTACTGAATTTTTGTTTTATTTACCTCGAAGGGCATCAGTAGTATACTTTTTTTTTCATTCGGTTGCAGATGTAACCATTCTAATGTTTTCCGGTGTATTTGGCAACAAATATGTCGAGTCAGCCTTCTCGACAAACTTGGCTGAGGTAGTCAATACTACAATAAAATTCTCAGCTCCATTTTACCGAGATCGCGCCTATTTCAATGATTCCACATATTGTCCAGTTGCGTAGACACTTGAGACACAAAACTACACCAATTTAAATTACAATAACCACTAGGAATCAATAAACGAATCATTATTGAAATAGCCACTGAACTTCACTCAAGAAAAGCCCGCCAAAAACCTGAACTTAAATAGTACAATACCATAGAGTTGAGGTGAAGAGGAGGGTTATACAAATCACAGATTAGATACTACAGATGCGACAGTGACTTTTCTGCTCAGTTTCCTAGTGTTCCGTTTTGGCGCTGCAGTCACTTTGATTGACATGACAGTTACATGACTATGTATTTTACATAAGCGTCGTCGTCGATAGCTCTACATACTTTAGTGAAGTGACTACAAGAAAAAACTGATATCGATACTAGTGATGTCCTATTTTGTCGATTTGAGGGTGCGCTTGCCTGTTATATTTTATTTTCACCTAAGATTTACATATTAAAACAAATTTTATATTTTCAGTGTTTTATTTGTTCAAACATTTCTTTCTTAACCTAAAGCTTTTGTATTTTGTTAGTGCTCGTTAGGCTCTCCCATTTTTAAAATATATTTCTCTTCTAGGGCGCCCTTCAAAATTTTATTTATTGTGTTACACCAATTATGCACTTGTAATCTTAATATTAAATTAATAAATGTGTCCACAACTACTATATGGTGCTTCACACACCCCAGCCAGGAGTACCTCATCGTGCTCAGTATTAGTTTTTTTAAATTTCTTTTTAAGTAAGATTTATAACAATTAATATTTAAATAGCTATGTATTAATGAAGCTACGTCCCTGTATAAAATTAAAATTCTTTCATTAGGATAAACTAAATTATTATTTTTTAAAGATTTATATTCTCTAAATTGTATAAAGCTATGGACATTTTCGTCAGGCCTGCTAGTATATGTATGTAAGCAGGCCTTGCATTTTATAGCTTTTGAAATTTTTCGACATACAAAACCAGCTGTGTATGCTGAGCAGTGAACTTTTATTTTTTCAAGAATAACTTGATCCAAAGAAAATTTTTGGCATTGCTGTGAAGAGGATGGGAGTTCTATCTCATCTCTTTTTGTGGTATTTTCTTTGTCTGAAGCTTCATTTGTAAATAGACATTTAACATTTAAAAAATTTTCTAGTGGGTCTTGGTTTACATGTCTTGGGTAATAGTAGTCCACACCATTTTTTTTTTTTTTTTTTTTGGGGGGTGGGAAATCATCCAATGACTTCTTCCGCTCTAGGGTGGAGCGGAAGGGTGTGTCAGACTCTTACTGACTAAAACCCACCCCTGTTCCTCCCTGCCTCGAGTGCCCGGGGGCGAGGTAACTCTTTCGAATTTATCCTCCACCCCCGGGCAGGCACCGGCCGTGGCAGGCCCCTTCCTTTGGCTGACAACTCTTTGAGGCGCGCGTGGAACACTACGCGCCGTCGACTCTCGGGCCTGGTGCTGATCGGACGGCGAGTTACCCACTACTCGCCGTCCGCAGGCCCGGGTAGTCCACACCATAATTATCAAATAATAATTTAGATATTCTTAGAAAGCTTTCAAGAGTGGTGATCCAACTCTTTAGAGACGGCACTTTTACAAATCGAGGTCTTCCTGATTGTATAGCATGTTTGCTACATTTGTCAATAAAATATAAAGATTTAATTTTTTTGATGGCGTCTATCCAAAATGCATGATGAGGCGAGTCTTTTTTTTTTATGGCTCGTCTTAATTTTCCTCTTTTTGCACCACCGGGGTAGCCATTGACACTGTCAAACAGTTTATCAAAAAAAAATTCTACAACATCTGCTGTTGTTTCCATTGTTGTTTCAGCTTCTGTAGTATGTAATTTATCTGAAAATAAGAATACGAACACATTAGCACGAGCACAAAATTAATAACATTTGTAATGTTTGAATCTTAGCATAACTATAATATTATAAATGCAAAAGTGAGTTTGTTTGTTTGTAACACTTTCACGCTAAAACGGCTGAACGGATTTGGATGAAATTTGGCACATGGTTAGACCATGACCTGTCTGGACATAGGCTACTTTCGTCCTGGATCGAAGACGAAGTCGCGGGCAACAGCTAGTATGTAATATTTTGAGAAAGTTGCATCCATTATGAACTATAGAATAGTAATTATTTACTAGTAGAACTGTCTACCATCTTGTCATAAATAAAGTACTTATTATGTTTTTGAAAAGATTTTGTACTCACTGACTGTATTGGTATATTTCAGCATAGCTGCCATCCTGGCACTTAGTACTTGAGCCGCTATGCTTACTTTCATTTTTTTCATTTTGTTTGCATCAATATGATATGCTGTTACTTTCGGCAATGCTTTGGTATGTCCTAATTGACTATCTATATCATACACAAACTCTATATCATTCCAGGAAGCAGTCTTGCCGTCCCATATTATGTCTTTGGCCATAAAATTGTTTCTTAGCCCTTTTAATAGGTGTGGTGGGTCATAAAATATACATAAATCATGTCCACAAATGTTCACTGAACCATCTGTAAAAAAATAAAAAATTAATATTGGTGTTAAAAATTAAAAACAAACTTAAGTCATTAGTATAATTTGTAGTTGTATGTACCATCGTGAGCGCCTTGAAGATTCCTCTTTTTAATTGTGTCTTCCCTCAGTTTTCCTATTGCTGTCCGAAATGTGGACCTTTGGTCACAAACAAGACCCAGTGGGATTAAGCCAGTTAAAGCCACTTGAGACACCATTTGCTTCAAAATGTTTTGAAGCTCAGCTGCTGAAACTGTGCCTTCAAAGAAGTAATATGCTACACTCTGTCGCCAGGGTGAGCATATTCCTCTTATCATAAATACCAATGCATGGTCGGAAAACTTTAGTTTTCTTTCTCCAGCGATATCCACAAACCCAACAATATTTTCTTTCTTTTCATTATATGTCAAGTGTGGTGTTAATGCCACTTCATCAAAAACAATGGTACACAGTTTTTGCTTAATGTCCCAAGTTTTACACTTTTTAACCGACTTCAAAAAAAGGAGGAGGTTCTCAATTCGTTTGAATTTTTTTTTTTTTTTTTTTTTTTTTTTATGTGTGTTACCTCATAACTTTTAACTACGTGAACCGATTTTGAAGATTTTTTTTTTATTTGAAAGTTGTTGCTTCACATTTGGTCCCGTTTTAATTTGGTGAAAATCTGATGAAGGACTTCGGAGATACACAATGGAACTCTTCAATAAATGATAGCAAACCTTCCAGAATTGCTGCAATCGCATGTCTGTATATTGTTTTCACCACTCCACAACATTACATCACGCTGATACGCTCTGAAGGGGTATACAGATTTGTACAGTTCACCCTGATACACCCTAATTTCACCAACTATGTTCAAATTCCCTATTTTTGGGGCTATCAATTCGGGCATAACTTTACTAATAATTTAGTTTTAGAATGGGGTAAAACAACTAAAAAGTAAAAAATAAAAAACTTTTTACAAAAAAAATACAACCGACTTCCATAAATAATACTAAAAATGCAAAATAACTTTAATTTCGGAAGTCGGTGTTTCTAGTTTGGTTTCTTCGTTATTTGACAAAAAAAGTTCAAAGTTTTTTTGAGCAATATGGTCAAAAATTGGAACATTCAGTCCGGGTTCTATTGATACCATTTCAGAAAGGCGTATCAATGTCCTCTTGTTTGGTAAAGTAAACATTTTTTCCAGGAGTCTGTAGCCTTTGGGACTTTGCTTCATTAAGAGCAATGCCATTAACTTTTCATCTAAAGTAAATCTTCTGGCCATTTTACTCTTTTGCACTTGTTTCAACTGCATAAGCAAAAATGTTTGGGCTTGTTTATTCAATAAATTGAATTTCTGAAACAGTTGCTCCTTTTCCATAGAAAGAGCTTGTGAAAGTCTGTGCGAGGTTGAGTGACCAGAGCTTTCTGCTGCTATTTGTGTCACATGTTTAATAAATTTTCTATTCCTGGGCCCTAATTTTCTGTCTGTGTAACCTGGAAAGGACAAGACAAGACTTTTAAAATATATACAAACTGTTTTAATCATGTTTTATTTTAAATATTTTTACATGAATTACAAAAATGTAATAATAATATGCCACAACTATCACACAACGCCATCTAGGTCCAAGCTAAGCAGAGCTTGTGTTATGGGTACTAGACAACTGATAAACATACTTATATATTTCTAAATACCTATATATTATAGATAAATTACACCCAGACACAGAACAAATGATCGTGCTCATTACACAAACATTTGTGGGAATCGAACCCACGACCTCCGGCATAGCAGTCAGGGTCACTAACCACTAGACCAACAGGCCAGTCAAATGATATCTATAAAAATCTAGTGTTATCATTAAAAGCAAAGCACTTTTTCAAGATATACATGAACCATAATGAAGTAAAATAATTTATCCAATCTATAGTGAATAATCTTCTAACACTTCTATAGAAAGCTGTACATAGGTACAACTATACAGCTAGTATTAGTACTATGTCATACGCAGAAATTAAAGGTCATATACTCAATTACGGACTATCATCATCATCATCCTGCCCTTATCCCATGTTACTTGGGTTCGGCGCAACACGTTTTTTTCTTTCATTCTGTCCTGTGAGCCGTCACGCTATCATTAACTCCCTTTTCTTTCATATCACTCCTCACACAATCCATCCATCTTTTCTTTGACCTCCCTCTCCTTCTACATCCATCCACATTCATATTCATAACTGTTTTGGTTACATGTGTTTCATCCCTCCTCTTCACATGACCATATCAAAATAAGTGGTTCCCTATCAACTTTTCTGTGACTGTTGCCACTTTTAAACTACCACTAATGTACTCATTTCTCACTTTATCCGTTCTCGTTACTTGCAATCTTTTTCAGTCTTTCACATTCTGATCCATACAGTACGACAGGTCTAATCACGGCCTTATAGATTTTCCCCTTTAACTTAGGGGCATCCGTCGGTCGCAAGTTGTTCCAGTGACCTGTCGCCATTGCATCCATCCTGAGTTGATCCTGTGCGTTATGTCTCGGTCTATATCGCTATCCCCCTGAACAAGCGACCCGAGGTACCGAAAGTCGGAGCAGATCGGTATAGGCGTTCCGTTGAGAGCTACAGGCATAGGACTGGAGAGACCCCCGAAATCGCAGAACAAATATTCTGTTTTGGTTCTGCTCAATTTCAGGCCAACATTCTCCAGTTTTTGCCACCACGTCTCCAATCTGCTCTGGACCTCTGAGCCGCTTTCGGTAACCAGAAAAATGTTATCAGCAAACAGCATACACCAGGGAGCCTCTTCCTGGATGTCCGACGTCAGAGCGTCCATTATCATCAGGAAGAGGTAAGGGCTGAGGGCCGACCCCTGGTGCAAACCGACTGCTACACTGAAGCTGTCAGTGGTGTCGACTGCAGACCGGACTTGGGTACTGCATCGACTGTACATCGCTCGGATCAACTACACATACTTCCCAGGCACACCTTTCTCCTTAATCCTTATCAAAAAGTAGTGAAACATACAAGTTTGTGGACATAATTATTATACATACTTTTATGTTTTCGTGTTTGAATTGCAGGTATATTTTCCATCACTACTTCAGTATTATAACCCACGCTAGAACATGAAGGCTGTTCAAAGATTACATCTGCAAGAAATAATAACATGTTACATTAATTATAGTAGCTGAGTGATCTTTCCACTAAGGAAATTCCAAGGAACATCTAGCAGATGTATTAAAGAATAGACAATACTATGTTTCTTGTAATAGTTGGCTATAGTAGGTATCCACATACCTTTGTTTTCTTTGACTGATGCAACTGTCGGAAAATGGGAACATGAAGGTTGTTCATGTAATCTACCGCTATCTGAAAATTTTAAAATGATTAATGATTAGTGTTAATGTTGAATATCAGAATGGCCTAACAAGTTCAAAGATGCATTGAACTGTGTAAAACCCTCACTAAAAATTATTATACAAAAATAAAAATATTTTTATTTATTTATCATTTACTCTTTCCTTGTCTTTTAAGTTAAAGCCATAAATTGTTAAAATATCAACATAAACTAAGCACCTTTAGAGTGGCGGAAGCCTGATAACATAATTGATTTAAAAAATAAAGATTTAATTATACCTGACAATCCTGATTTTGTGAAATTGTTGTCTTCTTGCTCTTTGAAGTAATTATGATCAATTAAATAAGCACACCCTGAAAAAACAAGAATCATTTAATATATATAAATGACTACTACTTTTTGAATTTTAACTTTTTTAAGATTTTAATTTTGATGAATGAAAGGCTAGCCAGATACACACCAGTAGTTGTAGTCACAGGTGATGGTTCAGTGACATCCTCCTCATCTTGCTCTTTGAAATAATTATGCTCCTGTGTAACATCCCATCCTGGAAACATAATTTATACTATTAGTGTTGTAATACTTTTAATATTTAAAGTTGAAACATTATAGTCTCCCTTCTTGGATATAGATGATAAAGCTGCAAAACAGTTATAACTAACTAGTATGTGTGTTTGGTGTAAGTGTAGCTAACAGCTACACATGCAGCAAATAATGCAAGATAGTATATTTTCCAATGAATTTTTTGTATTTATATTTATCTATACTAATATTATAAAGCTGAAGAGTTTGTTTGTTTGAACACGCTAATCTCAGGAACTACTGGTTCGAATGAAAAATTATTTTTGTGTTGGATAGTCCATTTATCGAGGAAGGCTTTAGGCTATATAACATCATGCTGTGACTAATAGGAGCGAAGCATCGGTGAAAAATGTTGCAGAAACGGAGAAAAATAATCATATTTGAAGGCTTCCGTTGCGTGTCATGATAACAGAAATAGATGCGGACGAAGTCGTGGGCAACAGCTAGTATGTCATATATACATTCACTACACAGCACAGCTCCAGTGATTAATATAATTTTAACAGCACAAAACATCATCATCAAAGGCCTTAGTCTGTTTCAGACCTGCCCAGGGGTTGAGGGTAAATTCGAAACCGAGTTACCTAGCCCCTGGGCATTAAGGGCAGGGATGGAACAGGGGTGGGTTTTAGTCAGTAAGAGTCTGACACGCCCTTCCACTCTACCCTAGAGCGGGAGATGTCATTGGATGATTTCCCACCCCACAAAAAATAAAGTCTGTTTAAGAATATGTAAGCAGTGAGGCTAAGCTTTAAGTAAATAACATAAAATTGAAACAACTCTGGTAAACTAAAGTAAAACCCTGCTGTCTTTAAAAACATACAATCATAACAAAGATCAACAAAACTTACCTGCTACACTAAGCGGAACACCGTGAGCTATTTCTTCGTCAGTAAAAAGGCACGGGTATGAGTACCGCAGTCTTCGATCTTCATCATCAAACTGATGTCTATCAAAATGTCTTTCACAGACACGTTTTCTTAATAATTGCTCTTTAGAGAGTCCAATGAGGAGGGAATTTGACTGGCCTGTTGGTCTAGTGGTTAGTGACCCTGACTGCTATGCCGGAGGTCGTGGGTTCGATTCCCACCCAGGACAAATGTTTGTGTGATGAGCACGATCATTTGTTCTGTGTCTGGGTGTAATTTATCTATAATATGTATGTATTTAGAATTATATAAGTATGTTTATCAGTTGTCTAGTACCCATAACACAAGCTCTGCTTAACTTGGGACTAGATGACGTTGTGTGATAGTTGTGGAATATTATTATTATTATTATTATTAATTTGTGGGTACTAGGAAGGACAACCACAAAGGGGGATGCCGGGATTCGGCCCAGAAACGCCCAACAATTTGCTTTTGTTAAAAAATTACATCTTATTTTATGATTATCAATCGCGGTATTCATTTATCAAAACAAGATTGCAACATTTTTGCACAAATAAAAAGTATTGAAATGAAATTAAATAAATCCGTAATTCATTGGTTTGTGGATAAAATAAAAAGTGTTGCCAATTACTAATTTCATTCAAAATATAATCGATTCTTTTATTTAATCGATTTTTATGATGTAAATGCCAATTTAGTTCGTTTTTTTTTTCTATAATTATTATGTTATGATAATTAAACATGCGAATTACTAGTGAACATGAATTCATTAGATCATAACAAAAACGCCACTGCACAATTTAACTGTCATGGTTATCTGTTCTTAATTATGCAATAAAATAGAATTTAAAAAACTAAAAGAAACATAATAATAATGTTTGAGGCGCTTTAATTAATTGGTTCACTAATTAATTCGTGTCAAATTATAATTTGAAAATCAAATCGATATAGATTTATCGATTTTTATGTCTGCAACATCGAATCTGACATTATGACACTTTTGACAGCTAGGCGACTGTCGTTGACGTCGCTGTCAGTTATAGGCATTGACATATAATATGGGGATTTTGCTATTGTCTTGGTGAGATTAAGCACGCGATTCTTAACCTCACAGTTTATTTTGATAACATAATCTGTTTTTAGTGTTGTGGCTATTGTTTTGTGTTGTCTGGTTTGTGTATAAAGGTATAAGGTTAGTATTTTAAGCTTTTTGGCACTCATTTCCCAAGGAAATGAGTGCCGAAGAACCCCCTGATGGGGGTGGAGGGACGCCTTCAGATATGGACGTTGTGGAGTGTTCCCAAAACACTGGTCGCGTAAGATCGGATATTAGAAAACGCCCCGGCGTACCGGAGAGTTTTGTTGACGCGAAAAGAAATAAGCCGCCGTCTGACTCAATTCAGTCTGTATTTACGAGACCGGGTTTTGAGAGCGACTCCAAAATGCTCTATAGCGATAGTGACAGAGCTCCCTTCACTGTATTTGTCTCTAGGTTGGAAACAGACCCTAAGCAAGGCCTAACCTTGAATGCTCTTAAGTTTGCCCAATTTATTTTCACTAAAGGATTTAAAGGTGTTGTCCAAGGCAGTGTTAAGTCTATGGGCCGTAACAGGATGTCTATTGATTTCGTGACATTCAAAGATGCCAACAACTTTGTCAGCAATCCCATTCTTGTTGAAAACAAATACTCGGCAGCTATCCCACGTTTTCATGTAAGTCGCATGGGAGTTGTTAGGGATATTCCTACTGACTGGACACTAGAGGAGCTAGTCCTCGGTATAGAAACCCCTCGTAATTGTGGGGAAGTCATTAGGGCTAGACGGCTTAATTTTAAAAACAAAAAAGAGGACTCTGTAACTTGGTCCCCATCATCAACTGTAGTGCTTACTTTCGCTGGTCAAGTTCTCCCAGAGAAAGTCTTCTGCTACAATGCTTCTCTTCCTGTCTCAATCTATCACCTCCCCACTATCCAATGCCGCAACTGCTTACGATTTGGCCATATAAGCACTCAGTGCAGGTCTAAGCCTCGCTGTTACCGTTGCGCTCAACCACACCCTGGAGATAGCTGTAATGTTCCGGATATACAGGTCTCATGTCTTTTGTGTGACGGTGGAAGACATAAAGCCACTGATAATAAGTGCCCTGAACACTCAAGACAGAAATCAATTAAAATGGTAATGTCTCAAGAAAACTTAAGTTACCGTGAGGCTTCAGTAAGGTTTCCCCGTCCCCGTAAATTGCCATACTCTAATGTTACAGCAGGTCCCTCCCAATCTAAACTATCTCAAGATTATCCTTCTGAACCCCTTCTTGCCTCGTCCCCTCTTAACACTCCTTCTTCTTCTCCATATGCATCCCCTGTTAAAACCTCTTATAACAAGACAGTTTATCGTTCCCCAAGACCTCGGCCAGAATTGGGCAAGTCATATGATACCCAAGCGTTTAAGTCCATGGTCTATACTCCTAATTCTTCTCAGCCTAATGGATGTGCTTTGAATTCCCCTTATGTTGAAACCACTCCCCTTCCCACTCCTAATGACAACTTGATAGAGCTCCTCGCTTGCTCCCTTATAAATATGCTGTCTAAATTTAGTGACGCAATACCGGACAATGTCGTTATATTAGTTCAACAACTCCTCGAATCCTGGACTCACCAAAATGGAAAAAATACTTCAGTGGAATTGTAGATCCATTCGCAGGAAAAAGCATGATATTTTCTATCTTATAAATAGATATAATCCTGTTGTCTTTGCTGTGTCGGAGACATGGCTCAGGCCTGGATCTCTCTTTAGGGTTCCCGGATATTCGTGTCTTCGGGACGATAGAGATGACGGACGGGCGGGTTGCGCCCTATTGGTTAGCAGGTCTATCACTTATTCCCAGATTCCTCTTCCCAATCATGATACTGGTCTTCAAGTAGTGGCCATTAGAGCTATGGGCATATCCTATGTATCTGTCTACATTCCTCATCCTAATGCTGATATTTTAACAGAATTTAACTCTATCCTTTCTTCTATTCCTGACCCCCTGATTGTGTTGGGTGATTTTAATTGTCGTAACACCCTTTGGGGCTCTCACTGTAATGACCCCTCCTCCAGCTTTTTGCTAGACCTTTTAGATGATCGTAACCTTTGCATTCTTAATGATGGATCTGCTACCCGTAGAGTCTCCCCTACCCAAAATATTAGTATTCCTGACCTTACTTTCTCTTCACCTTCACTAGTGGCAACACTTTCCTGGTCTGTTCTCCCTAATTCATATGGGAGTGATCATCTTCCTATACTAATTTCACTCCCTAGTACTACCCCACGTTCTCCTCCCATTCAACCTCTACAAAAGTACCGCCTGCCCCAAGCTGACTGGTCTAAGTTCATGTCCCATTTGGATGCAGAACTTCAAAATTTTCCTCAAATAAATTCATCCAACTCCCTAAACCTATACAGTGATTTTGTTGATTGTCTGTTGAGAGCGGCCAATTCTTCAATCCCCCTTAAAAACTCTGCCCGACACCTAATACCTTCTCCTCCTTGGTGGGATGCTGAATGCACTGAAAGCGTCCGCAAACGTAAAGAAGCTGAAAACTCCTTGTCTTCTAGTTTAAATATGTCAGACTATTTAAATTTTAAAAAGACTTCTGCAACTACATGTAGGTTATTGGCAAAGAAGAAAAGATGCGGCTGGCTCAAGTTTTGCGAGTCTCTGTCTCCACGTTCTCCAGTTTCCCTTGTGTGGAAAAAAATTAAAATCTACCGTAGAGCTTGTGACAGTCAGCATCCCGACATTTCTTCCAATGACCACGTCACCTGGTTGGAAGACTTTATATCCACATTAGCCCCCCCCTTTGTTCCTAATTTTGAATGCCTTCCCACTATAGATCCTCCTGCTACTTCCTCTGATAGATTTGATGACCCTTTCTCTTATTCAGAACTTATTTGTGCCTTGGATCATCTTAGGGATTCTGCTCCGGGTGCTGATGGAATACCCTACTCTTTTATCTCCAAATCTTCTCCTAATTGTAAATCTATATTTCTGAACTTAATAAATTCTTTTTTCGTAACTGGTCAAGTTCCAGACTCTTGGAAATTCCAAATAATAATTCCAATTTTGAAACCTGGGAAAGACCCAAAAGATTCTACTTCCTATCGTCCTATCGCCCTCTCTTCTGTCTTGGCTAAAATTATGGAGAATCTCATCAAGAACCGGCTTGAATGGATCTTAGAAACGAAAGGTATCCTTCCCAGTTCTCAGTTCGGTTTTCGAAGAGGTATGGGAACTCTAGATAGCCTTAGTGTTTTTATGTCTGACGTTCGCATTGCCTTCTCCAATAATGAAAGTGTTCTTTGTGTTTTTCTAGACATTGCTTCAGCCTATGATAATGTCCAACTTCCAATACTCAGGCAAAAGCTGCTACAGCTGAGTATCCCTGTGAGGATGGTCAACATCATTTGTAATCTCCTTATGTCCCGTTCTATTTCTGTTCGTCATCAAAACTCCCTCTCCCCATCCCGTCTAGTGTGGAAGGGCCTACCCCAGGGGTCGGTCTTAAGCCCCATTCTTTATAATATATACACATACGATTTGGAGTCTTCAGTGAGTTGTTTCTGCAAAATCCTTCAATATGCTGACGACATTGCTCTTTACTTTACTTCAGCTTCCCTTTCGGATGCCTCATCTCGCCTAAATTCTGCCCTTTATTATTTAAACCAGTGGCTTATTGATCACGGCTTAAGTTTGTCAGTCTCCAAATGCAATGCAGTTGTCTTTTCTCGCAAGCGTATTATTCCACCTATTAACCTTAATGTTGAAAATGAACCCATTCTGATCCGAGACAAAGTAAAATTTCTTGGCCTCATTCTTGACTCAAAATTGTCTGGTCTCTATCATCTGGATTACATTTAAAAAAATGCGAAAGAGGCGTTAATGTGTTACGTGCCCTTTCTGGAGTTCGCTGGGGAGCTCATCCAACTTCCCAGAAAATTTTATATAACGCCATAGTCCGTAGTCACTTTGACTATGGATGCTTTCTGTTGGAACCATGCAATAAAATAGCCCTTGCCAAACTGGAAAGGATTCAATCCAAATGCTTGCGTATTATCACGGGTGCTATGAAATGCTCACCTATTAATGCCCTTCAGGTAGAATGTTTAGAGCCCCCCCTACACTTACGTAGACAATATCTCTGTGATCGATTTTTTTATAAAGTCATCCAAACTAAATGTCATCCTCTTCTCCCTCTTCTTCGTACACTTTATCAGCTAATCCCAACATCTGGCTATTGGTCTCATAAAAATCCTCCACTCCTTGTTAACAGCTTCAGTAAATTGAGTAATGTGCATACTTCCTTATTTCAGTTAAATAGAAATCCCATATTTGAAGTAAATTTTGATTCCTTGCTTTTCCAACCAAAAATAATTTTTAACTTTGGTATATCCAAACATGACCCTGCAGCTAATGTCAAATTCAATAGGATTCTGGCAGAGGACTGGCATGACTGGCTGACGTTATTTACCGATGCTTCCAAGTTGTCAGATAACAGTAATGTCGGTTCAGCTGTGTGGATCCCAAAATATAAAATCATTCTTAATTTTCGTAGCTCTGCATTTGGCTCCATATTCACAGGGGAAGCAATAGCTCTTTTGGAAGCAGTCTCCTACATTGAATCGCATGGTCTCAACAAAAGCCTTATTCTCTCGGATTCTCTGAGCTGCCTACAGGATTTAATGAAATCACCTTTTCGCTCTCGACACAATTTCCACGTTATCCTACAGATAAAACAACTCCTGTATAGGTGCCACTGCTTAGGCATAGAAATTGCATTGGCTTGGATCCCCAGCCATTCAGGAATTGCCGGCAATGAGAATGCGGATACGATCGCCAAGCTGGCTACTCGGAATGGAATCGATTCTTATTCGTCCTGTTATCCCCGTGATCTGCGCTCTCTTGCGAAACCCGAGATGATGAAGAGTTGGAATGAGCACTGGCAAAAAACTCGGATATCGAAGGGCAAATTTTATGGCTCTATCCAACCATTCATTCCACCTAAATGTTGGTTCAGCAAACTAAAATTTTCGAGCAAGTTAGCGACCTCTGTCATTATTAGACTCCGACTTGGGTTTGTTTGCACTCCAGTTTTTTTGGCCAAAATCCATGTGAGGGACTCCTCTTTGTGTGAATGCGGTTTGGAGGAGGGTACTCTGGAACACTTGTTTTTTTCTTGTCCTCGTTTAACCACTCCCCTTTACGACTTACTCACTTCTGATATTCCCCGCCCAATTAACATTCCTTTTCTATTATCCTTAGTCCATACCCCTGCTGTTAAGATCCTATATAAATTTATTAACATTAATAAAATCCAGCTGTAGCTCTATTTATTTATCATACGCTTGATGTTGTAACATTTTTTTTTTTTTGTGACGTCTTACATGGGTACTAACCAAAATTGTTTTGTCCCTTTTTTTTTAGCATGGGGATCTATGGATGCCAACGCTAAAAACACTGATCAATGGTGTAATATTTTACGACAAGTCAATCTCTCATACCTTGACATTGGCAAAATCATCGAATGTCTTCGATGGAGCCATAACCTCAAAAATTGAATTGAATTGACATATAATATGTCAATGGTTATAGGTAACTGAATAATAATAAGTCAACTTTGTTTGCATTTGTATTATTTTGTTTATTTTTATGCCGATTTGTTATCTGAGCAACGAATAAGCTATATGTATATGTATAGTATGTATGTATTACAGTAAAATTATTGTTAAAAAAAACTGTATTTGGGAAAATAAAAACCATTTTATATCTTAAAAATCCGGACTTTTTTTTAAACCAATACTTTTACCATTTCATTCTTTATATTGCATATTATCATTTCCATATACTTTTATATGTGGGCACCCAGGGCCGAAGTGTCTATGGTTGGTTGGCATTCCCCTTTCTAAGTTTATCGTTCTTGGGAAAACTAAAAAGCCGGTTCGTCTCACTTGTTGCAGTGCAACCACCAACACAGCACTTTTGGGTCCCCATGACGAATATTTGCATATAAAACATGCACAATCAATATTATCTCAACAACAGAGGAAAATTTGTGTGTTAAGGATCTCAACTCAGCAAAATGCGAGGAAATACACATAAGAAACAGGAATTCGACTCGGAGGTTTTTTGACAATGTACCTAATGTACCTGTATATCATAAATAATGTAAATGTCGTAGCCATGTAGCCATCTTGCGACGCCAGCGGCAAAACGGAACATTTTGGAACTAAAGCTGTCACAGGCCTGATACAAATGTCAAATATTTTCTTTCATTCAAATAATTTTAATTCAGTCAAAGACAAGACAAAGACTACAATCAAATTTAGAGGTGGTCTGTAACAGGTAAAATTAGAAACCTGTTTCACCTGCTCCAGTTCCAGGGAAAAAACAGTTCCAAAAACCTGTTCCAAAATAACAGCCTGTTACGTTGCAACCAAAGACTCTTTGATTGTGTTATGTACACGTCAATAAAAGGCAAAGATCTGGTAACGACTGTTTTATTAGAAAACTGGCAACAACCCTCATACATTTATTATCGAAGTACCGACATAACACTTCCCCCCTATATTTAATAATCTAGCTTAGACAAACAAATTAGAGACACTAATTATTTAAACAAATGTACTAAAATGACAATGCAACAATGTGTAACGGAAACACAGTTACATCCAAGGTTATTCATACAATAAGTAACTAATTCAAATATAATTAAATAAACGGGATAAGTACCAACGTAATATAACAGTCATACACAAATTTATATAAGATTAAACATCTACCGTAGCAACATATATGTTTTACTCCTACGTTAGTAACTGTGCAATGATGAGTGTGAATTTATGAGAATAAACAATAAAACATATTTACAACTTTTTTAATTTGTCAATGCAGCGTAAAGCAGCCTTCCTATAGGCACGATTCTTTGGAGTTGTCAGTGGATCGTCACGTCTTTCAAACACAGTTCTGGAGGAAGGCGATTCCTCTGCCAGTTGCCATTCCTCTGCAACTTGATCGTCCTGATCAACGTCAGGCGTCGCCATAGGCTCTGCAACAGCTTGGTCACACGCTTCCTCTTGCACCTTTGACAATGAAAATCTTGTCTTTGGATGTTTAGTTGTTAAGATTTGATCAATGTGTCTCTTGTGTACATGACCATCTTGAGATTGCACCGTATAAGAAACTGGGCTTTCTCTACGTACTACTGATCCTTCAGTCCACTTTTCCCCGTTCTTAGAATAGTCCCGTAGTAGTACTGGATCTTGGGGTTCTGCCACCCGCAGATTGGTGTCCCGTCGCCGCTCACTAACCTCCTGTCGTTGTCGCACCAAGTCGCGCGTGTCGGGTCGCAGCAGGTCGAGTCGGCCACGTAACCGTCGCCCGAACATAAGTATTGAGGGCTCGCGACCAGTTGTACTGTGTTCAGTGTTTCTATATGAGAAAAGAAATTTACTGAGTGCCGTGTTTACGTTTTCATTATTGACTTGAGCCTTTTTTAATGCCCTCTTAACTTGTTTCACGGCATTTTCAGCCGCCCCATTGCTCGAAGGGTGATATGGTGCAACTAGGGTATGCCGAATTCCGTTAACGTCTAAATATTTTTTTAATTCTCCCGAGGAAAAAGGCGGTCCATTATCGCTGACAATTCTTTTAGGTAAGCCAAAACGCGCAAAAATTTTTCGTAAACTATACCACCCCAGCGGACGTACCAGAAACATTGTCAACCTCGATCCATTTTGTATGGGCATCGACAATAACTAAACAATACTTATTATTAAATGGCCCTAAAAAATCTAAATTCAACCGAGCCCATGGTTCCTCCGGCCACGGCCAGGAGTGTAGGAAATTATATTCTCTTTGGAGTGTAGTGGAGCCGGGGCGGGAGCCGAGCGCTGCGACCGGCATGCACCGCACTCTTGTACTGTTCGCTCGATATCAGCGTCCAATGTCTCCCACCAGACATAATTCCGCGCTATTTGCTTCATTTTCACGATGCCTGGGTGGCCGTCGTGAATTTCTTTCAATATTGTCATTCGTAATGATTTTGGAATTACTACCCGGTAACCCCAAATCAAGCAACCTTGATCAACAAAAATACTTTCCTTACGATGATAGTATGCTTTTTCAGTTTCAATGGTACACGTTTTTGGCCACCCGAACATTACGTAACCGTATATTTTGCTCAATAGTGAATCTTTTGCCGTCTCAATTTTAATGTCTTTAAAACTGAGTGGAAAATTTTCCTGCACAAAATTGAGGTAACTACAGTCACTGTCCTCACATTTGATTCTGCTTCTAGTAGAATTCAAAGGAAGACGAGATAGCGCATCAGCATGACAATTTTGTGCTGATTTAATAAATTCGATTTTAAAATTATAAGCGGACAACTGGACAGCATAACGTTGTGGTCTACTTGCGGCTGTCACGGGTATTCCTTTATTCGTCCCAAAGATATAACTCAATGGGCGATGATCACTACGCAAAATAAACTGTCGCCCATATAGGTACTGGTGGTGCTTACGCACACCGTACACAATTGCGAGTGCCTCCTTGTCAAGCTGCGAGTAATTTTGTTCGGCAGCGTTAAGTGTACGCGACGCGTAGCACACGGGCCGTTCCGTGCCATCTGCATACCGCTGCGCCCAGTCCATATGCGCTGCTGTCCACTGATAACACCAATGGCAAAGAAGGATCGTAGTGTGCCAACACGGGTGCGCTGCTCAATACTTTTTTCATTCGACTGAAAGCACGCTCACACTCATCATTCCATTGCCATTTTTTATTTTTTTGTAATAAGTTGTACAACGGTCTCATTATATCACTTATATTCGAACAAAATTTTGAGTAAAAATTTACAAGGCCCATAAAACTCTTTAATTGAGTTACATTTGTTGGCGACGGGGCTGCCTTAATGGCTTCAATTTTGTTAGAATCTGTGTGTAAGCCATCCTTATCAATTTTTTAACCTAAATACGTTACACAATCCTTAAAAAATTGGCATTTACTAAAATTGATTCTTAATCCATTTTGTTTTAACCTTTCTAACACAGCCCTCGCTAAATGGGTAATCTTATCCTTCCCAGTTACACATATGTCATCTGCAAATACAGCCGTTGAAGGCAAGCCACTCAGTGTTTCCTCCATTATTTTTTGAAAGTTTTCCGGAATACATTTTATTCCAAAAGGCACTCTTTTATAAATGAACGTCCCGACATGAGTGGTAATTGCTGTCAGCGGCTGTGATTTTTTGTCTAATAAACATTTTTGAAAGGCATTTGATAAATCAAGCTTTGTGTACTCCTCACCGCCCCCCAAGGTCGCAAAAAGTTCTTCAATCCGTGGTAAAGGGTAATGAAAATCTTTTAGAATTGGATTAATTGTTATTTTATAATCCCCACATATTCTGATTGAGCCATTCGATTTAATAACTGGTACAATAGGCGTGCCATATTCTGATCGTTCGACTTTATAAACAACTCCTCCTTGTTCTAACCGTTTGAGTTCGCTTTCGACTCGCGGGCGCAGTGCCAGTGGCAGCGGCCGCGCCTTCACAAACACGGGGGTATCATTCTTGAGGTGCAGCGATACAGGTGACTTGAATGTACCAAACCCTTCTGCAAACACGTCAGGGAATTCGTCTCTCAAAGCTTTTGCTACCGAGTCCGAGTCGCAAATATTGTGACATTCAATGATTCCCATTTTTAGTTGCTTAATCCACGTACGGCCCATTAAAGGTGGACCACCGTTTTCAATAATAAATAACTTTAGAATCGCAGACTTGGAACGACAGACAACCATTACCACAATACAACCGAGGGTCTCGATAACGTCGCCCGTATAAGATCTCAGACATAACAACTTCGCTTGAATGGGTACATGTTTAAAATATTTATCATAGAAATGCTTCGAAATAGCCGATATTTTACTGCCCGTGTCAATTTCAAATTTACACGGCACCTTTTCTACTACTAAATTCGCATAGTACGGTCCGTCACCGTCATTACTGGTAACCAAGTTGTAAAAATTACAGTCATCATCTGAGTCCGAATCATTCAAAAAGTACTGACCTTTGTTCTCCTTTGCACTCTTAATTTCACTTTTACCTTGGCACATTATTTTTAAATGGCCCTTCTGGCCGCACGCATCACATGTATAATTCTTAAAACGACACTTGCCGGCTATGTGACCGGTCTTACCGCAACGCGCACAATGACGACGCTGTGACGTCGTAGAACGGGCGCCGCGCCGGACCGCGCGCTCGCCACGCCGCTGCCGAACCGGTGCAGGCCGACCTCTCCGGCCGCCGCCGCCGACGCCGTAGCCCTGCCAGCGCTCGCGCCGCCTGATGCGCATGCCGTGCTCGCATGCCGCTCAGCTGCCTCGAGCGCCGTGGCTAACTCCACAGCCCTTTTGTAGTTGATACTCTTTTCGGCGAACAATCTTGACCGCATGTCTTCGCTGTATAAACCCGACACAAACTGATCGCGAAGGTTTTCTTCCAGAGAACTACCGAAGTTGCAGGTTTTAGCTAAGTGTTTTAGACCATGTAGGTAAACACGAATACCTTCTCCCTGCTGTTGCGTTCGCTGCCGAAAAATATGTCGCTCTGCTATCTCAGATCTCTCCGGTTCTAAATGATTTCTGACGAGTATAACTAATTCATCGAACTTCTTTGTCTCCGGTTCCGCAGGTGAACACAAATCACAAATAAGATTATAGCACTCGGAACCCACTAGTGTCAAAAGCGTTGCTACTTTTAGGTTGTCATCGATGCTATTTAACAATATAAATTGTTTTACGCGACGAATATAACTGTCCCAATTTTGGCCTTCGATATTAAAAGGTTCTATCTTTCCAATCGGCATTATGGTAAAGCAATTTCAACGCAAGTATCGAACTTTCTAGACCGGCTGCGCCAATGTTATGTACACGTCAATAAAAGGCAAAGATCTGGTAACGACTGTTTTATTAGAAAACTGGCAACAACCCTCATACATTTATTATCGAAGTACCGACATAACAGATTGCAACAGATTTAAATATAGTACCTAGTTTCATTCAGTGAGGCAGGAACAGATGTTAACTCTTTCTGTTAAAATAAGACAGAAGAGAGAAGAGCTTGTTCCAGAGAACAGATGCTATCTCTGTATATTACAATAAGTCAGAAGAAAAAAGAGCTTGTTTCAAACTGTTCCAGGTCAGTTTCGTTTGTAATGGCGTAAACATCCGTAAACGTCATAGAGAAGAGTGTTCGCATACCAGTTACGACAATGTTTTAAGTTGGTTGGTCTGTTGTGGAACAGGCAGGAACTGGAACTGTATTTTTGGTTTTGCGATACCTGTTCCATGTTGTTACTTTTAAAGACCTGTTTTTTTAAACTGTTCCGCCGATAAATACCTCTCACTCCTACAATCAATCAGTCAGTCACAGTCTCCGTAAAGGCTCAATTACACCTTCCGATTTCAAGGGACCCAATTTAGGAACTAACTAACTAGGAAGCAGGAAGCGAGCAATTACACTATCCTAAATTGAACTCCTAAGTCGGCAGTGTTGCCAACTCTTACAAATTCGAGTCCCTAAACAGAATATCAAAAGTCGCTCTAAAGTCTCTTAAAAACTGATTCTACCAGGAGCAGACTTAAAAATAAAAAGAGCGGACTCAGATTTTTTTTCTGGGAAAGGGACTTTGTGAAATTTAATTTAATTTTAAACACAAACCAAAATACTACTACCCCATTTGTAGCGACAAAGTCTCTAAATTGGCAACACTTAGCTCTAAATCGGGGTGATGCGATTACACTATCCTAAATCGTACACAATTTAGGAAGTCAAATCGGGACGTCCCAATCTCACTAAATCGTACACTAACTGCTCTAACTGCTATTACACCTTCCTGTTTCCTAAATTGGGTCCACAGATTACTAATATGTAGCTAGCTAATTGGGTCCCTTGAAATCGGAAGGTGTAATTGAGCCATTAGGAGTATATGTATTCTGTGGTCACAGTCAGTCAACAACTCGGTTCGGTCCGCTTGGTTCTCGCCTCGGTCATAGTTTGAGTTTTGAGTCTTTGGTTTGAGTTTCGTTCGTATACGCGTGTGTCTTTGGTGTGTCTCACACTCGGTGCTCGTCAGTGCGGTAAATTTAAATTAGTTTAAAAATATTGTGTGTAAAATGACTTTTAATTCTTCACTGGATAATTTCTGCGGCTCTACGTTTTGGGTTCGTAATCTTAGGTTTAGTGAACAAATGTTGTAATTTTTCAGTTAGTACTTGAAACTTTATTTTTGAGTTTTATTTTCTCTTCGCCATGTCAACTTGTTCAACTTCACAGAGTACATTATAATATATAGAAATTCAACTTTTAAGAACAATTTAAGTTACAACTTTTTAGCTTCAGATTTAATCCTACCAAACCACTTTGGTTAAATAAATATGAAGAAGGTTAATGAAATGTTGTGCAATACGTTTTCAACATTAAAAGAAAAATATAAACAAAACATTCTGATTACTTTCGAACAAAAAAGGATTCATAATTTAAAACTTTGAGTCAACTGAATTTGCTGTAATTTCCTTTTCAATGACCTAAAGTAATATAGTACATATCATGTTAAATAAATAAATAAGATGTTATAATGAAATGTTGTGCAATTCGTTTTCACAGTAGCAAAAAATTAAACAAAACATCCTGAATAAAGTTTCGAACAAAGACCACAAATGGATTCATTATTTTAAACTATTGGAATTAAGTTAACTTGTTATAATTTTCTATTTTATAGTTATATTAGTTTGAATTATGTCATGATAACATATTAATACAAAGATAAAATTAAATGACAAACTTAAAGAAAAACTTCTATAGGAGAAATATTTTTAAATGAAAAACCTAGTTCATTTAAATTTATGTTGAAAAAAAACTGACTTTTTTCCCAATAATTATATTGCGAGCTAAATTGTGTTACAAATATTTATGATTTCATAAATGTAAACTAACATTTCTGATATAATTTTAGGATAGCAACATCACATGGTATACAGACAATCCCGACTTCACCCCATGTTTTCAAAAGACAATTCTTGTATGGACACCATGCGTGTACCTGTGGGTGGCAGCATTGATTGACATCTACCACATAGTGTGCAGCAAGGAGGGCAACATACCCTGGAACAAGCTAAATATAAGCAAGCTCGTCATAACATCCCTCTTAGTAATATTGCAAATAGTTAACCTGGTCCGAGTGACCTATGAATCATCCAGAGAAGGCAACAATATTTATGATGCAGATTTTTATGATCCAGTTGTGAAGTTGTTTACATTGGTGAGTTTTCCTTTTTTCATTTTTTAGTTATAGAAAACACCTACTCTAAAAATATCCTTAATATACTCTCACACCTGATTAATCTAACAATTAATACTCATGGCTAAAGTAATAACAGCCGCACAGGTCGATCCATCAGGTTAAACTACGCTTGCCGGGGTTGGTCCATGGATGGGTGACCATCTTTACATACCGAGACTCCTCCGTACCTCGGAAAGCACATTAAGCCGTTGGCCCTGGCTGTCAATCGTGGATCTTTGACTATTGTTACGGGTCATCAGAAGCCCGAAAGTCTGAGAGCCAGTCTTACCAAGGGGTATTGTATTACCCAGTAACTGGGTTGCGGAGGTTAGATAAGCATTCGCTCAATGTAAAAAAGCTGGTATTTAGCTGCATCCGGTTAGACTGAAAGCAAAGCCCAATATAGTTGGGAAAAGGCTTGGCAGATTGATCAATAAATTCTTTTAAACATTTTTTACAAAGATTATTTTCCAGTTAAAGAAAGACTACAGATAAACAAACCAAAGAATAACAGTTAGTATGTAGTTTTAATTCCTAAGATTAGGTACCATTGTTTATTTTAACTTTCTGTGCCTCATACAAATAGAGATACAACTTCCCAATTAGTACTAGCTTAGCTATCTTAAGCCGCTAACTGAACTACTGAAGGCCTTTAATAATAATAATAATAATATTTATTTATTTCGAACATAGATTTGTTAGTGACATTTCTTATCAATAAACAAATTAAAAAAAAACTAATTCATATAACGTAATAATACGTACGTGGTGTGGTGGCGTGGTGTGGTGGTGGTGGTGTACGTACGTGGTAATTAATTATAACTCAAACATACCTAAAAAAAACGTGAATTTTAAAATACTACCCACCTTTGGGCATTGTTATAAAGTGTGTCTTTAATTCAGAATAATATTTAAAATGTGCGAGTTGAACTCGCGTCATAGGGATTATAAATAAGTATATTGATTGACCCCGACTCCGCACTTGTAAAAATTATACACTTCGTTCCTCGTTTAGCTCTTTCTATTAGTGAAAACCGCATTATAATCCGTTGCGTGATTTAGGAGGAATTAGCGGTGAAACAGACAGACGCGGCAAGCGACTAAGATTTATTGTAGAGAAGAAGAAAATTAATTTGATGTTCTGAAAATTTTAAAACCCTATTCTAGCAACTAAAAAAAAAAACAAGTCACTTTTCAAGCAGTCTGATGCAGTTATTAACCGACTTCCAAAAGGAGGAGGTTCTCAATTCGTCTATATACGTTACACATAGTTTAAGATTGTTGCATATAATTATATAGATTCAAGTTCTTCAAACTTAACAGAAAGATGTGTTGCTGGGGAGTTTGTTGGCCACTTCTTCTTCACAGCTAAAACACTAGGAAGTGGTGACGGGCGGGCGTTTTTGAGGGACTGTCTTTATGTAGAAATTTGACGTTCAAAAAGTGCTGGCTCTCAGCCTAGTTTGAATAAATGACTTTTGATTTTGATTTTGTCTGTATGTTTTTTTTTTCGTGTATGCATGTTACGCGGTTTCTCCGCCACTTGTGAATAGATTTGATGATTCTTTTTTGTTTGGTAGGCCATACTTCAGAGGTGGTCCCATATAAATTTTACCGAAATTGATTCAGCACTTTTTGAAAAAATCAACATAAACAAAAAATATGTATAGGTACACAGATGACGTTTTGGTTGTCCCCAATTATGTTCAAATTCCATATTTGGGGTTATCCATTCGGACATAACTTTATTATTAGTTCTGGGGTACCTACAACAACTACTTCTAAAAATTCCAAAATAACTAATTTTGGAAGTCGGTGTCAAATAACGAAGAAACAAAATACGAACACCGACTTCCGAAATTAAAGTTATTTTACAATTTTTAGAAGTCTGCTGTATTTTTTGTAAAAAGTTTTTTTTTAGTTCAATTCATGCCAAGAAAAAAATCCAGGCCTGTGACTCATAGACAGAACGAAGGACCGATAAGCCGTCTGTACACGCTCGTCGAGACACCACGAGACAGGCCGAGGCCGAGTACGAGTATGTATATGGTGCCCTAGTCTCGTCGCGTCGCGTTTCGCATCACGGTGTCTCGTGGCTCTCGAAAGCGTGTCCTGGTTTTTTGTGCCCGGGTCAAAGGGTCTCGTGAGGAAAACGCGCGAGAACGAGAGCGCGCCTGTAGTAGTAGCGCCGTAGTTGCCAAGGGTTCCCAACTTCCGGAGATTCTACGCGGGGGTCGCGCCAGAGCGCGTCCTGAAGGGTCGTGGCCATCCGGCTAGTCCGAGGATACCGCACGGTCTCCAGTGAGGCGGCGAGCCTCCTTGCCGGACTGTCGTCATGGGATCTGAAGGTAAAAGTTCTCGCGCACCTCTGAGAGTGGCGCGAGGAGGCGAAACTTCGGGGCGTAAATCCGCTGCCGCGACACCTTGCGGCTCGGCGGACAGAACTCCGACAGGATCTCATGGCGACATGGAGAGAGCGACGGCCGCAACCCAGCGCTGGTCACACCACAATTGCGGCGGTAAGGGGCCTTACCGCCGCAATCTTTGAGGAGTGGCTGGAGAGGCGCCACGGCGTCCTCGCCTTCCGCCTGACACAGGTCCTCACCGGACACGGCTGTTTCGGGAGGTTCCTGTGTCGGATAAGGCGAGAGGAAACGCCCGGGTGTCACCATTGTGCGGATCGCCCAGAGGTCACGGTAGAGTTCTGCCACGCTTGGGCGGAACACCGCCGTGTCCTCGTGGAGGCGATCGGCGGCAGCGACCTCTCGCGTCCGGCCCTGGTCAGCCCTGGTCCAGGCCATGGTACAGAGCGAGAGGGAATGGGAAACAGTCTCTTCCTTCTGTGAAGCAGTAATGCTTGCGAAGGAGGAGGTGGAATGGGTAAGGGAGACTCAACAGAGTCGTCCTCACGCCCCCAGCAGCAGCCGCTGCAGGAGACGGCTTTACGGACGGTAGGTGCGGGCCTGCGGACGGCGAGTAGTGGGTAGCTCGCTGTCCGATAAGGCACCTCAGGTATCATCAGGCATGCGTGGAACACTACGCGCCGTCGACTCGACCCGAGATTCGACGGCGCGTAGTGTTCCACGCGTGCCTCAAAGATTGAGATATCAGCAATACCTGACGGTGCCCGTCAGAGCCGATGCCTGCCTGGGGTATCGGATAAATTCGAAATAGCGTTCCCGCGGCTCTTGGCACTCAGGCAACTGAAGGAACATAGGTGGGTTTTAGTCAGTAAAAGTCTAACACGCCCTCATGCTCCACCCAGGGCGGGAGAAGTCTGGATGATTTCCCATCCCCACAAAAAAGAGGTTCTCAAATTAGGGGTTTTCCCCCTAAGTAGGGAGTAATTAAGAGGTTTTTAGGAGCTTCATATTGTTAGAGGTATTATAGGGACTTCTTATTTATAAATATAAGCAGCACTGGGGTATAATCCAATATTTAATTGTTGACATAGCGTCTTAACGACACCTACTGCAATTCCTTGACCCTTTACACCCGGGCTGAAACAAGCGTCTCATACGTCGACAAGAGTGTCTTACGTCGGTTGCGTTCGCAAAAGTTAAACAGTTTGGCGCTAGAATTTATTGTAATTAAAAACTCATCGTTTCAGCCCGGGTGTAAACTGTAAAGAAATAAGAATACTTGCTTGCGTAACATTGCGCGTTTATTATTAAAATCCGAATGTATGATTTTAAATAGATAGAACCAGAAAAATCGAAGTCATATTATGTGAAATATTAAATAAAGAATATTACAAAACTATTTTTTTTATTAAAAATTATTTTCAGTAATAATACAATTTGGTTAAAAAAGTTCATTTTAGTATGGCGTGAAAATATCCTTTTTTATTTAATTACGGAACCCTAAAAGCGATGTCGGTCAATTACTTACATTCAATGTTATTTCTATCTGGTCTCAGAAAAGTGGTCAATTAATTGAATCACTTGGTACAATAAACAGGAAAATTATAAATGTAAAGGTATGCAAGTATTATGTATGTCTTAACTCTAAGGCTTGAATACCTATTTATGTTTATTCTAGTGCATTACACTTACTTGGTTAACATTCGCCAAAGTGGCAAAAAATCTAGCTTTTACCAGCAGCTTCGCCCCCGTGGTCCATTCCGCAAAAAAAATTTTTTTTTTCGGGATAAATAGCCTATTTTACGTAGCGATATTGTAGCTTTCTTTTCTATCAGTGAAATATTTTTTGTATACGGATTAATAAGTACTTCAAAAGATTACCCTTTACAAAAATATAAACAAACATACCTACTTACTTACAATTTTAATTTAGTTGAGACAACATTCTTGCGTCTTTTTCAAACAGATATAATTTATTAATTTTATTATGGATCGTATTTTAATACACTAGCAGAAAACTGTGTTCAATATTTAGTTTTACGTATTAAGGGCCTACCTCCGCATAAGTGGCGCCCTCATTGAATAAAAAATCGAATCTTTGCAAGGAAAATAAAGATTAAAGAATCCTATGTTGCGTTTGTTACAAATTGGATAAGGTATTTTTACGTTGTTAAAACAGGACTCAAAATGTTTCGTATCCAAAGTAGTAACCAAAAGTACCAAAAACGCCACACATACACACACACACACACTTTTGCACACAAAACAACACACACACAAAACTTTTGCTTTTTGTGCTTTGGCACACTTTTGGGACTTTACACTCTGTTCCGCATACCTCCACACTGGTGACCCTCGACTATGAACGTCAGCGCAGCCTTCGTGCAGCTACTCCAGCGTGACGTCATCATCATCACTTCCTCCAAGCTCTTCAGCAACGAGTCATACAGCCAGCCAGTACAACGATAACGCCGACAACGATAACGCCGACAACGATACGCCGACAACGATAACGCCGATAACGATACGGTGACAACGATAACGCTGACAACGATACGCCGACACCGATTACGCCGACAACGATACGCCGACAACGATAACGCCGACAACGAAACGACGCACCGCTCCGACTCACTGGAGCCCGCAGCAGTACTCCGACTCACTGGAGCCTGCAACATCATCCCGACTCACAGGGATATCATCACCGCAGACAGTTCCGACTCACCGTGAACTATGCGCCTCTTCCGGTTCCGACTCACTGGAACCAGCCTTCCACTGGCCCGGCAAGCATCACGTATGAACGACTCATCGAGAAGAGAACAATCGATCTCCGATCTCTGGAGGGGAGTGATGTAGCGACATCTGACGCTACATACGAACTAGAACAGCAAAATTCCTACATTGCGCAAGCAATGGAGGTTGTGGGACTTCAGAGTGTAAAGTCCCGCAAACCTCCGTTGAAAAGGGAGGATCCTCCGACCAGACGGGTGTTGTGTCTGGTCCGGGCAACTGCCCGATAGTTGATTTCGGGTTGTTGTATATGTTCAAATCGCACGGAGAACTCTGCTTGCGCGATGTAGGAATTTTGCTGTTCTAGTTCGTATGTAGCGTCATAGATGTCGCTACAACGATAACAACTTTTATAACTTTTTGAATCGTTATATCTCAGAAACGGTGGCTCGTAAGAAAAAAGTATTGATAAATTTTTATAGATAATTCTATGATCTACAATTTTTGTCTGAGGTACTTTTATGATGAAACTTACCGTTTTGCTGAAAATCGCGAAAAACTCATTTTTTTTACCTTTGACCTTGAATAAAAATTTTTCCATACACCGGAATGATGGGGAACTTTTAAACATTGTTTATAATTATGTTTTGAACAATTTTACTGATTTTCAGCTTGTTGGGACTTTATGTACCTTCGAATGTCTAAATTGACCGGACTAAACGTTAATGTTCAAGTTTTCACTTCTGCCGGCACTCCCGGAGTGCATACCGTTGTTTTTTTTTAATTCCAAAATGTACCTATATTTTTTAAGTTATTTGAGAAAATAGATGAAAAATGACGACTCCCCCCTTATCTCCGAAACCACTAGGCCCAAAATTTAGAATAAAATAGAAGTAGACTACAATTTATTGTAATTAAAAACTCATTGTTTCAGCCCGGGTGTAAACTGTAAAGAAATAAGAATACTTGCTTGCGTAACATTGCGCGTTTATTATTAAAAAGAATAATAATAATTTATTGTTAAAGAAGTTAGGTACATGCCATGCATTGATTCCTGAAACTCACACTAGGATTCCCTGTCGTGACTTCGTGAGTTCCAGGCTCCTTCGTTCCGTTTACATTTTAATCTAATCTACTCGTTACCTAAAAAATGTTTAAAAAACTTTTTTTTTAATTTTCTGATTTGCACCCCCAAGGTGACCCCTATATTCCAAATTCATTTATTTACGTTACACGTTCGTGTTTGGGTCACAGATATTCATGTGTGTAGGTACCAAATTTCAACTCAATCGGTCGAGTAGATTCGGAGTAAATTGACTGTGACAGACGGACGGACACACGGACAGACGCACAAGTGACCTATAAGGGTTCCGTTTTTACATTCGGATGTTCGTAACCCTAATTAAACGTCAACGTCAACGTTAGAAATAAGTTTGACGATCATTTCTATCGAGTTTTTTTTTTCTTAAACGTGTTTTGAAAATCCTCTCATAGAGAAGAGGCCTGGGAGGCCTGTGCCCCAGCAGTGGGCACATTAAAAGGCTGATGATGATGATGAAACGTGTTTTGGAAACAACCAAATTCTTAGAAATATAGTCAAGTTTAAGGGCCTTCTCGCGGTCCAGTGGCGCCCTCATTGAATAAAAAATCGTAGCACAGCACAGAAAATAAATATTAAAAAATCCAACCAACGGCCAAAAATGGCCGTTTCTGACACTTTTGCCTACTACTTTGGATACGAAACATTTTGAGACCTGTTATAACAACATAAAAATTCTTTATCCTCTTTGTAACAAACATGAAGTTGGATTTTTTAATATTTATTTTCTGTGCTATGCTACGATTTTTTATTCAATGAGGGCGCCACTGGACCGCGAGAAGGGCCTTAACAGATATTTTTCCGCAGCCTCAAACGAAGCAGATCTGTCGAAAAAAAAAAAAACTTATAAGACCAGCCTGCAATTAATGAGTGTTTGCGAATAACACTCCTTAACTCTAGAAGCGCCGTAGATTGTTACGATTAGTTTAGTGTACTTGATAGATACGGATATATTATCATCTCTTCACTGAACCTTCGCGATAACATGTCCAAAATAGAAAAAAAGATATGTCAAAGTTAAGTTAACACAATTTAATAATTCTTTAATTTTAAAACAATGACAAATAACAACTAAACCACGAAAATTCGGCAATAACAATTAACAAGGCGACGCATTCACAAGTATTCACATTGAATGACAATCACATAACATTATTTACTTACGTCAATTTAACAGACGACATAAACCGGTAAAATTGGAAAAACCCGGCTGTCACAACTTATGAAGGGATGATTAGTTAAAATTTTAAATTATATGGGTACTAGGTATTGTAACTGTAACACGTTTATTGTACTTTTACTAAGTGTGCATCAAAAATAACCTAACTTCTGTCTATGCTATTGTGAATCTCCAGACACGCGTATCAATCGTCATGCGTTGTTCAAATGACGACTAAAGAGACGAGACGTTCAATTGACAATTATTATCTAGTAAACTGCATTGCTTAATAGATTGTATACCTAATCACCGACCTCAATAAGATACATTATGCATTTCCTGTCCTTTATTGTAATCTAAATTATTCCTTAAACATTGCTCTTATTTACCTACAGATGTTATCAGTAACATTATTATGTTACAATCGAAAATATGGCATCAAGACCTCAGGAGTGCTGTTCCTATTCTGGTTGTTCCTCATCCTGGCTGGTCTACCGCAGCTCAGGTTCGAGATCGTGCACTACAGTTCAAACGTCGACGCGTATGCCCGATATAATTTTGGCAGTTATATCTTGTACTATACGCTGACAGTAATCATGTTTGTATTGAATTGTTTCGCTGATATGCCGCCTAAAGACACGCCTTACACTTATGAAGAGGTAAACAATATTCTACATATATTCTTTAAATTACAGTTACTCTCCATCGGTCTGACTCTAACCATTGACTCTATAACCTACAGATTCAGTCACCAGAGAACAAAGCAGGCTTCCCAAGTCGACTGACGTTCAGCTGGTTCGACCCGCTCGCTATAACAGGCTTCCGAAGAAGTCTTAATATAGAAGACTTATGGCCCTTGAACCCACAGTTAAGTAGCAAGGAGGCTGTGCCTAGATTTGAAAAATTCTGGCAGAGAGATTTGAGAAAAAAAGAAAAGTAAGTATTGGCTTATTTATTTACTACGTTTATTAGAAGAAACATGATTAAATATTATTCCATGCCGAAATCGAACCAGTGACTGACGCATCATCATCAGCCTTTTAATGTCCCCACTGCTGGGGCACAGCACAGGCCTCCTCCCGTAAGCGTCAGGACCCCTGGACCAAGAGAGATATTTGATGTTTAGAAAATACCAAAATTTACTACCTTTTTGCTACTATTTGATACCTAACTTTAAATATTTAGTACCTCAACTGATAGCGAAAAAACACGTAAAGAAAGTGGTCAGCCATTCTGACATCAGGATGTCTGGACCATTTTTTTTTTCATAGGTTGAGTCAACACACCTAATTTATCTCTTTGTAAATATTTACTACCTTTTTAGTACCTCAACATATATTTTTTTCAAATTTTTTTGGCAGTCCAGAAAAATGCTACGCATGAAAGATTGCACCAATAGAGATATTTGTAAGCGTCAGGACCCCTGGACCAAGAGAGATATTTGATGTTTAGAAAATACCAAAATTTACTACCTTTTTGCTACTATTTGATACCTAACTTTAAATATTTAGTACCTCAACTGATAGCGAAAAAACACGTAAAGAAAGTGGTCAGCCATTCTGACATCAGGATGTCTGGACCATTTTTTTTTTCATAGGTTGAGTCAACACACCTAATTTATCTCTTTGTAAATATTTACTACCTTTTTAGTACCTCAACATATATTTTTTTCAAATTTTTTTGGCAGTCCAGAAAAATGCTACGCATGAAAGATTGCACCAATAGAGATATTTGATGTTTAGAAAATACCAAAATTTACTACCTTTTTGCTACTATTTGATACCTAACTTCAAATATTTAGTACCTAGACTGACAGCGAAAAAACACGTAAAGAAAGTGGTCAGCCATTCTGACATCAGGACGTCTGGACCATTTTTTTTTTCATAGTTCGAGACAACATAACTAATTTATCTCTTTGTAAATATTTACTACCTTTTTAGTACCTCAACATATATTTTTTTCAAATATTTTTCGCATTCCAGAAAAATGCTACGCATGAAAGATTTTTATACATAATGGATTTTTTATAATGGACATTTAATTTGCCACATAAAGCTTATATTTTTAGGATATAGATACATTTATATTGTGAATTAGAAAATCATACACTCTAATATAGAAAATAATTTTAATAACTAGGATTGTAGGCTACATATCAAACTATAAATATCCAGTTTATGCTGACCTCTTATTGTAAGGAAATCCTATAGAATGCTAGATCAGCGTATACTGGAAACTTATAGTGTACATGATGTTATTGATGAAAGTTAAATAATTAATATTTCATGGCGTATATTAAACAATGAGCAGTCATGTTCTTACAACTTATAGTAACTCTACTAGACATATCGTCGTAACATTGCCATTTCGACTCTCGTCGGCAATGCGATTTATAATGTCCTACACCTTCGGGAGTCGCAGATGGCACAAATTCAATAACAGACAATAGATTGTATTCTATACCTTTTAAAGATATATTTTCTGGTAAATCATTGATGCAAATTTGTACTTCAGGGTTGGGCTCAAAGGCAACAATATTCTTCAAATTATAATCTACTAGCGACCCGCCCCAGCTTCGCTCGGGTACAAATTATACATATAAACCTTCCTCTTCAATCACTCTACCTATTAAAAAAAAACCGCATCAAAATCCGTTGCGTAGTTTTAAAGATTTAAGCATACATAGGGATATAGGGACAGAGAAAGCGACTTTGTTTTATACTATGTAGTGATGCTTCTTATACCGTCGCAGCTAGAATGTCTACAATTTGACATATTGCTGTCGCTGTTAATCATTGAATTTACAGATTCACTTAATGTGTCTTTGTTGAAGTCAAGTGGCAAAAAAGCACATTTCCTATGAACCTTGTTTACAAGACAGTTAAAATTTGTGCAAGATTCTCTTATATCTGCACTATATATTATATCTAACAATATCTTTTCAAATATGTATGCAACGTTGCATTCATAATTAACGTACATTTTATCGCCAATGGATTTGATTTGAAAATACTTTTTCAGTATCTCTGTACGGACTTTGTAAACATTTTGTGTATCGTTGGCTACAATCATTTTAATGAATTTACAATATTCATTATCTTCATTGGTATGTATGATCCTACCCAATGCATAGTCATCAGCAACTCCAATGGCAATCGCTTGTGCAACTGCGTCAAAAGCGCAAGTATTTAAAATAATATAATTTTTATCAGCGAAAGTTAAGGAGCCATTTCTCAATAAAATTATCTTTTTTTTAATGAATTTTATTTTCTTTTCCTTTTTTCCAATACCTAAGCCTCTCCAATTTTCTAACATTGAAGGCGTATCAGAAAAAACGGACTCATTGTTTATACCTTTTATAAAATTAGTTTTCTTATCCTTTTTCTTTTCATTCGTTTTTTTTTTCTTTTTATTACCTTGATTTAATGAACTATTTGCCGTTTTCAGTTGTACCGAAATAGACTCGGAGTGTTTAGCAATAAATTCATCTATACGATATCTCTCCGATTTCGTGTTTATTTGGCATAAATATCTTTTCAACATTTTAAAGTAAACTTCGACATTAGATGAAGTTGGGGCTGATATTTCTGATTGGAAAGTTCTTTTCATAACATTGGATCATAACGGGAGTTGTCCCATTAGTCGTGTTAAAGTTGTTAGAAATTGTGGGAAATAATACAAATTGTCGTGTGTTGCACAATAATCACCATCAGTGAGAGTAAGCAATAATTTTTCAGAATCAACAGCTTCAAAAAACCATTTAGGATTTTTTCCAGTAAATTGCTTATCATCAATGCCTTTTGATTCAGTGTCTGAAAATAGAGATTTGTTTGATGACGTTTGCGAAATTTTACTGGTTTCCTCTATAACGATTTCAGAATCAGAGGTGTTTTGGAAAGAAGTCAGTCGTTTTAACCTGATTTTAGCGTTTTCACATCTTGTTAAGGTTCCTTGTTTATCTTGCCCATCATATTTGTTCAGACACACTATGATCAGATTAATTACCATCTCCTTCAATTTATCATAATCTTCACATCGCTTCACTTCTTGCAGACATTTAAAATAAAAAAAAATTACTCTTTGATCTACATGGTAAAAGCATGCCAGATTAAAAAGAATTTTAACAAAATTACTGGTGTCGATTCGAATGAAGCATTCATCTGGTGTTTGCTCTTTTGTTTCTAATTTTATGTAACAGGCATTAACATACTCTTTTCTCGATACAAATTTTGTAAAAGCTCTTACAACAGCTCCGATCAAGGCTGCACAGTCATCAACGACTACTTCACTCGGAGTTGCATTATTTTGAGTTTTACACCATGTGTCGAGCCATTTATATATTGTTTCTGAAGTATGATTGTCTGATAACATTTGTATTATTGGTACACTTTCACTATAAACTGATAATAGCACGCATGACTATAGAAATATCGGTTTACTCAGTACTAAATCTTTATTTGGTCCACATGGCTTGAAGATACTTCCTGTTGCGTCAAGACTTAATACAGTTCTCTCAGATTTTCTATAATCCCTGTAGAATTGTTCCTGTGCAATAGACCAATAATAAATGCAAATAGGAAATACTGAGATGGATCTAATCATTGTATCATAAGGAGATAGACGTGTCATAATCCACAAAGCCATTATTGGATTCGGATCGTAATATGTGCTTTTCCGCTGTTCATACTTTATTTGTCTTAAGCAGCCGACTGTAGGTAAGTGAGCCGGTTCAAAATCATCATTTTTATTCATTATAGAATCACTCTGTTTGTTTCTAACCTTCACTGCATGTTCAAACTTTAAATCACCACTAAGCTTACAGTGTTTTTCAGGGGAAAGTTTGATTTTTTTTGTGTAGTCATGTTTGAATGTTTCATCATAATTACTTATGGTACAAATACAACGCGCAATTTTTTCTGTTGGCCAATTAATCACTACTTCTACCTTTGCCTTGCACTGCTTACAGGAACCATAACACCTAATGTTGGCTTCCTTTTTAATTGAATAATTTTGGAATATCCAACTGCACGGCGAATGTACACGTTTCCATATTTCTTCTCTTAGAAGGTTCGCCCATTGGTGACTTGGTAGCAAAGTTTTACTGCGAAAATCAGATAAGGTTCTTGTACGTTTCACGCAACGATCAATGGGCTTAATTTTATTCCACTGATAAATATCAATAAAAAAATTATAAGTTTCACACTCAGATGTTTTGTTAGTTGCCATACTTGCTTCTGCAAATTCATCAGAACAAGTATCGGACTCGTCGTGACCAAAAAACAAATCGTATTTTTTTTTTATTGATAGGTATAGAGCTTTTGTTGACATTTTGTAAGACAATCTTTCGGTAATGTCTTGGTATATTGGATCACAGGGTGAAGGTAAATCATTTTTACGTGAAAAGTATTTCTTGAACTCACTCAAAACACTGCACTCTTTTGTTCTTCTAATGGAACTGCAGTTTTCCGACCTCTTTTCATAGTTTATTATAGAAAATATACGTAATCACTGCTTAAGTATAACCACTGGCGAATTAATATTATTAGAAATAATTATAGGTGTAACTGTGTGACGCGAACGACAAGACGCGACGTGACGAACTTTATTAACCAATATGAGGGTAGGTAGTTTTTAAGAAATAATTTATACGGTACCCACGAATATTGTTGGAAATAAAAAGTATACCGTCGTCAGATTAGTGTTCTGAATGTTTATGTTACGGGCAAAAACTTTGTTGCAGTATGAGAGACCAACTAACTATAGTGATAACAAGATTTGCGGAAGTCAAGCTTATTTATGATTAATTGATGTATGATGATATTTCTATTAATAAAGTGACAATTTTATTTATCTATTTACATGGCATAAGTATTAAGGGGGAACCTTCACGTTAGCCCGTGAAATTAAAATTTTCGTACGTTTTTTGCAATGTGCAGCTCAGTGTCCGGGTGTGCGTTGATTAAAGTATGATTCGCGACTGTAAAAATATGTACTTACATAATTATAATCATTACAATCAGTAATACAAATCCCTATGTTAGTATTGCTATCAAATGTCAGGATTTCATGACATCTTGCAAATTGCAAAAAACGTACGAAAATTTGAATTTCGCGGGCTACTGTGAAGGTCTCTTTGTACTTACGGTATATGGAGGGAGGTGATAAAAACTTTAAAAAATAACAAGAAGATTACAGAATGTAACAAGATTTAGAGAAACAAAACAAGCATACAAATTTTAGGAGGGGGCCTCACTTCACAGTGTAGGTTTACAGGACAGGTTTAGGATTTTACATAATTTTTTTTTAATAATAATTAATAATATTATTGCTTATTCTGTAATGTTTGTTTGTGTGTCCGTGTTGTTGTGTGTTGTGTGTGTGTGTGAGGGAGAATATACATAACTAACAAAGTTTCTTGCGTAGCATTTTTCTGGAATGCGAAAAATATTTGAAAAAAATATATGTTGAGGTACTAAAAAGGTAGTAAATATTTACAAAGAGATAAATTAGTTATGTTGTCTCGAACTATGAAAAAAAAAATGGTCCAGACGTCCTGATGTCAGAATGGCTGACCACTTTCTTTACGTGTTTTTTCGCTGTCAGTCTAGGTACTAAATATTTGAAGTTAGGTATCAAATAGTAGCAAAAAGGTAGTAAATTTTGGTATTTTCTAAACATCAAATATCTCTATTGGTGCAATCTTTCATGCGTAGCATTTTTCTGGACTGCCAAAAAAATTTGAAAAAAATATATGTTGAGGTACTAAAAAGGTAGTAAATATTTACAAAGAGATAAATTAGGTGTGTTGTCTCAACCTATGAAAAAAAAAAAATGGTCCAGACATCCTGATGTCAGAATGGCTGACCACTTTCTTTACGTGTTTTTTCGCTATCAGTTGAGGTACTAAATATTTAAAGTTAGGTATCAAATAGTACCAAAAAGGTAGTAAATTTTGGTATTTTCTAAACATCAAATATCTCTCTTGGTCCAGGGGTCCTGACGCTTACCTCCTCCCTGTGAGAGGAAGTGGGCTGTAATCCACCACGGGGGCCAATGCGACTTGGTGGATGTCACAGGTCTTCGAATTTTTGGTTCTACTACATACCGGTTTCCTCACGATGTTTTTCTTCACCGTTTTGAGCGCAGTGGTGATGAAATAATTTACACAAAATAAGCGCCTGCCTGGGTTTGTACTCACGACCTACAACTTGTAAGTCACGGCCAATACCACAGAGTTACCGCACCCCTGGGCACTCAGGCAGGGAAGGAACAGGGGTGGGTTTTAGTCAGTAAGAGTCTGACACACCCTCCCGCTCCACCCAGAGCGGGAGATGTCATTGGATGATTTCCCAACCCACAAAAAAAAAACGGCCAATACCACTGGGCCACCACTACTCGTAGTGACTGACGCGTGGGCGACTAAAACTATCACTTAATCAGAGTGTCACCCCGATAGCCCACACTTAAACCTTGGTAGAGTAGTACCTACCCAGTAGTACGCTCGCATTGTCAATTATATATTAACAATATGGGGTAGGTACTGGGTGGTCGAAGTTATAAATAGTAAATACGTAAGAAAGCAGTGAAACAGCGTACTTATTTCATAACGTTAAAACACTATGTGTCATAAAATGTGAAGCCATAATAATATTATGAAATACCAGACGGAGTTCCTTCAATTTACTTTGGGTTTCTTCTGACAAGTTATTTATTAATTGAAGCTGTGCATGCGCTGGTTTTGCTGATAGGAATTACCTACTATTACGTAATATCTAAGTAGGAAATCACAGAAAAGGTAATTTGTTTTATGTACGTTTTTGTTTACTGTGATAGGCCGTGATAAGCGAAAACTAATCTTTTTACGGGGCAGAATAAAATACATTTCACCATTTCAAAAAACCCGCCCAAGTGCGAGTCGGACTTGTGCGCAATGGGTTCCGAACAAATAATGTTTATTTAAGGTAGTGTTTAGGTACGTACTTCTTTTAGGGTTTCTTGTAATCTTTAGGTAAATAAACTTTCTGTATTATTTTGAAAATTTTAGGCCCTGTGGTTCCAGTGGTAATTTTTCATATATTTACTTAAATAACAACTATATACATATTTTAAAATTATGAAAAATATATTTAAGACCCTTTCATTTGATACAGTAGCACGGTACAGTTTGGAAAACTTATTTTTATTTTCCAATTTGCACACCCAAAAGTGACCCCCATATTCCAAATTCATTTATTTACGTTACGCGTCCATGTTTGGGTCACAGATATTCAAGTGTGTACCAAATTTCAACTCAATCGGCTCAGCGAAACACATGAACTCATGCCTGTCTCCCATGGGGGTAGGCAGAAATATGAGCGTCACCTGTTACAATCCTCACACACTGCTTTTGCATTTCTTTTCCTTTTGTAAAGTGTAGGTACCTATCTATACTGTAGGTAGTTAAAACCATTTGTAATAATACTAATAATGATAATGACTATTATTTTTCAATAGGGAAAAATATTTAATTTTCTGTGCAAGTCATTGTGATTTATAAAATAAATAATGTGTCATATTAGATAAGACTACGCATCTGGCCATGTAATAATAAACTCGAAATATACCGAGATACCAGCTGGTAAAAGTAATGTTAGTTTTGAACCCGTCGCGCGTCTAGTTAGCAGAAAATCGATTTTTAATTATTTACGGCCCATGCGCTGTCCGCCAGACACGTAAAGGGTTAAATGATTTTTCGATTTTATAAAAATCAATGGGGAATGCCGCTCCGTACCTATAGGCCTTTTTTGTAATAGGTGGATTACAATGAAAACTGCCGTGGTTACCTTCAAAAGGCACCTGGACTTTTGAGGAAAAGGCCACGGAGGTGGCCATGTGGAAGGGGTCCCGTGACCACCCCGGAATCCCTTCTGAACAACACCTGTTAGAGCATATCCCTGGGGAGACTGTGCACGTGATGACTCTGCCACCGTCTTTCCTGGGATCACTCCGTGGTCGGACAGTGTCCGCACTGAACGCCCGCGACCCCGGAGCCCGTCTGGTACCTATAGGCCTAGTAGCTCTTTACAACAATCTATTAACAATTTTCACAGAATGTAATAAAATTTGAGGCAACGCAGTTGATTTTACAATACCGTACTTATTTAATAATGAAAGTCACACGACTTGAGAGTTGCGACTTTGTGACCTCGCTTTCGTTTGCAATTCTTGTTTTTTTTTGCACCAGCAGTGGGTACTGTACTGAGTTCTGAGAGTAGGTTATTCAGTTATTATAACAAGCATAATATCTCATCTATCTGTAGTTCAATGTTATGCTCATTAGATATGGAAATGACCTTCTTCATTAATTTAGCAGGTATCTTTCACACAATTTGTTGATAATAATTTCCTTTCTCTATAACGTAGCTAATGGTGCCGATTCTCTTAATAATAACTAAACTAAAATTAGAGAATCGCTGTCTTTTACTAAAAGGCAGTGCGAGAAAAGGACGGCTATAGCTATGAACTAAGTTAAAGATGTAAAACTAGTTTACGCCTTGCGCATCACCGTGTTTTTAATCGACATGTTTTTACGTGTACACTTAATTTGTATGGAAATATTAGTTCAACTAAATTTGACAGCTCTAATTTACGTCCGTCTCTTTCTTGTTATAATAGAGAGAAAAAGATAGGAATAGCTTAAATTAAGTTTAGTTCGTACAAAACAGAATCCGCTCCAATACCTTGTTACCTACTAATGTTTAATCATCAAACTGTCTTGTTGCATCTGTAGATATTATGATCAAGTCTGTCCCAGTAACTCGGCAACCTACTCATGAAATCAAGTTTTCCTTGTAAGAGACAGGTAAAAGTAACTAAATCATAAACTTAACCTCAATTGAATAAACAAAGCGGTACTCTTTACAAAACAACAAGTAGCATGAGCAAGGGCGTAGCTAGGATTTTGTTAAGGGGCGGGGGCAGGCGTAGAAAAAAAAAAGTGTATACAAACCAAGAATATATCTAAGGTAAATGCTGTATGAGCAATGGGACAGGTTACGTTAAAAATGAAAAACAAGGTAGTTGACGAGGTTCTTCACAAAACCGTTTTACCACCTCAGATTTAATAGTATCGTTACTTTTTTTTTTAACCATGGTTCGGTGTACGCTGAGCATACATAGACCGTTTAAACGGTTTTTAGTCAACGTTGATCTCAGCCATGTTTTATTTAACACGACGCAGTGTAGAAAAGGACTCTATACTACTATATACTATATAAACATAGGCTTTCTTTGTTGCCTGTATAATTTCGCTCTTGACGACTAAACCTTTCGTAGTTCAATCTTATAAAATTCGCCTGTCAATAGAATCAACTTTGTTTTCGTTTATACCTACGTAATATTTCTTTACTGTTTGTAAGCATTAGTTTTTTTTTTTTTTTTTTTTAGTGCATCTTCTGGGGAGAGGGGGGGGGGAGAGACACGCCGCTGCCTCCCTCTTCCCGTACCTCGCTTACTACGCCCTTGAGCATGAGACACTGACATTTAAATACTCAAGCAATTTGTTTTAATTACTCTGATAGTCTCTTGTTTATGTCCGTCGTCTCGCAGTCAGCGCGTAACGCGTTGTATAATAATGGTTGTTACTTATCAGGATGCATTTGTTGGATTATTTTATCATTAATAGTCTTGCGCTTGACCACTAGACCACTATCTCACCTGATGGTAAGCGATGATGTGGTCGACGATGGAGCACGCTTGCCTAGAAGTAACCTATTCACTCTTGACTTAGACCCCCAGGTTGTAGGGGTTTGTAACAATTAAGGCGCTATTAACTGCCAATGACCTTGAGTGGTTAGCTTGCGTGTTCTGTGCTGAGTTCACGTAACGCGTCGTACGTCCACCCAGTAATAGGACTCGCCCATCAAGGAGCGCTGTCCGAAATTAGACGCATTATTAATTTATTACACTTAAAACAACAGGTATTAAAATAAAACACTGAGACTAAATTATAAATATTAAATGATCTTTAAAATGGTGAAGGTTTCATAAAAATACGCTTTATAGTTTTTGCGTGATTCTCATGTTTTTATCCGCGTTAGACATAACTTTACAAATTAATTACACTATGTTATGAAAACATAATTTCTAATATTCTCAGATCAAATTACGACGGATATTGTCTAGAGTAACATATTTTTTTTCAATGAAATAAGACTAGTCGTTTAGACGTGAACTTCAATTAAAAACCATTAAAAGTCGTATAACTGCGCCTTAAGAAGATTTAATCCGTTAATAAAACCAGCATGTTACTCAATAGACGTAACACATTCAATCACAGTGGCTTTGTTTTTGACAAATTAACAATAGCAACATTGCGCTGATCGAGTAGCTCAGTTTTCTCAGAAAATATAAAGTTATGTTCGATTTCTATTTATTATCTATATTGAGAACGATTCTGATCACGGATGCGTTGCGAAGTTAAAATGACAATAAGTTTGCGCCCTGACTCAAGGCATAACTGGAAGGACGGCAAAACGTTTTAGGTATCTACTTACTGTATAAATTAAATAATAATTAATTAATTTAATAATAACACATATAGGTAATACAAAATTATTTATTTTCGTAATACACGTATAAAGTGTTTAATAAGTACGCTGTATCATAACTTAGTAAGGTGTGTACCTAAATATGTAGGGTATCATTCTCACAAATTAAATAATTATTAAAAAAACATTACATAATATTAATACTATCAATTATTATTATAATGAGCCTGTGCTGTCCCACTGCAGGGCAAAGGCCTCACTTCCCTCCTTCCACTCTCCCAAATCTTCTGCAATTTTAGGGCCAGTCTTTTTTTTTTTAAATCTTCAATCAACACTAGGAATTATTCCTGTATCGTGGGTACGTTCACAAACATTTAAACTCACATACACAAGACACCCAGACCCGGAACAACTATCTGTAGGGCATACAAATATTTGTTCCGTGCGGGGATCGAACCCGCGACACGCAGTGCAGCAGCCGAACGCTCAACCACTGCGCCAACCGTGCCGTCAATGAATCTAACTCATTACAATCGTAATTTTAAATTGAAAATAAAATAATCTAAGGTAAAATAAAAATTGTAAAATGAATTATAACGGAGAGACAACGCGCAGTCTAAGTCACTGGGTCTAGGACACTAGAAGCATGTTTGCACAAGAGTGTCATAAATAACGAAAGTGCTTAACAAAAAAAAGTGCTTACTCACTTTCGTTATTTATTTATTTATAATAATAAGCACACCAACAGCACTGTCACTTACAATTCAAATAAAATAACATCTAAAATTTGGCATTTCAGTAACCATGCAAATAACAGGTATGCATGACATTGACAAAATGAAATTAGAGAGAATAAGAAAAAATAAAAAGTGTGTCCCATAAACCTAAAACCAGAATACTACAAAAACAAAAACAATTTGAGCTATATAGACGCACATTGTTCGCACTGTTTATATAGGGAACGTCTGTATGAAGCGAAACTTATAGAGAAAACTTCGATAGGGTAATCCGTCAAGTTGGACCTTTCATTATTATAGCCTTGCCATGCGTGTTAAGGGGCTATTAAAGGTAGTATTTAAGGTGGAGGTAGGCAATTGAAAAATGCGATAATGTCGTATGCTACGTTGGCTAGCCCAAAAGTTAATATAGTGAATCAATTGCGCATCTATGGAACCATTTATAATTTTGTGTAGTGTAAGTAAGTCAGAATGGATCCGCCTATCCTTTAAGCTAATCATCTTATAGTGCCTTAACTTATCATTGTGCTATATGTATGTTATTTACCTACTAAGGAAGGAATTTTGGAAATTCTTATTCCTCTCTTATTTTCAGTAATGCGAAAGATACAACCAATGATAATACTCCTGCAGCAAAGAAGCATCCTAAGAAACCTACGTCAATATTGCCAGTGGTATGCCTAGCCTTTGGAGGACAGTTCATGTTTGCCGTGTTTCTCAAGGTGATCCACGACGTACTTATTTTCGCGTCGCCTCAATTACTGAGGTAAGTAGAGCTACCTTGACATGTTATGTGCGACGAAATTACTTAGGTGCGGGTAAGTTTGCGAAGGCCGTGGGAATTTGCAGGAGGTGAGAAGCACAGGACCGGTCGATGGAGAGGACAGCAGCACTTGGGAGAGGCTTATGTCCAGCAGTGGACGTCTTTCGACTCAAAGCATGAAGTTTAATGTAGTTTACAATCAGTTTAAGGCTGTATGCAGAATGAACACTGGATGGATGAAATGGCGGCAGGTCACCGGGACTATCTTTGACTCCCGCATCCCCCTTAAACTTAAGGGGAAGATTTGTAAAACAATGGTCAGACCTGCTGTCTTGTATGGATCAGAATGTTGGGCCACAAAAGGGATGAATGAAAAGAAATTGCATGTGGCTGAGATGAGAATGCTAAGTAAGAGCGATGTGTGGTGTTACGCGCATGGATAGAATTAGGAATGAGTATATCAGAGGAAGTCTGAAAGTGGCACCGCTGACTGAAAAGTTGTGTGGAAATCGGTTGTCGTGGTATGGGCATGTGATGCGGAGGAATGAAGAAAATGTCGTGAGGAAAGTCTTGTGTATGATGTGGATGGCTATAAGGGTAGGGGAAGGTCAAAGAAACGATGGTTGGACTGCGTGAAAGAGGATATGGGTAAAAAGGGGGTGACTACAGAGATGACGACTAATAGAGGAGTATGGAAGAAAAAGACATGTTGCGCCGACCCCAAATAAATTGGGATAAGGGCAGGAGAATGATGATTAATCAGTTTAAGGCTGTCTTTGCATCTATGATCTAGCGTTGTGGTTGTTGCTTTGATGTCGCGTAGATGCGCCTAGACGTGATTGTAAACTAACTTTGCGTTTAGGTACGTTTGCGGTAGCAGGGTTACGTTTACGCAGCGTATACGTTCGACAAACGTGTACGATGGCTGGGAACTTTTAAAAATGATGACGTAGGTTCTGAAAAATGCAAGGCAAACATCAACATCAAAATGTTGAGTGACTGAAATTTGCTTTTAAAGCCTACTGTTAACATTTTTATATAATACCTACTAATAACATTTACCAAGAGTGTTGTAACTGTAGTGATTAAACGGTAAGATAAATAATAAACCGCAAAATAAGCAAAGATAATTATAATCTGTAACACTTATTTGTTTCAACATCAACACATTTTTATTGCAGTCATCTCATTGGATTTATTGAAAGCGGTGACCAGCCTGTGTGGAAAGGCTATATGTATGCTGTCGGCATGTTTGGCTGTGTTATCGTACAAAGCATGTTCCTGGGACAGTATTTCATCAAAATAGCCATTGTCAGCATACAAATCAAGAATGCGTTATGTAGCGTTGTATACAAGAAAGCTCTTACATTGTCCAACGCCGCACGAAAAGAGTCCACCGTTGGAGAAATCATTAACTTGATGTCCACTGATGTAGACAAGTAAATATTTTTATTGAAATACCACTTTTTTGCTATGACATAACTAAGAAGATTTTATATTGAGATAACTTTTTTCCGGCACGTGATATCTATGATTTAAAACAAGATTTACAGATAAGATAGGCAGCTCAGTATTTTTTGAGACTCCGACTAAAAACTAATCCCAAAAGTGCCAAAGACCAATCTTTGTAACTAAAACGATTGCCGTAGTGTCAATAAAACTCGTTCTGTGAGACTGACTAATGCCGCGAATAGCGTACGATGGGTAACGGCATTGCCAGTGACACACAGGACAGGACAGTCGATTTTGTTAATAATTGTAATCACTATAAAGTAGACATTCAATGTTCAGAGACTAAACGAATGACCTCGGAGTATCCAGTCGATTAAATAGGTACATTTCAAAACTTCTGCGAACCGACTATCGTCCCTTGGTTTGGTAAATTAACCTAACTCATTATCGAGTAAGACAATAATGTAACTGTGTAATTTTTCAGGTTTAGTAATTTGACCTTTGTAAACTTACTATGGTCGGCTCCACTACAAATTTCCCTAGCCTTGTACTTCCTATGGGGCGTGCTAGGGCCCTCTGTCATGGCCGGTTTGGCCGTCATCATCGTACTTATGCCCATCAATGGGGTATTAGCGGGCTATCAAGAAAAGCTGCAGTCTAGCTTGATGCACCAGAAAGATCAAAGAATTAAGCTAATGAGTGAAGTACTTAATGGAATTAAGGTAAGTTACCTACCTAACAAGATAAACATCCTTACCTGGTGTTGGTCCAGCGTAGGCGTTTGTCTGACGTAAATGCAGCGAAGACGCTGAAAACCGCGACGTTTACGCCGCGTGAACGTGATGTATTGTCGAAATGGCTAAGCTACTTCAACGCCTACGCTGGAATTCACCTTAGTGCAAATACTTCATGTATTGGGCTTTAGACTCCTTCAGCGATAATAATAAATCCTTATTTCTATCAGGTCTTGAAAATGTACGCATGGGAAGGAAGTTTCCAGGATCATCTTTTAAAAATAAGGAACAAGGAATTGGGTCTTCTCAGAAAGCAGGCTTTCTTTAATTCAGGAATGATATTCATATGGATTTGTACACCTTTCTTAGTGAGTATACGATGACTATTGGGTTAATCTGTTGCTGGAATGTTATCAATGAAATAATTTAATTAAACTATTGAATGTTGTCCATTAGGTATCATTGATGTCATTCACATGTTTCGTGTTGGTAAATGACACAGAAGTGTTGGATTCTAAGCGGGCATTCGTAGCATTGTCGCTTTTTAATATATTGCGGTTCCCAATGTCAATGTTGCCAAACGTAATATCGGATGTTATACAGGTTGGTGTATTTTTTTACCATGATTTTTTTATGTCAAAACCCGTCATGTCTGAAGTGTTGATCGTATTTTTTTTTACCTATTCTTATATTTTTAAATCGTTTTTGTACAGATTGCTGTCAGTATAAAGAGGCTTAACAAATTCTTGAACTCCGAAGACCTGGACATCAATGCAATTGAACACAATCCAGATGAGAGTAAGTATCATGTTTCATAATATCAATGAACCCTGTTTCAGGAATATTGAATTACTTTTCTACTCTTTCGACTTTTCGCGGTGTGATCCTACTATGAGCCAATATTAACCTAAATAGCTGAGGTGGTGCAAAAATTTATGTTTTTACCTGCATACAAATTACAGCAGCCATAACAATATTGAAAATAAGCATTGAATTTAAATTTTTAGAAGATCAAATCGTGATCGAGAAGGGGCACTTCACGTGGGGTGATGAGCCAGTTATAAAGAACCTAAACCTGCGCATACCTCGCGGTTCCCTGGTCGCGGTTGTGGGAGGAGTCGGCTCGGGCAAGACCTCTTTACTCTCTGCCATGCTCGGAGACATGGACAAGATTTCTGGACGCGTTAATATCAAAGGTACCTTAGGATCTTCTAAATAAAAAAGTTTTGTCATGGTTTACGAGCTGTTTCTTAATTTAAATCTAATATTTCAGGAAATATTGCATACGTCTCTCAGCAGGCTTGGATTCAAAACGCGACACTACAAAATAACATCTTGTTTGATCAGAAAATGGACCGAAGCAAATATAATAAAATATTAGAGGCATGTGCACTTGCGACTGATTTAGAAATCCTTCCCGGAGGGGACCAGACTGAGATTGGTGAAAAAGGTATGGATTATTAATATTGGATTTGGTATTCAAAATTGGATTTAAAATGCTAAATGCCTTATTTTTTAGATTCAAGGAAACTCAAAAACATTTGATCGTCTGCCAACATGTGTAAAGTTTGCTTTTGTGGATACTCCGGTATTTTACGATACCGGAGATCCAAGTCGCAAAAGTTAATGGCATTATTGCGTGCAAAAAATACAATAGTCTACCGCTGTTCTTTTGTTTCGTAACTGACTGGAAATGAGAATGTGTTAGATTGATGTTTTTTGTAACGAAATAGGTATAAACTTGTCCGGCGGACAGAAGCAGCGCGTGTCGCTGGCGCGCGCGGTGTACTGCGACGCCGACAACTACTTCCTGGACGACCCGCTCAGCGCCGTGGACTCGCACGTCGGCAAGCACATCTTCGACAAGGTGCGTGACGTGCAATGGACTTAGTCCAAGTCTGTCGAGGGCCCAAGGCAGCAAACATTTAGCACCCTACTTTTATATTTTTCATGCGTAAGCATTCGGCCTCGCAAATTACAAACCTACTTTTATTTACTTAAAATATTTTGGCCTTGTTTGGGAATTTATTAAAAAGAAAGTTTAAGAGCCCTCGGGAACGGGGACCCAGGGCGGACCGCCCATACCAGGCGACATGGTTCCGCCCCTTAGTTCGCCAGAAGTGATGAGCAGAGTGGGACAGCGCTGACTATCTCTGTGTTTAGGTGCTGGGGCCCAGCGGGCTGCTGAAGAACAAGACGCGCGTGTGGGTGACGCACAACGTGTCGTACCTGGCGCAGACAGACCTGGTGGTGGTGCTGCGAGACGGAGAGGTGTCGGAGACCGGCTCCTACCAGCAGCTGCTCGAGAAGAAGGGGGCATTCGCAGAGTTCCTACTGCACCACCTCACGATCGCAGAGCGCTCGGCATCAGCTGAAGGTGAGTGTGGAAGATGTTTCTATTTTAATCCTTAAAACAACGTAAGTAAGATAAAATGTAAGCCCACATTTAGTGATAGCGCTTCCTAAATAAAGATAGTAGGTAAACAAATAAATCTGCGCTTAGAAAAAATAAAAACTTTATCTTAAAACCTTCAAAATTCAACTGGTCGTAGTTTATTTAGCATTCAATTTCAGTTGCGAATATATTCATGGATTACCCCGCTTGGATACCAGAGTTCCGCTCATTGAATCACCCAGTCATGGTCCATTTTATTTTCATATTTGATAGCTTGAATGAATAGTTAACGTGACATCTGTTGTTGCTAGGAGGCAGCCCAAGAACGTAATTGTGAAACGCATGCCATGCGTGAAGGCCACTAAGGAACAGACACAACTACATAAATTGACCGTTTACTGAAAATGTTTTCGCAGATTTGGCAGACATCAAGAACGATTTAGAAAACAAACTTGGTTCGGAATTTCAGCGTAAGTTACAATGGGCGCGTTCGATGTCAACGGGGGCCTCAGACACAGAAACTGCGGATGCAGGTAAATTGAATTCTGGCCGCCCACCTAAGTTTTAGATAAAAACTGAAAGAAATTACCTGAACTTCATAAATTTTGTAGGAGACCACGGTGAGCCTGCAGCTAAGGAAAAGGTAGACAAAGAAAAGAAGCCAATAGACGAGGATCCACAATTTGATCAGCTTATTGAGACAGAGAAAACTGAAACTGGCAAAGTGAGTACCTATTTAAGAAGTCAAGTGTAGGAACTTTTAACTAACTACTTTTTACTAACTTGCTTTACTTCATGACGTTGATTTTATCAGAAGCAAACCATTTTTAGAGTTTTGTACCCGAAGGGTCCAAATGGAACCCCATTGCTGTCACTCACATGTCCGTCTGTCCGTCGTCTGTCACAAGATTATGTTCCGAAGAATTTTTAAACTTCCCATTGATCTATGAACTTGTAATTTGGTACTTTTATTATTACGTATATTTTACTAACAAATACCAATATATTGATTATTTTTAAAGTCCCTCATTTGGTACGGAACCCTAAATGTGCGAAGTCCGACACGCACTTGTCCAGTTTTATAAATTACCAATGAACTACGAATATGTATGCTTATTTGTACTAAATAAATAGTCTGTAACGGAAAAACGTGGTAATTTTTTAGATACCACTTCTGCCCATAGGAATTAACAACTTAAAAGTAATAGACAATGCCGAAAAAAAAAAATTGGACCTCGCATACTAATTTGATGATAATTTTGTACAAGTCTAATTTTTTTTTGGTAATTGGTTATTGCTTCCTAGAAGAAAGTTGTTAATTTTCATGGGCAGAAGCTCAAGCGGTATCTAAAATATGACCACGCATTTCCGTAACAACCTGTATAAAATATACTTGGGCATTATTATTTTTTTGCGATTTCATAAAAAAGGAGGACGATAATCTCCTCCTTTTTACAAGCATAGCATTCAATGAAATGTTTTTCGAAGTACTATCTGACAAGGAAGTTAGAAACGTACAGGGTCGCGTCATGTAAAAAGAACGCTGGTGGACAGCTGCGCATTAGGCGATTTGTCGATCTATTTGGTATTTTGCCGGCAAGCATGCGGGTCTCGCACCGCATGCTTGCCGGTGCGCTATTGGTTCGTCATTCGTCAGTCGACCTTTGCTTTCCGCGCTGTGTACACGTAAAGCCGGGACTCCACCAAAGCGGAGATGTGTGCGGTGTGCTGTTCTCGCACAGCACACCGCACACATCTCCGCTTTGGTGGAGTCCCGGCCTTACGTTCTTTCTCATAATACCATCGCGCACAAAAGTTTTTAATTACGAAATGGCTTTACATAGAAAATAGTGAAAAATAGGCTGATAATAATGCAATTAATAATTTGAAACAATGTATGAAACGGACCGCAGAGGCAACAAAATGTTCCGAGTCTACAGTGAGACGAATTGTAAAAGGTTTAAAAGATTCGGAATTTCTTACTGTCTGCCGGTCTCCCAGCAAAAATAAAAATCAAACAAAAACCCATAACAGACACTGACAGCTTTGACCAGAGTGTTATAAAAAGAATCATCCACAATTTCCACGTCACTGAAAAAGAATTGCAAACCATAGGCAAGTTGCGAAGGAAGTTACAGGATGACCTAATTTCCAAGGACCTGCAGCAAGTCTCCGGCGTATATTAAAAAAATGGGTTTTAAGTGCACAGAAAAACAATAGAAAAATTTTAATTGAGCAGTCACAAATTCGATTTTAAAGAATTGAATATCTGAAAAAGATAAAAAAAAAATATAGAGAGGAAGGAAGACCTATCGTTTACACTAATGAATCATACGTCGATAGTTCCCATGCGTCTCACCATTCATGGACAGACGGTCCCACCAAAGGGATTAAAAATCGTCTATCTATAGGTAGCCGCTTGGTAATGCTCGCGGGAGGTGAAGCAGGATTTGTGCCGAATGCTTTGCTGACGTTCAAAGCCGGTTCAAAAAGCGGCAACTACCACGACATCATGAATTCGGAGAATAGGGATGATTCACAATTTAAAAAAAAAAATTATTTAGTCAAGTTAGATTATCAAAAAATATTGGACAAGTATTTTTTGCTTTAACTTATCAATGAAAAATTACAAAGATAAAACGCATCAAAGTTCAGGGGTGGGGGCTTTTACGTCACTTTTGAGTAAAAAGTGGTACAATTTTAACTCAAGTGTGACATCATGCGAAATTTCAACGCACTGTATCGTCTTGACATAAGAAAAAATACGTGTCCGATATTTTTTGGTAATCTAACTGACAGACTAATTAGATTTTTGGTAATATAACTGGCAGACTAGTTAGATTTTTGGCAATATAACTGACAGACTAGTTAGATTTTTTTAGTCGTTGATGACTAAAATATCTAATTAGTCTGAATTTACCGCCTAATTCAGTCGTGGTAGTCGACAATGATCGTACCACAAAAAACAACTCGATGCTGCATCAACGTCCAATACAAAGAAAGCAGACATGCAAACCTGGCTCCGACAAAAAAGAATTGAATTTGAAGAATCCATGCTAAAGTCAGAGTTGTACAACTTAATAAAAAAATACAACGATCAATTTAGGAAATTTAAAATCGATGCCATATTAAACGAAGCCGGCCATTCTGTAGGTACTTATTTGCCTCCATATCAACCGCACCTAAATCCTATAGAAATGGCCTGGTCCCAAATAAAGGGATATGTCGCCAGCAAAAATGTAAGTTGGAACCTTACACGGATAACTGACCTGGTTAATGAGAAAGTTAATTTAATGGGCGCAACAGCATGGGGCAAATTATGCACCAAAGTAAAGGAAATAGAGGGTGATTATTGTAAAAGCGATCATGTGGTCGACAGCCCGGCCCGAGAGTCGACGGCGCGTAGTGTTCCATGCGCGCCTCAAAGAGTTGTCAGCAATAATGACGAGGCCCGTCATGGCCGATGCCTGCCCAGGGGTTGAGGATAAATTCGAAACAGAGTTACCTCGCCCCTGGGCATTCAGGGCAGGGAATCCTTCCCTGCTCTGAGTGCCAGGGTACAGGGATGGGTTTTAGTCAGTAAGAGTCTGACATGCCCTTCCGCTCCACCCTGGAGCGGGAGATGTCATTGGATGATTTCCCAACCCAAAAAAAAAAAAAGTGATGACAGCTAAGACGATGAAATGGCCACTTCTAGCACCATCACCACGTCCTCATCTGGTTTTCACGTCACCCACGAGTCCACAACGACGAGTTTCAATATTACTTTATTTTTTTGTAATCATATTAAACATTTTACACTGAATCAAAAATGTTTTTTAATTTTTGGAGGTATACAGGGTGTAAAGTCCCGCAAACCTCCATTGAAAAGGGAGGATCCTCCGACCAGACGGGTGTTGTGTCTGGTCCGGGCAACTGCCCGATGGTTGATTTCGGACTGTTGTATATGTTCAAATCGCGCGGAGAACTCTGCTTGCGCGATGTAGGATTTTGTTATTTTAGTTCGTGTGCGGCGTCATAGATGTCGCTACAAATTCTATTTAATGATATTCTATCTAAATATTTTTCAATGTACAGACTGTTGTCAACATTACCTGACCCACCCTAAAATCAAACGACTTTGGACCCTCTGCATGTAAGATTAAGGTTTATTTAATTTATATGAGCTTATCAGACAACTGCTCGAGGATTTGATGAACAAATACAATACTAGTATAGACACGCAAATTTGATCTTTAAAACGTTAGCATTAGGTTATATTTTATAACTATTTGTTATAATATGATAAGTGTAATAGCTTATTTTAATGATTGTATCCAAGTAATTCCGGTCTCGTGGTCTGTGTGTAAGACTGAGAAAAACAAGGTTTGAGATCACATCCTGCGACAAAGATATTGTTTTGCTTTCAATATAGAATTTATATTCCAAAACTATTTCTTGTATTATTGTAAAGAACTACAGACTATACTGACTATACATAAACTTTTTAAAATGGTAGGTAATATTTTCACATAAATTGTAATAAGTTGGTAGTTGAAAAATAAATATTCGTATTCATTATAAAGAACTGTGTTTACAAGATAAGTTATTAGGCGAAAATCATATTGGTCGTTCTTTAATATTGCAAGCAATATTGTAGAAATGAAAACAAATTAAAAAAGAAACTGATGTATAGGTGGACTGTGTTTTCGAACCCACATGCTGTACGTCCTTAATCCAGCATCAAACCGCTAAGCCACACTAACTTGTTGGGAATACGCGAAATTAAAGATTGGGTTGGAATTATGTAGTGTGACTTAAAAGCTTTTCAACTTTAATGTTAACGAGATAATGATTAAAATAGCTTAACAAAAACATATATAATGCCGGTGGCTCCGACTATGTTGGGTGGGTTTACCTTAACGTTACGTGTTAAAGATCAAATTTGAGTGTCTGTTTTATTATTGTATTTTTGTTCATCGAGTCCTCTTGTGTGCACTTGTGTGATAAGCTCATATAAATTAAATAAACCTTAATGTTACAGGCAGAGGGTCCAAACTCGTTTGATTTTAGGGTGGGTCAGGTAATGTTGACAACAGTCTGTACCTACCAATAACCAATATACGAAGCCGCGAGCGAAAGGCTAGTTCTAAAATAAAACAATAAGCCTAGTACTTTCGTGGGCGAGTGTACCCATGCGCAAACCCGCCCCCTCCACTTTCTTCCAGCGTTCTTTTTACATGACGCGTACTGTACATAATAATATCATTTGTATACACACAGGTAAAGGGGGAAGTCTATATGCACTACCTCTCAAAGATCGGTGTAAAGGCGGCCGTAGCAACAATTGTGATGTACGTCATTCTACACACGCTACAGATCAGCGTCAACTTCTGGCTCGCGATATGGTCCAGTGACGACAAAATGGTCAGTTTTTTAAACTTACTGTTTTTTTTTTAAACTTGGGATAAATTTACTTGACGGCAATTAGCAGCGGTAATCCTTAAAGGCTAAATAAAAGAGAACATCCGTTAATCTTTTCTATAAGGATCAACAAAAACCCTTGTGTAAAAACATTTAAAGATAAAGGAGGTTACTGACTTCACTGAGTGAAACAAGGAAAATGTTTAAAGAAATACGTATCTACTACAATTACTTAGGTCTTTACATGTATTGGCTTTGGACCGTTTTAAGCATTCGTTTCTATCAATAAAATAACAGTATTGGTATTATTATGAGACAGTGTTTGTATCTAGTCCTGCCAAAAAATTGTTAACTAAAAATTGGGTTCGTTTTTTTCTGAAACCCGACTTATGAATCTTTAACCGCTTTTTTACGTAAAAATCCTCTGGTTTAATGTTATAAACCTATCCTGTGTTATTGATTACTACCCTCTGTCACTGTCAAACACAACAAAACAGTTATTTTTTAAATGTTTTAGCTCGTAAATGGCACGGTTGATACGGCACGGCGCGACATGTACCTTGGTGTGTATGGCGGTCTCGGGTTCGGTCAAGGTAAGATTTCAGGTTCATAATTTATTGAACTTCAAAATCTTTCCTAAACTTATAGAAAGTTCTGAAAGTATACACACATATACAGTCCACATTTAATGTTCCTACTGTTGGGACACAGGCTTCTCTGCGAGAGGGAATGGTATACTTGAGTTTTTGCAAGAATAAAACGAATTAAATAAGTTTTCCATGCAAATAATATTTACATATAAATGGAGATACACTCCACAGATATTACTCAAAAAAGTATTTGTCCATGGAAATGTTTGTAAAAGTACGATACTATCACGCTCCGAGTGTGTATAAATTTCCACAGGAATATGACGTTTCGTTATGTAATCATAGAGGTTGAAAGAACGCGTGCCACCCGAGGCCCGAAAGGGCCTTACAGGAAGTGGTCCGTATTCCGTGTTCGCGGTCCGAAAGGGCCTGACACACCCTTCCGCTCCACCCTAGAGCGCAAGAAGTCATAGGATGATTTCCCACCCCACAAAAAAAAAAAAAAAAAAACGGGTGCTGACGGTTAATTCATGTTTGCGGCCTGGTCGGGCCTTACGGGAGCTGACGGGAGAAGTTTGAAGCAGACATGGCGGAACCAAGTTTAACTCGATTTTCTTTGCCAATCAAATGCCAAGTTTGATTGAAACGAAATAACCGTGTTGATGCTCTTTCGGACTAATGAAAATTTAAATATTTGCAACTCTTTTTAGTGGTCTGGCAAACATAATTATGTTTGCCAGTAAAAAATGCGCTGCGGCTGAATCTAACGAACCTTGAATTCAATTTTTCAGCTATAGCATCATTCTTCACGGATCTGATGCCTTTCCTGGCTTGCTGGAGGGCAGCGAAAATGCTTCACGCAGTCATGTTAGACAATGTGCTAAAGGCCCCTCTACAATTCTTCGAGGTCACACCCGTTGGTAGACTGCTGTCCAGGTTCTCCAAAGATGTGAATACTGTTGACACTGCACTGTCTTGGGAGATTTCCAGTGTACTCAGTGGTTCTTTTGAGGTAATCTATCTGTTATGTTTATGTTTATTTTTTTATTTATGCACACACAAGTACAGAGGCAGACTTAATGCCTCAGGCATTTTCTACCAGTCAACTTTGGGTGATGCAGAGACAAATAGTAGGTACAATACTTAGATTGTGAAATGTGATTAAAACTTATTCAAATACAGATAAAAACTATAAATATATACTCATTAATAAACTCGATACACACACACACACACAAATATACATTAAAATTTTAGGTTTTGGCTCTGTTGCTTTACCTACACATAATCTCGAGGGCTTCTCAGACTTTGTCGGCGCTCTACCTCAAATTATTTAAAAGATAGTATCAAGTTAGATCACGACAAGCAAAACCTAAATAAACGTAGCAAATTTTCAATTTATATACTCTTTGGGTATTTCCGCGGTCGACTCGGAAAGCTCTTGCTAATCTAAACATAATTATGTAGGTCTGTACGAGTACACGCCTATTAAATTGAATGGCTCATTTCTAATTTTTCGATAGAACCTGTGGGTACTACATATTTGGTTTTAACACTAGGATGGAAGAACTATAGGTAGGTACTATACCCATCCTTTTAAACTTACACCTGCATAGTTTGAAACACACCATGTGTGTTATTCGAACTAGCGTCGCGGCTAAAAAACACCTGAATGTTTTGCCACATAGGTACCTACCTACCAAAATATGCAAACAAAAACGAGTGTGCGCGCCGAGGCTGAGATACATTTGCAGAAACACAAGGTCACGAGATATAGATAGAATGCTTTATTATTAGGTACAGCATAATACAAGAGATGTGGTCGTATCATCCGTGGTTCATATTCTTCTACCGTGCATTGAACAGTTCATTGATCGATTGGCATTTGTGCTAACTACCATAATCGATCTTGGTTTTGTGAAAGCGTTCCTTAGTTCACTCAGCGGACTTTTCAACGAACCCTAGCCCCAAGTCACCGTCTCAGGAACAGATTTTTCCAACGCTAGATACCTACCTATAATTATACGAGGAATCTATCTTCTATAATTATGTATAAGCCTAAAATATTTGAGGAGTTCAAATCTGGAAGTACCTAAGTATATTCTTTCAAATAAAAATAAATAATCCGAATCGGTTCATAAATGAATAGCGGAGTAGTAATTTGGTTCGAAAAAAAAAACGGGTTAAGTACCTGGAAGGTTTTCCGAGACTTTTGAAATTGGTATATTTATAGATTTTGATGTGCTCTTTCCGAATCTCAAGTTTGCTACCTCGTATTTGTATCTTTGCCGCCGCGCCGCCGTATTCGAAAAATGGCGCCTAATAGCAGTTTTTCGACAATATCTTTCCTACTCATTTTAGGATAAAAACACTTAGTTAGAATGGTAACCGGTAAAACTACCAAATGACGTCCCAAAAATATCTCGCTTAGAAATAAAACAAGGGTGTACAGAGTAAGACAAAACTTATATACATAATATACCGAGGAGGTCATACCTTGCGTGAAAATCTTAACATCGCGATCTACAACGATGACGTTTTCGCACAACGCCATCTGTTATCAAATAGCGGTACTAAACTAATGCAAATGTTGATTTTCGAACATAATAATATTTGAGCAGATTAGACAGTAACAAACATAAAAAATACAACCGAATTGAGAACATCCTCCTTTTTTGAAGTCGGTTAAAAACTGTCAAAATACAATTTTATTCCATGTATAAAATATCAGGCGTTTGGTTAAGGGCTGATAATCACCCCAACAAACTAAAATTAACATGGTAAATTGTAAAGTAACCTGGTAAACATACCAAATCGATTGAGTGAGACACGTTTTTTACCTTTTCAATCCAAGAATGTCATAACAATTCATAGGTTAATTATGATGTCAAACTTTTTATGTATAGTAGGTATAGGTTCCTTTGACCTAAACGCGACTGTGCGTGTCAATATGATGACTTAGCGGAAAGGCCTTGATAAGGTCAAGGTTACTATTAGGGTGTAGTGTGAGATAGAGCCAGCAAACAATGGCGCCTGATACCGCTCTATTTCTATTTTTAAATGGCTGTTTTTATTGTTTTGGAAGTAAAGAAACTAGATTCCCGAGGGTCTTCTCGACTAAGATCATCATCAAATAGTTCTGTTAAATGATAGGTAAACATGATATGCTTCGAAATAATTATCATAGATCGCTAAATAACACAGCTGCGTACTCGGGCTCGCAATCAGACGACATTATTTGTTTAAGTCTAGCTTCTGTTCTGCCTGCGACTTCGTCGGTGTAAACTGTATGTACCATAAAACATATTTAATGGCTGGATGTTTCCTGGGTACAAAAGTAATAATTATAATACGGACTAACTGTAAGTTTGCTTATCAAAAAAATATTGGACACGTATACGTACACGCACGCACGTTTCAAACCAATAAGATAGTAAAAAGTGTGCCACGGCGTGACGTCACGAAAAATTTCAACGCACTGTATCGTTTTTCTTTTTCGTCGATGTGACAAAAGAAAAAAACACGTGTCCAATATTTTTTGGTAATCCAACTGACGGATTAAATAGATTTTTTAAGGAAATTATCCTGTTATCCTATATCACTGGTCTATAGATAGAGAGCACTGGTGGCCCAGTGGTATAGGCCGCGACTTACAAGTTGTTGGTCGTGAGTTCAAACCCAGGCAGGCGCTTTTCTTTTTGTAATTTATTTCATCACCACTGCTCTCAAAACGGTGAAGGAAAACATCGTGAGGAAACCGGCATGTTCTAGAACCAAAATTCGAAGACATGTGATATCTACCAACCCGCACTGGGCCCGCGTGGTGGATTACGGCCCACACCCTCTCACAGAGAGGAGGCCTGTGCCCCAGCAGTGGGAACATTAAAAGGCTGATGATGATGATGATGATGACTGGGCCATAGTATGTAAGAGAATTTTGGAAAACTTCGAGAAATTAAATGAATAATTCCTACCACTCAATAATATAAGGCAACAAACCAACAATAGGGTAGTTTCCTGGGTATGAAAATAATAATTCTATTTAGTCCGTAAGTTAGATTTAAAAAAAATATTGGACGTCTTTTTTGCTTTACCAATCCAAAAAAAAATACAAACATAAAACGCATCAAAGTTCAAGAGTGGGGGGCTCGTTACGTCACTGTGGTAAAAAGTGTCGCACACCGTGACGTCATGCGAAATTTCAACGCACTGTATCGTCCTAATTTTTAGAGTTCCGTACCCGAAGGGTCCAAACAGAGCCCTATTGCTACTCACGTGTCCGTCTGTCCGTCGTCTGTCACAAAATTTTGTTCCGAAGAATTTTTTTAACTTCCCATTGACCTATGAACTTTGTTTAGTGATAAAGTTTATTATTACTTACTAGCTGCGCCCCGCGGTTTCCCCCGCGTAGACCAGGATAAAAAGTAGCCTATGTGTTAATCCAGGGTATAAGCTATCGACATACCAAAATTCATCCAAATCAGTCCAGGCATTTGAGCGTGAAGAAGTAACAAACATACATACTCACAAACTTTCGCCTTTATAATATTAGTGTGATATTTTACTAACAAATACCTATACATATATTGATAAATCAAGTTGTTTTCTTTCATAATTCCCTCATTTGGTATGCAACCCTAAATGTGAGAAGTCCGACACGCACTTGACCTGTTTTTTGTTTACGTGCCAAATGAAAAAATACGTGTCCAATATTTTTTGGTAATCTAACTGACAGACTAATTAGATTTTTGGTAATATAACTGACAGACTAATTAGATTTTTGGTAATTTAACTGACAGACTAATTAGATTTTAGAAACTTCCCTATTCTACCTCTTTCAAATATGAGTTTCCAAAATTGTATCATGTTCCTCTTACACCGCGGGGATCTAGATGGGGTTATATTTCGGTTGGATATTTACGATGTTTTTTCTTCGCAGGTCATAGGAACAATATTCGTGATAAGCTACTCCACCCCCATGTTCATGGCCGTGATATTGCCCATCGCCGCGATGTACTACCTCATCCAGCGGTTCTACGTGCCCACGTCGCGACAGCTCATGAGGATCGAGTCGGTAGCGCGCTCACCTGTGTACTCGCACTTCAACGAGAGCATCTTGGGTGCAACCAGTATTCGTGCTTTTGGCGTTATGGACAGGTAAATACAAAACTTCTTCGTTGATATAATTTTCATTTTTCCTAAATATTCTTAGAATTAGGGTGATATTACAACAATCGATCGATCGATGCCATCGCTGGATGGCAGAATCCATTAGTCGACGTCGATCGATGGTAGAATGGATTAGTCGCCGTCGACCAATCGATTGTTTATCGACCGGTATCCGTCGATCAGCCAAAGCTATTACACCCGATTGTCGATTGTCGATAGATATCGATTGGTGTAACAACACCCTTTGTTAATGTCGGCTTCCCCTGAAGAAATAATCCTTTAGCAACCCATAGGCTGCGGCATAATGTTTGTCATAATATGATAGGTTCTCTCGATACTGTTTGTCATGAGAGCGTATCGAACTCAAACTCAAAAAAATTATTTCAAATAAACCATTTAAAGGCACTTTTGAATTGTCAAAGAGTCGGTCAGTCAAAAAGATAGTTAATTTCAAAGTGTAGATCTCTATGGAGAAGAACGTGCAAGAAACTCCATGGACACTCTTTTAAACTATGTTATGTATTACAAATCCTGGTAAAATATGTCTTGTTGCTTCTATTATTTGAGAACAATGTTAAAAAAAAAAAAAACATTAAAATAAGCCAGTGGCAGTTAAGAGATGACCAGTCTCAACTGACGGCGCCCGTTCACGAACATGACGGGTGGATCAGCACCAATCAGCATTTAGAAGGGAACCGAATGAAACACACGCGCCACCATTACAGAGACATTTAAGTGAGCACGTTCATTAAAAAAAAACAGTTACTTAATAGCATTTATAATGCCCCATGGTACTCACATTTACAAAATTAGGAAATGCTTAAATCATGCAGTGCTTCATCAACTTCAGTGATAACTTTAAAACCTTAGGAAAGATAAAACTTCAGAATTTATTGGATGGGTACATAAAAGAGAGATTAAAAAGTTCAGCCCCTTATAATGTTTGAACTACGTCTTTGAATTGCCAGGTTCGTGAAAGAATCCCAGCAGAAGGTGGATCACTATCAGTCGGTACATTACCTCACTTGTGTCGCGGACAGATGGCTCGGAGTGCGACTTGAGTCGGTTGGCAGTCTCATCATATTCTTTGCTGCATTATTTGCGGTAATCGGAAGGGACACTATTAGTCCAGGGTTTGCTGGCCTCTCCGTCAGTTATACTTTAGAGGTATTTATAAACGTCGTAGTCAAACTTATTTAAACTGTATTGTTAGTTGGCATTATTCTAATGGTAATATGTTTTCATTTTGATTTTAGATAACTCAGACTTTAAGTTGGTTAGTACAAATGGTGTCAGGAGTGGAAACGGACATTGTAGCTGTAGAGCGAATGAAGGAGTACGCGGAGGTGGAACAGGTGCGTAAATATGACTAGGGTAGCATGACAGCGCAGGGTGTAGGGTGAATGAACCTAGGGGTCGCGGATAAATTCGAAACAAAGTAACCGCGCCCCTCGGCACTCAGGCAATTGAAGGACAGGGGTGGGTTTTAGTCAGTAAAAGTCTGACACGCCCTGCCGCTACACCCAGAGCGAGAGAAGTCATTGGATGATTTCCGAAACCAAAAAAAAAGGGGCAAATGAATCTGTAGTGAACATAGTGATGTGTGTTGTAGGAGGCTGCATGGAGTATCCCCCCCGGACCCAGCGCGTCGTGGCCGGAGACGGGCGCGCTGCAACTGGAGCGGCTGACGCTGGCGTACCGCGCCGGCGCCGAGCCCGCGCTGCGTGACGTCACGTGCGCCGTGGCGCCGCGCGACAAGCTCGGCATCGTGGGCCGCACCGGCGCCGGCAAGTCCACGCTCACGCTGGGCCTGTTCCGCATCGTCGAGGCCGTGGGAGGCCGCATCCTCATCGACGGGCTGGACGTGGCCGCCATGGGCCTGCACCAGCTGCGCTCGCGCATCACCATCATCCCGCAGGACCCGGTGCTGTTCTCGGGCACGCTGCGCATGAACCTGGACCCCTTCGAGACGTTCTCGGACGAGGACATCTGGCGCGCGCTGGAGTACGCGCACCTGAAGCCCTTCGTGCAGGGTGAGTGCCGCCTCGCAGCACGCAGTGGTGTGTCTGTCCTGTCTCACACGACACTTTCCCCAGGGCTGTCGGCCGGGCTGCGGCACGAGGTGGCGGAGGGCGGAGAGAACCTGTCGGTGGGACAGCGGCAGCTCGTGTGCCTGGCGCGCGCGCTGCTGCGCAAGACGCCGCTGCTGGTGCTGGACGAGGCCACGGCGGCCGTGGACCTGGAGACCGACGAGCTCATCCAGGTAACCCCAGTGCTCTGTCTCCGTCTGACGTGCACACCCGCACTCTCCCACTCACCCCCCCTTCTCGCATTGCAGAAGACCATCCGCTCCGAGTTCGCGTCGTGCACGGTGCTCACCATCGCGCACAGACTCAACACCATCATGGACTCCACCAAGGTCATGGTGCTGGACAAGGGGCAGCTCGTCGAGTTCGCGCCGCCGGAACAACTTTTACAAGATAAAAATTCGATATTCTATGGAATGGCAAAAGATGCAGGCCTAGTTAATTGAGTTCATAAAAATCATAGATCATTTATTAAATCAAAAGGACAAGGGTCTTACACCCTTCTTTTCGTGATGAGTGAATCATAAATCAGTCAATCTGTTTTGAGATTGTTCTTTGCACAAAAACCTTAAGTTAAAAAACGCTGTCTACTTGTTCTCACAATTATCTATAATAGATATGTTTTTATTTCTAGTACATTTACTGTCAGTTTCTGAAAGCCTAACAATTTAAATATGAATCTGTTGTCAAATCATGATATGTTTGGATGTTGTTATTTCCGCCCACGGATGTTGTTTGATGCGGCCTTTCAGAAGCTGATTGTAGATCGTCCTGGTGCTATTTGTTACCAAGTGCAATTAATTATTTATTACTATTGAATTATTTACTTATTTTTTAAATAGAACCCGGTTCTAACTAGGCAGGTCCTAAATTAGGTTAAAAGAATGGTGATGCATTTAGATTATTCTACACCAATATTGTTTTTGATGAGTAGGTATCGACTTAACGTAGATGGACTTAGTTGTAGTTATTATGTTTGGTGCTCTAAGCACAGATTTGTAGTAAACTTCTAAGCTAAGTGTATTATTGTGATTATGTGTATGTGGATGTAACAGGGCGTAGTTTTTGCCTAGCCACGAAAAAAGTGATTTTTTATTGTTCTTAATATATGATACGAGTAAGTTCACCTAAGCTTTGTTTACTGTTTAAAGAAAAGTTTTCAATCTCGAGCCTGTTTTCACTAACACTAATAGACACCTAAATGAATGCCTACATAAAACCGCATTATTGGTTCACAATGCGAAAATATTTGGTTCCAGTTCGTTTAGGTGATTCTTAATGTTTGTGAAACGGGCGTGAGTGAACAGTTACCGTAACACCACATCCACACTGGCTGTTTCTGAGCGTGCTCGCTCGTCGATCGTAACGTTCGCGCACTTGCAATGAAGCCTTCGTGCTCACCGTAAACCGGGTGGTGGCGAGAAGAGAGAACGCATGCGCTCATAAAGCGTTTTTAGTGAGAGAGGCCTTTTAGGTAACATCATTCATTCTAAATCGTACTTTAACTTGATGTACTTAATTGACCAAATGACTGTCTTTTGTATCTACATTACCTACCAACAAAAAAGTTTTGTGATAAGTGATTAATTCCGTGCCTTATGTAAGAGAATCTTAGTACCAATAAGTATTAAAAACATTCGAACACCTACCTACCCGTTGTCTTTTTTTATATCAAGACCACCTTCTCTCTTACCCACCTCGCCTGCCCAGTACGAATTGGGAGATGTCTCATGACTTTGAATATTAGTTCAAAAACATGCATGACCTACCAAACCTAGGTTATACTTCTTATATACTTGGATACTCGTACATTATGTAAAATTACTTTGGATTGTGGTTATTTAATTATAACGGTATGTATCACATGATGTAGCACACACGTGGTGTTCATTACCTGGGCAAAATGTTGTGCTAAAGGAGGAGCAATTTGTTTACTAATAGCAAAATTTGTGTGAATTGTAGTTTTAAAGTTATTTGAGAAAAACAGATTTTGCCTGGGTAACATTTGAAATGTTACCGAGGCAAAATCGTTTTTTAAAAATTCGTTTTAGCCCGGAACCAAACCCAAATACATGAATAGATAGCTTTTGTTGCGTAGTAAATGTTTGTAAAAAAGCAAAATGTGTGTGTGTTATGGTTCTTAAGTTATTAAAGATTTTGCTGCGGTAACGTTTTGGGATTTCCCAGATCTCGAAAATGGCTCAATGCAGAAGTTTGAAAAAAATACCAATGAGAGACCTTAATTTGTATAAATTTGTTTAAACATTAGTTTTTGATTTGGTTGACGTAAACCAATACCATCATCATCATCATTTCAGCCGAAAGACGTCCACTGCTGGACATAGGCCTCCCCCAAGTGTCGCCACAATGATCGGTCCTGTGCGTCTCGCATTCATCGGCTACCCGCAACCCTCGCCAGGTCATCGGTCCACCTTGTGAGAGGCCTTTCAACGCTGCGTCTTCCGGTACGCGGTCGCCACTCCAGAACTTTTCGCCCCATCGACCATCTGTTCCGCGTGCAATGTGCCCTGCCCACTGCCACTTCAGTTTGACGATTCTTCGGCCTATGTCGGTAACCTTAGTTCTCTTGCGGATATCATTATTTCTGATTCTATCACGCAAGGAAACTCCGAGCATTGCTCTCTCCATTGCCTTTAGGTGAAAGTAAGACTTCTGATGAGGCCCATTGTGAGCGACCACGTTTCGGTTCCATAAGTCATCACTGGCAACACGCACTGGTGTTGCCACTGGGGCACTTGAGACACTGTGGTATGTTAGATAAGAAGATATCACGCAACTTCCCGAACGCCGCCCAGCCGAGTCGGATTCGACGGTTGACCTCTTTCTCGAAGTTAGCCCTACCTAACTGAACCGTTTGTCGCAGGTAGACGTACTCGTCTACAACTTCGAGTGTAGAGTCTCCGATCTTGATAGGAGTGGGTGCTACATGGGTATTTACCATGACCTTGGTTTTGTCAAGGTTGTTTGACAAAAACTTGTTTTTGGTATGTTCATTTTAAGACCCACTCTTTCGAAAGCTCTACTGAGGTCATCGAGTATTGTACTGAGGTTCTCCATAGTCTCAGCCATGACGACTATATCATCGGCAAATCGAAGATGATTGATGTACTCGCCATTGATATTAATGCCTAGTCCTCTCTAGTCCAGAACCTTGAAGACATCCTCCATTGCGGCCGTGAACAGTTTCGGAGAAATGACGTCTCCCTGCCTCACACCCCGCTGTAGGAGGATAGGTTTCGAGGTCTGGTCCTGAAGTCGAACTGACATGGTGGCGTTTCCGTACAAACACTTCAAAACCTCGATGTACCGATAGTCGATCTGGAACCTTTGGAGAGACTGCAGCACAGCCCAAGTCTCTTACGTCTTACAGATTTTATAACTTTACACGATAAAAAGATAAAAAACAAATTTGATTAATTTTAGTGTAGGTAGTCGTAGTTTAGTGATGAAATAAGTAGTTCCCATAACATTAAAAAACATGGCATACATTAAACAAATTATGAGGGCTGAACATACACAAAAAAAAAACATATACGGTCGAATTGAGAACCTCCTCCTTTTTTTCGTCGGTTAAAAATGATTCATGAACTTTCGTTCCTGTAAATTTCAGCATTCAATTACGGCTATATAGGTAATGAAATTATATCAAAAACAAGAATATGTCAGCGATACTCTAATAATCCGACCAAATTGAAAAGGTCACTTAAAAGCGACCGCACCTTACATAAGCACAACCATCTTAAATGAACGGGATAATATTGTTACGAGCTGGGTATGGGATAAATTATTTTACACCGATTAATTAACCAAATAAAAAAATAAAATAAAAAATAAGCCTTTATTGCTGTTCTACAAATTTACAGTACACAAATTTTCCTTATTAATAGTAATAATGATATTTATTTATGAACAGATCGACTACACGATCGGTTTCACTTCACAGCTTGTCTTTCGACAAAGGCCTCCTCTAAAGCTTTCCATTTCTGCCTGTCTCTCGCTGTTCTCGTCCACTCTGGACCCGCTACCTTTTTGAGGTCATCTTTCCATCTTTTTGTTTGACGCCCTTTACTTCTTTTCCCATCCCTGGGATACCACTCTGTTATGGTTTTTGTCATGCATTTTCCATTCGTATCTCTAAGCATATGTCCTGTCCATCGCCATTTTAAACTTTTACATGTTTTCTTTGCATCCTTGTTGTATTTTTAATTTTTGCTAATCTTATTCTATCTTTCCTCTTGACACCCATTACGCTTCTCTCCATTCCGTTTTGACATACCTACCTTTATTTTATTTATCAAGTTATCTGTCAATGCCCATGTTTGACAACCATAAGTTAAGCATGGTAAAATGCACATATTATACAGTTTTCTTTTCTCTTTGATAGGCATGTCCTTGTTTTTCATGACTTCGCTGAGTGACCAATATCTCTTCCATGTATTTGCTACCCGTCTTTCAATCTCTTTATGCATGGTGTCTTGAGCGGCTATGAGTTGTCCTAGGTATACGTATTCTTCGACATATTCTATCATCTCTGAATTGACTATATGATGGTATGCGTCTGTGAAGAGTTACTCATAATCTTTGTCTTTGCCGTGTTCATTGTAAGTCCAGCTTTCGCACTTTGATCTGACAGTTGTCGTAACATTTGCTCTAATTTTTTTGGACATTCTGCAAATAAGATCAGGTCATCTGCAAATCGTAAGTGGTTTAGTTTTTCACCATTTATGTTCAGGCCTTCGTGATCCCATTGCAGATTCCTGAATATCATCTCTAGAGCCGCTGAAAACAACTTAGGAGAAATGGGGTCTCCTTGCCGGACGCCTCTCTCTATAGGAAATTCTTCACCCGTAGTTTCAAGCCTGATTTGGGCTGTGCTTTTGGAGTATATGTTCCGGAGTATACGTATGTACTTTCCATGTATTCCCTGTATACGTAGTGTTTCCCAGATATACTTCGACTCCTTGGAACATTCCAAGGAGTCGAAGGCCTTATTATTCAACAAATCCCAAATAGTATTTCTTATTGTACTCTTTATATTTTTGTAGAACCTGCCTTAGAACATGTATATGGTCTAATGTTGAATATTTACTGCGGAAACCCGCCTGCTCTCTTGGTTGGTTTTCATCGAGGGTAGAAGTGATTCGTGACAGAATTATTTTTGAAAAGACTTTATAGACATTGGACATCAGGCTTATAGGTCTGTAATTACCTATATCTCCTTTATCTCCTTTTTTATGTAACAATATTATTAACCAAATATCCTTTATTAACTCAACAACTTTTTTTTACATAAACACTAATTAGCTAATAATCACTATTCTCTGCGTAATCGCTTGTATTCGCTTCCGTTCGCATCCGTAGTCGAAAACAGACTGACTTACTCGCCGCCAGTCCGGCCTATTTATACAGACATAGAAGTTTCCAGAACTTTATTGAACTATCCTATAGTGGAATATTCTAGAAACATCTATGAACTTCTACACAGTACCACAATAGAATGTTCTCGAACGTTGTGGAAGCTTCTGGAAACTTCGACCACATTCTCGAACGTTCCAGTGTAATACGGTCGACGTAACACTGCCCCCTCCTTAGACATGCTTGTCCCGAGCATCATTAGTCAGGTAGTATCAGTCGGTCTACATGGACAATCTTAGGCGCACTTCGTGGACCCTTCTGTATTCGGTAGGTAACATCGTTGATCCTGGTCACGATTCGGTATGGTCCATCCCATTTGGCTTGCAATTTAGGAGACTTCCCTTTGCTGCGCACTGGGTTATGCAACCACACCAGTGAACCCTCCTCAAAACCTCTATTGTTTGCCTTCCGGCTGATGATAGAGCATAACTAATTAGAATCAAGAATTACGACGACTATTGGCTAGCTATTGCAAACCTCAGTTGACTATTAGCGTTCCTACATTACGAGTTAATTTGATGTGTTGGATAGATGTGAATGACCTAGTTTTAAGGTAAACTATCCGTGATTCTTATGAAGTTACTTTAAGTAGACAGGTGTAATAATACATTCCGATAAACGAAACATTTTTTTTTTTTAGGTATTTTAATTTATTATTTTGTAAGGCAAAAACTAAACATACTCGTATACCTTAACTGATTTGGGACAAGGGCAGGAAGAATATTTTGATTGGACCGTCCAAAAATAACACAAAATTACTGTTTTAATTGTCTTATTGTTTTATTAGTCCTTTTTGTTTAAGACTTTATTTATTTTATTAGGATCTCCAACAAAGAATACACCTTATATGCTATATTGTAAAGGACTAAAGGTTGATCCAAATAAACGTGCAATAACGGTCATTGACCCACCTACATTTAATGACATTTTTAATTTGAAAAACGGAATTAATGACTCAAAGCTGTCCCGAATCAACATCTCTCGTGATCCTTAACATTGTCTAATAATGAGAAACGATTTATATTTAATTGTTCAGTTACCTACGAAGAGTTATTAGGGAAAGGTCAATGTACTTTATTGCAAATTTATCTGAAACATAGTATAGAACTAAAATCTACGTGCTCCCTCAGTTATAGGAGACCACATCATTCAATAGAACAAACAAACAGTATGAGATACCTAACTAACTTTAGACAATTCTAATAACTAGTTTTTTTTCATTATCTAGGCAGGTTGTTGTGCTTTACTGGCGAGGATGACTCAATCAACCTTATCAGCCTAGCCTTTTTCCAATCAGCCCCTCTGATTCTGAACCTTTCGATAACGGACCGGACCGATTACTTACAAATTATGCTTCGCAGCTTCATTCTTTGCGATTTACGTTTAACATGGTGTAGTAGCGTAATCTACCGTAGGTCTTGCACGATATTTCAAAGTCTATTTTTTTTTTTTTTTTTTCCTTTTACCCTACCACTGCGCACTGCTGTCGTATCGGACCGTTCGGACTTAATCCTCATTCTGTGTTATCGTGCTGTAGCCTTCGCACGTGTTTGGTTGCCACTGCGTTATATTTTTGATACTTTTGATAGGTAGTGAAAATAATTTAAGAAGTTTTAATAATATGGGAAATAAAAGGAAACATCGAGAAGAGGAGGAATCTAGGATCACAAAGAAGATTAAAAAACTGGAACAGAGACTAAAGCGCCGAAGGCGCGTTATTTCATCTGATGATAGCAGTAAGTACAGACAATGTTATAATAATCGTCGTTGGTGTGTTACTATTACTACTGAGTTTAAATTGGCTTTGGCAAATAACCGAATTAATACATATTTGCATAAATAATTACCGTCGTTGGCGGTTAAAAATTTCTTAGTATAATTACCGTCGTTGGCGGTTAATGCTTGAATTAATTACCGTCGTTGGCGGTTAAATTTTTTCAAAGTATGATTATCGACGTTGGCGGTCAATTATCATCGTTGGTGGTTAAATTTTTTTTCAAAATTACCGTCGTTGGCGGTTAAATTTTTCAATGTATAATTACCGCCGTTGGCGGTTAAATTTTGAAAATATAATTTCCGTCGTTGGCGGTTAATGCTTGAATCAATTACCGTCGTTGACGGTTATAAATGTGTCAAGTTCTAAAATAACAGATTTCTTAATATTGTCACGCAGATTCGGAAGTCGAAGAACAAGTTTTGCCCGTGATGTCACCAAGATCGTCACCAACCAATCTTGGAGCTTCGCCACTCAACCACAGGATAGAATCCTTAGATATGCCTGGTCTGATTTCTCCTATTCCACAAACATCACTGTATGAACCTACTAGTTTGGAACATATCAATGTGGAAGCTGTCATTCCGGAGCCGGGACCCTCCTCTGCTTGCGATCTAGGTTCCGCAAACGTTCAAGAGGAAGACACCCAGCTAGAAGAAGATATACTTCAGATCTTAGGAGAACCACCACAGCCAGAAATTGCACTGGGTAAAAATATTCATAAAGATATTGCATCCCGTTGGCAAGATATTTTGATTAAGGGCTTACCTAGAGAAGTAAAAGAACCGCTTCTTAAAAAATATCTCATACCGGCTAACTGTAAGCTTCTTGTAGCCCCGTTATTAAATCCTGAAGCTAAAGCAGCTACCCCAGATATTCTAGCCAGGAGAGACGCCACTTTGTTACAAAAGCAAAATCAAATTGGTATCGCACTAGCCGCATTATCTCAGCTCACTGAAATGATTTTACGAAATGAGACCTCTAAGCAAACACTCCTGCAGCCTCTTAGTGATGCTTGCCGCATTCTATGTGACAGCCACTGTATTGAAGGTAGAACCAGACGTAGTATAATTATGAGTTCTATCAATACCAGTTTACGTGATGCTCTTGCTAACACGAATCGTGACAAGTACTTATTTGGAGAAGATTTAGCTGAACAACTAAAAGCCGCTAAGTTTGTCCAAAAAACAGGAGAATCTCTGCAAAAGACCAATCCTGTAGCGTCTACTAGCAGAAGTAGTTCGAACTTCAGGGGCACGCCAAAAAACCGGAATTTAAACTTCAGGGGCCCAATACAAAGGAAACCACCGAACAGAACGAGCGAGTCATCAAGAGGACGACAGCCGGCACGTCAGACGCGCGGCTTCAACTATGCGCGTCAGCCGCCACCTCCGCCGAAGAAGTCTTCACCGACCAGGAGGAATTATCGCAGATAAATACTCAGGTAATGCAATACGCTGGCCGTTTGCAATATTTCTATTTACAGTGGTCTCGAATTACAGATGACCCAACCTTACGGTCATGGATAAAGGGATATAAAATCCCATTTACATCCACTCCAATCCGATTTGACAGTCCATGTTCTATGCCTAAATCAGAACAGGAGCATTACGATTATGTTAAAACAATTAAAAAACTAATTGATGTCAATGCAATTTCACAATGTTCTCATGAGGAGGGCGAATTCATATCAAGTGTCTTTCTTGTACCTAAGCCAAATGGTGAAAAACGCTTTATCCTCAATTTAAAATTTTTAAATAAATTCATAAAAACTAATCATTTTAAAATGGAGGATTACAGGACAGCCATTAAATTAATAACTAAAAAATGTTACATGGCTTCGGTTGATCTAAAGGATGCATATTTCCTTATTAATGTCGCTAAATGTCACAGAAAATACTTGCGTTTTAATTATAATGGAACTTTGTTTGAATTTAATTGCTTACCTTTTGGCTTATGCACCGCTCCGTATGTTTTCACAAAAATTCTGAAGCCTGTAATGGAGTATTTGCGGTCTAGAAATATGATTTCAGTTATTTATTTAGACGATCTATTATGTATAGGAAAAGATTTCAAAGACTGTTCAATTAATGTGAAACATACTTGTGCATTTTTAGAAAAATTAGGTTTTATTATAAACAAAGATAAAGGTTGTTTAATACCAAGTACTAAATGCAAGTACTTAGGTTTTGTTTTTGACTCCCAAAAAATTATTATGGAGTTACCCTCAGATAAGAAAGAAAAAATAAAAAGTAATGTTCATCTTTATTTAGACATTCGTAAATGTAAATTACGCGATTTTGCTAAAACAATTGGACTTTTGGTATCCGCCTGTCCTGCAATACAATATTCTTGGATGCGTACAAAATTATTTGAGCAATGCAAGTTTAATGCTTTGTTAAAAAATGATAGTTACAATCAAACAATTTTATTGCCCAACTTTATTAAGGAAGATATTATGTGGTGGTTAAATAATGTGGCTTTTGGTTATTCTAATATTAAAGCAAATAAATATATAAAAGAAATTTTCACCGATGCCTCATCCACCGGGTGGGGTGCATATTGTGATGGTGAAAAATCGTACGGTTTTTGGAAAGAAAATGAAATGAAATTACACATTAACCAGTTAGAATTGAAGGCCGCCTTTTTCGGGCTAAAAGTATTTGCCAGTGATTGTTTTGATTGTGAGTTGTTATTAAGAATCGATAATGTTACAGCCATTTCATGTATTAACAGGATGGGCAGTGTACAATACCCACATCTCAACGATGAGACTCGTAATATTTGGAAATGGTGTGAGGCGCGACGTATTTTGATTTTCGCGTCATACATTAACACTAAAGATAATCAAGAAGCTGATATCTTGTCTCGGCAAAAGTTTCAGGATACTGAATGGGAATTAGGAAATTACGCATACGACGAAATAAAACACAAGTTAGGTTCACCAAATATAGATTTATTTGCTAGCCGTTGTAACTCTAAATGTAATACATATGTTACCTGGAAGAATGATCCTGATGCGTGGGCCATTGATGCGTTCACCATTTCATGGAAACATTTAAACTTTTACGCCTTTCCACCATTTTCAATGATACTAAAAACGATCCAAAAAATTATATCCGATAAAGCCGAGGGTATAGTTGTTATCCCATACTGGCCAACTCAAGCTTGGTTTCCGTTATTTAATAAAATATCTAAATCTAAAATTATTTACTTTCCACCTGATTTTAATTTGCTAAAATCTCCTTACAGATCAGCCCACAGTCTGCATCGAACATTAACATTGGCTGCCGCGAAATTATCCGGCAGACTTTATTAAACAAATTTCTGTCACCAAGATCAGTGGAAATAATGTTAGCATCCTTGTCAAGTAACACTTACAAACAGTACGACGGCTGCATAAAAGCCTGGATTATTTACTGTCAAAAACATAATTATGATCACACTTGTGCTTCAATACCGATAGTTATTCATTTTTTAACAGAGGTATTTGACAAAGGTGCTAAATATGGGACAATCAACTCGTACAAATCCGCTCTATCTTTATTATTAGGTCATAATTTAGATGATGAAAGACTTAAACGTTTCATGAAGGGCGTTTTCAAATTAAGGCCAACAAACCCAAAGTACAATATTACTTGGGATCCTGATATTGTCTTAAACTTCTTAGCCCAAAAATGGCCTAATGAAAACCTTGATTTGAAAACTCTCTCCAAGAAAACTATAACATTAATTGCTCTTGTGACCGCGCATCGTGTACAAACCTTATCTCTAATTAAAATTAACAATATAATTACAAATTCCAATGAAATCATTATTAAAATTCCCGATATAATAAAGACAACTAAATTAAATTCATTTCAACCAATCCTAAGACTTCCATTTTATAATACACGTCCAGAAATCTGCCCAGCTAAATGTTTGCAAACATATTTAAATAAAACTAAGGTATTACGTAAGAATAATAATAATAGTTTATTTCTAAGTTTCAAAAAACCACATTCTAACATTACTTCTCAAACTATTAGTCATTGGTTAAAGGATACGCTACTAGAAAGTGGCGTAGACACTTCAATATTTACAGCACATAGTACACGACATGCAGCCACATCAAAGGCAAATAAATTAGGAGTAAGCATAGATGTGATTAAAAAGACTGCTGGATGGACTGATTCATCTTCAGCTTTTGCTCGTTTCTACAATAAAGAAATAATTGTAAATCATAATGAGTTCGCTAAATCATTGCTTGATTCTTCTCAACTAAGATGTAATTAATTGATTTACCTACTTATAAGCTAGATAGTATACAGGTGCATAATAATTATTATATAAATGTACACTCTGGTTAATAAATAAAACAAGAATTGATTTTGAATTGTTGTATGTTACTACCTCTTTATTTTACTGTCATATGAATCACCTAGGTATTTATATATCCGAAGTAAAAGCAATGTTCAAACCTACAAGGATTAAACATGCGACAGCGACCTCTCGCGCCGTGCCCTGGTTCAGGCCATGGTACGGAGCGAGAGGGAATGGGAGGCCGTCTCCTCCTTCTGCGAAGCAGTAATGCTCGCGAAGAGGGAGGCGGCACACGTTAGGGAGGCTCAGCAACGGCCGAGTCGCCCTAGCGCCCCCAGCCGCGACCGCCGCAGGAGACGCCAGGGGCCGCGAGACGATCTCCGGCCACCGTAGACCCGGGCCTGCGGACGGCGAGTAGTGGGTAACTCGCCGTCCGATCAGCACCAGGCCCGAGAGTCGACGGCGCGTAGTGTTCCACGCGCGCCTCAAAGAGTTGTCAGCCAAGGGAAGGGGCCTGCCACGGCCGGTGCCTGCCCGGGGGTGGAGGATAAATTCGAAAGAGTTACCTCGCCCCCGGGCACTCGAGGCAGGGAGGAACAGGGGTGGGTTTTAGTCAGTAAGAGTCTGACACACCCTTCCGCTCCACCCTAGAGCGGAAGAAGTCATAGGATGATTTCCCACCCCCCAAAAAAAAAAAAAAAAAAAAAACAAGGATTAAACATTGTTTTCTGTATTTATTTTAAAACCGTTGCTATAAACATCCTACACCATGTTAAACGTAAATCGCAAAGAATGAAGCTGCGAAGCATAATTGAAGATCAAACGAACTTACCAAGTGAAGTTCGATCCCAATTATGCGAGCAGCTTCATTCGACGCGATTTACTCCCGCCCTACTTTTATGTTAATTACCAATTCAATAATGAACCCCATCCCGATATTGTTTTAACGATTCTAAAATAAATATTGTAAACCTTTAAACAAAATGAGGATTAAGTCCGAACGGTCCGATACGACAGCAGTGCGCAGTGGTAGGGTAAAAGGAAAAAAAAAAAAAAAATAGACTGAAATATCGTGCAAGACCTACGGTAGATTACGCTACTACACCATGTTAAACGTAAATCGCGTCGAATGAAGCTGCTCGCATAATTGGGATCGAACTTCACTTGGTAAGTTCGTTTGATCTTCAAGTATTGATTGGACCTAGGTATTTGCTGTTTGGAAGCACGGAAAGGTTTTTTTACGTTTCGATAGTACGAATGGTAGCAGATAATATTATGCGCCAACCCCAAATAAATTAGAAGAAGAGGATGACTGTCTAACCGGAAATAAAGGCTCCGCTACACAGTCCTACAGCAATAAATTATAGAAAAGTTCTGAGTCTGTCAGTTTTAAATGTTTAGAAATTAAGTAGGTAAGTAAATCGTGACAGCAGGTCGGTATGATGGGTTGGTGTCCCTTTTACTCTGACCAAATGAGGTCAATAAACCCAAATAACCCACGGTTTCTAAAACGCTCATGTAGTCGCGGATTTAGAAATTGTTTAAACTGTTCTCAATTAATAAAAGCAATAGTTCACCAGTACTTTATAAATAGTTAAAGTCAGATAGTTCAACAGATCAAATTGAATAGATATTCAAAAAACTGAGGTTCAGACCCGTAAGTTAATCATTAGAATAAAAATTGAATGCATACTTACAAATGTCAAAATCTTTACAATTGTACTATAATAATCGGCACTGAACACTTTCGTCTCTCCCTGCGATGAGGTGTGGACAGCGACACCTAGATCCACAAACTTTAACACTATCAGAAGGCAAGTTATGAACAGTTTGCTGAGGTTTAATGCATTCCATGGTATGTTTCTTTCTTTGCTGTTTAGTATATAGTAGGTGTCAAGGAACGCCGCGACCCATAAGTACAATGGTCTCAAGAGGACTCTGGAAAAGAAAAGAAAAGTTGCTTTATAGATTGGAGTAGATTTGTCTCAATTATCAGTCCGAACCTTTCTAAAAAATACTTTTCTGTTAACGTTAACGCTAACGCTTTGTGCAAAATGTATGGCAACGACATTTTGCACGAAGACAGAAAACTGTCACGTGACTCACGCCCAGTAATGCAGAGCTTTTAGACAAAATACATTTCTGTTAACGTTAACGCTAACTCTTCGTGCAAAACGTCGTTGCCATACATTTTACACGAAGCGTTAGCGTTAACGTTTACAGAAATGTATTTTGGCTAAGGGGGCAATTACGTCATGAGGCAGTAAATTTCCAAAAAATCTTAACATCGATGATTTGATTCCCGAAATAATTAAACCCCAAGTTATGAGGTTCAAAATGTTACAAATTAGCTCTAATAAGACCCATTCCAACTTAATTACCAATCATCCTGTACAATTCTGCTGGATGTATTTGTAAGTGTAATAACATAAATTTTATGGTAAACAAAAAGCCAGGAGTCTAAATGAAACAAAACTATTTGTAAATTATTTATGTCCAATCATCGCTGTCTGTGCACTCTGTGCTGCCGACCATCTCTATATATAGTCTGTGCTGCCGACCGACTGACTGACTGAGTGACTGACATCTTTTCTGATTATATCTATGGTGCACGGTGCGGTGCGGGTGTGATGTGGTGTGTGGTGTCGGAAATTTTATCGAATTTTTTACAAACTCTGTAAAAATACTTTCAGTGAATGAATTATTTTTAATTGTTAAAAACGGTTTATAACTAATCGTTGTATAAACTATATATATATCGATCGCGTGTCAGTTTTTTTGTAAAATTTATGGCAGATTTAAGTAGCACTAATATTCACAAATTGTGACAATGTCTTACAATTCCACGCTTGATAGCTTCTGTGGATCTCAATTTTGGGTAAGTAGGTCTTTGGCCATACTTTTGTGAAAAAAAACTAGCATTGGGTAAGTGAACCAGATATGCTTAACCAACTACCTTCTTACATTTATCTACTCCAAATGTGAAATGTTAAGTTTCTAAAATAATAACCAGTTTTGCAGCATTGAATTATGTTTTTTTTTTCAATCAACTAATAGAAAAAGTACCTACTTACACGAATTTGGCTAAATAGGAAAACAATCATTATTTTCACAATCAAATTTGTAAAATTATAAATAAAAATGTATTTTGGGTTCACGAAAAAGTCTAATTTCAAAAGAGAAATATATGAGATTTACTGTCTTGTATTGAAAAATAAAAAAATATCTAATGGACAACAACATTTCGTTACTGGTTTCATTTCACTAGTAATTTATAGAATTCATGTTGCTTGTTTAAGTTGCTAAATTTTTTTACAAATGCACATAGAAATGCTTGATTAAGTGATAATAATTAGATTTTAAGTGGAATGTCATCGGAGCACTTGACCCAAATTGAGTACAGTGGTTGTCATAGTATTTTATCTGTTCAATGAGCTCAAAAGACTTCTATTACCCACCAGATTTGATGTGATTGAAATTTTGAAATACAACAGGGTTTTCCAATTTCAAATTACTTAGTGGTAATAAAATATTTATTTAATATATTATTATAAATAAATTATTTCATTACATGTGTAAAATGACCACCTAATTATATCTGTTCTGCAATCATCACCTGATTACTTTACACACATTGGGCCTTATTTATAAAAAGACTGGCTGACCCGGCAAACATTGTTCTGCCATATAAAAATCGCGATTAAAAAATGAGGGCTGGGGTAGGAGAGTGAAAAATACTTTACGGCCTATTCTCATACCTACCAAATAAACAAAAAAATTTAAATCGATCAAGCCTTTTTGGAGGAGTGCAACCACAAACACCGAGACACGAGATTTTTACATGTTATATGTATAAATGCATATGAAAACAACTCATTGGGCATCAAAAAATTCATCCACATCGCTGTCAATGAAAAAAGTGCGCAGAACGCTAGCAGCATTGCCACATTGAATGGCAATGCTGATTCGTTGGCCAAAGAAAAGCTAACCCTCTGGTCACATGAAGAGGACTAACAGCTTGATGTGATTGATTAGTTTAAAAACTTTTTAAGGTTCTAATTTCTACCTGGAAGAAGGGTAGATGTGGGTGGTAAAGTGCTGACTTATAAGTTATGATTTAAAAGAGGTTTTGTCCGTTATACAGTTGAATTAGATGAATGAGTATTTATGTTATCTTGAATTTAGAATCCACTGATAATTAAGCATATGGTTAGCGAGTTTTAATAAATAAGGCTGATTATATTTAAAGTAGCTACTATAATAAGTGCTTAAAAAGCATCATGTAACCTTCATATTATTATTTTTTCACATTATTGTCCAACAAAACTCATTAAAAACATTCTGAGTGGAACCACATGACCATGACCCAAGCCATTTTCTATAATAACATCATGTCTATGAATAAAACCCGTTTTTGTGAAGAGTAACATAGCTGTTTCTACACTGTGCCTTATCATTTTGTTGGTGTCAAATGATTATTATGCTAACTTGCTTTGGTTCTATGCTTGAGTATTTGAATATTAAATTATTCAAATGACCATAAAGTTATTGAACTTCTTTAAGCAGATGTTAAAATCTGATATAACTTAGCTTGCATTATTTTTGATTACAGACCCAAAAAAGCAAGAAAACAAGGTTTTTTTTTACATTATTGCATTATTTAAATGATCCAAGAAGCTAACTATAAAAACTGACACTTCAATTTACTGTAATAGTTTTTAATGGCCCTTCAAACTCAAAGGAATTATAGTTTCCTACAAACAAGGCCCTAAACAAGCCACATCTATGTATAAAAAATGTATGTTGAACTTTCTTTGTTAACCTATAATATGATTGGTTGCCATATCAACAAAACAAGAACAAACACAACTAATGTTATAGTAACTGAGTACCTACATTGTTTCTAAAATAAGTTTATAGTTAAAAAACATTCTTTTGAACAAGCTATAAGCTGCAAATGCTATCTCAATTTAATGTGTACACAAAATTTCGTGTCTGTGCTGTTGAGCATTAGACCTTTCCTAGTTCCTTTATCTGGATGTTGATTCTGGTCATGTTTATTATAAAAATGCATTGTCATCGGAATTGAACCACTATGTAAAATTTCAACTGCGTAAGTTACGAGGAACTGGTTCTATTCAGCTTGTAAGATTTGACCCGAACATGTATACATACAAACATACATATAAACATTGCAAGTTAAATCAAAGCTTGTAATTAATCATTATCAGAAGAAAGACATACACTTCTGGATTTCAGCCTCCCCCAAGTAATGCCTCAACAACCAGTACTGTGCTTCTCACATCTATGTGAGAAGCACAGTACCAGTTCAAATTAATACTTATTATTAATTAATGTATTTCCTTCAGCTCAGCATTGTCAGCACAGGAGCAGTCTGGTTTCTGTTTAAAATGTTTAAGCTCCCAAACAGTTTATGGTAAAACATTTTATGACTTTATTCTAAATTGCTGTATTATTCAAATAAAATAACTTTTGGAAACATTTTGTATAGTGGAATTACAAAAAGAAGGAACGCGAATCATTCTTAGAATAACGAAACCATTTATAGGCTTCCGTACCTGGAGGGTGCCAACGGAACCCTATTACTGAACCTCCACTATCTTTCCATCCGTCTGTATTTCATGAACCTTAATAGGCAGACAGTTGAAATTTTCAGTGTATATTTTTATTGCTGCTAACGATAAATACACTGGTCAGCAAATAAACCGAGTCACCCGCTACCTAGGAACTCTGATTCGATTTTCTCAAAAAGTATAAAACTTACAACTATCAAAGTTATACCTACAAAAAGTGCGTTTCATGGTGATTAAAATGACTACAAATTAATTCGAAAGTACCGTCAACTCACATTGTAATCAAGCAACAAACACAATGCTAACGATTTGCTCTGTTTTCACCAGAGTTTGAAATTAGCGTTCTTTTTCTCTACAATGAGGGTAGTCGGATATTTCTTATCATTTCTTTAGTTTTTGTCCATCGTTTGCTCAGACGCGTGTGTTTTTGCTACTTTTTTCGATTAATAATGGATACAACACCTCAGGAAGCAGCTCAAGCTGTAGCATTACTTCAAGCAGGCATTGCGCAACGTGAAGTCGCTCGAAGGCTTCGAATCAGCAGATCTTCGGTGCAACGAGTTTACAGACGATACCTAGAGACTCGCATTCGATCGCCGTCAAGGTACGGGCAGACCTAGGGCTACATCAGCAGCAGATGATCGTTATATCCACCTTACTGTTCTGCGAAATCGCCACCTCAACGCAGTTCAAGTCCAACAAAGTCTGCGTGACGAACGCCAAGTGGTCATAAGTTCAGATACCGTCAGAAGGAGACTTGCTGAACGGAACTTGACCCCAAAAAGAGCTGCAACAGGCCCAGCATTAACGGTAGCACACCGTCGAGCACGACTTGAATTTGCTCGAGAGCATAGGGATTGGACATTAGAGCAGTGGAGTAATGTACTCTTCACTGATGAGACCAGGGTGAGTCTACATGGAAGTGATCGACGTCAGAGAGTATATCGTCGCCCTGGAGAACGTTATTCTCAGTGTTGCATCGAGGAAACTGTTGCTTATGGAGGAGGATCTGTAATGGTCTGGGGCGGCATCTCGTTAACAGCACATACAGCGTTAGTTTTCATCGAACCGACGGGCCGTACACGTGGACTGACTTCTCATCGCTACATTACTGAAATCCTCGCAGACCATGTGGTACCTTACGCAGGATATATCGGACAGGATATGCAATTGATGCATGATAATGCACGGCCTCATGTTGGTCATGTGGTGACCCAGTATCTACGCGACGTCAGCATTCGTACGATGGACTGGACAGCTCGAAGCCCGGACTTGAATCCGATAGAACACTTATGGGCTGCTCCAACAAGGCTTCCAGAGCTGCGAATCGCAATTGAAGAGGAGTGGAATACAATTCCTCAAGATTTTATCGTCAGGCTCGTAAGGTCGATGAATACAAGGATGCTGGCAGTTATCCGAGCAAGGGGAGGGAATACGGAATATTGATCAAAAACTTTTTTTTTATTTTATCTTTGTTTTTGGCTTTAATTTTTTTTTTCACTTTATCATTACTAACGATTGTCACGACTGGAAAACGACTCTTCTTTGTAAAATCCTTAATAAACACTGAAATATTGATTAAACCCAATGAGTTTCCTTTCATTTTAATCACCATGAAACGCACTTTCTGTAGGTACAACTTTGATAATTGTAGGTTTTTTAGTTTTTGAGAAAATCGAATTAGAGTGCCTAGGTAGCGGGTGGCTCGGTTTATTTGCTGTCCAGTGTAGTAAAAACACTTTTTTACAAAAAAATAGAATCGACTTCCAAAAAAAGGTACTATTTTTTGTAAGAAGTTTTTTATTTTTCACTTTTTAGTTGTAGTTTCCCATTAAACTATGTTAACAATTCATAGACATACGATCGCAGCAATCGCGGTTGATTTGCTGTCAATTTTTGAAGAGTTCTGTTGTCTGTCGCCGGATCCCATCATCAGATCTATATGAAGTTTAAATGGGATCATTTCGGAACAAACCCCTTTCGAACAAAAAAAGAATTTTGCAAATCCGTCAATATATGACGGAGCTATGCCCGAACATACATAAAAAAAAAATCGTACAGAGCCCTTCGTAAGCGAGTGAAACTTACACTTGACTGGTTTTTAACCGACTTCAAAAAGAAGGAGGTAACGCATTCAAAATTACACAACATTATGTAAAGTAATTATTATTATTAATGTTTAACATTTAAGAACTTATGAGTTATGATGACTCGTCAATTTATTTCGGGTCTTCGATTTGTGATGTGACCTTGTCACACGAATTAGCGTGATAAGCTCTTGACGACGTGCCCTGTTCGAGTTCGAAACTAGTCGGACAACCGGAAGTACCTAAGTACGTAAAACATCAATTATTATTATTATTCAATAATTGCACGTTAAGCCGTTGGTCCCGCCTGTCAATCGTAATACCAAGGGGTATCGTGTTACCCAGTAACTGGGTTGTGGAGGTCAGATAGGCAGTCGCTCTATGTAAAATACTAGTATTCAGCTGCATCCGGTTAGACTGGAAGCCGACCCCAAGATAGTTGGGAAAAGGCTAGGGAGGCAATTACAAATTAGTAACTGTAGCTGAACTTATAATCGTCAAGTGAGAGTCGGGCGCCGGACTCATGAGCAACGTTTCCAAATAAATCATATTTTTTTAACATGTTTTTAAAAATCGACTTCTTTTAGGGGTTCTTAAAGATAAAGAACTATTTTCCGTATTTTTTTCAAAATTTTAAACTAGAGAGAAACTAGCAGTTTCGGAGATATGGTCAATTTTCATCCATTTTCATAAATAACTAAAACTATTTAATATAAAATTATGAAAAAATACATTTGAGTCCGTCACAATTAACCTTTTTATTTGAAATATATCGTACGATATAGTTTAAAAAAAATTCTGATTAGCACTCCAAAAGTGATAGTATTCTTAATTTATTTATTTACGTTGCACGTCCGTGTTTGGGTCACATTTATTCATGTGTATACCAAATTTCAACTCAATCGGTCCCGTAGATTCGGAGTAAATTCCTGTGACAGATACAGAAGTGATTCTTTAAATGTTCCTTTCTTTTTAGGGTTCATCGTCCGAATGAAATCGGACGATGAACCCTAAAAAGTAGGTCGTTAGGTACCTTTGTACAAACTTTGACGCGTGTCTATGGTGTCGTCTTTTTTGTGTCTGGCGCAGGGCTGTATGTACTGTACTCGTCTGCAGCGAAGGCCAAAAACTATAATAATGTTAGTAGTAGTTAATGTTATTGGTAGCCCGTTAATTTTAACACAGAATACGTCTTACTCTTCTGTATCAGCAAGGCAAATTAGTTAAATAAACTACGGACCCCTTGCAGCTTAGTGGGTGAGTCCGGTTTGCATGTCGCCGGTTTAATCAAAACCAGCACATTAATCAAAACCACAAAATAGGGCTAATAATAAAGCCAAAACCGACTATAAACACTTCAAAGCTTGGTCGATAATTTCATACTCATATTTGGGCTACGCCCACGCGTTATTCCTTTTCGTCCGAATCATAGGTATAAAAGTCACATAATACAATCCGCCTACACGTTACCGACGGGTTTTGTTCTTCCAGGAATAATCGACGTTAAATGAAAACAGCGTAAACCACAACAATTTCAGACATAACCGGATAACGCGCCTGACAATACCGTCACGCTAAATAGATACAAAGGTGGCACGACAATCACGCAACATTTGATAAGATCTTGTCTTGAAGAATGCCCTCCATCTCATTTCGACCTAATTTTTTTTTTGGCTGTGCCAGTGTCAATAATTTCTATTTGTGTATATTAATGCTCCAATTTATTTATGTAAGTCGACCTGAAGTTTATTGATAAAACGTACACCCGATGGCTTCCGTGAGAACTATTTATATATCTTAGAAGGAATTGTCAAATCATTTGATTTATGCAATGATTAATAAAGTTAGTCATGTTCGTGTTATTAGAATAGATAGCTGTGAAATGTTTGATGGGGGGTTATTAGAAGACCTACGCCAGTTGCTTGTCACACGATGACTCAGCGTAGCCTTATCTACTCGCATTAATTGGTAGGTTACTGTGTAACATGGTCAAACACTAAAAATAAAGCTATGATACGAGTGTATCTTTCGTTTACCTGTAGAGATTAGCACCATTATGCTTTTGGAGTAATAAATTTCGCTTTATAAACAAAAATTCACTTCAGCTCATGCGGGTGGAATGTTTCGCTGCGAAATGAACACATGAAATGCAAATAAATACATCCCGGAGTGAAATGCGCACCCAATCTTGCGCAAATTTTGTGTGTGTGTCAAAGTTTATACACCTATACTGTAATAATAGACACTGCATTGATGGTACTTAGGTGCAAAATAACAAATCAGAAGGTTGCAAGGCTAGCTCCTAAGTCCTAATATAAGAGAAAAGCGAGCTAAGGCAATAAGTAGGTAAACCTAACTAACCGGTGCAAGACGATTGTCAATTGATTGTAGGCTGAACACGCTCTGCCCGGGGGTTGAGGATAAATTCGAAAGAGTTACCTCGCCCCTGGGCATTCAGGGCGGGGAGGAACAAGGGTGGGTTTTAGTCAGTAAGAGTCTTACACACCCTCCCGCTCCATCCAGAGCGGGAGAAGTCATTGGATGATTTCCCACACCACAAAAAAAAATATACATATAAAAAAAAAGGCTGAACACGCTAGGTATGATATCAGCATCTAACGTGACTAGATGGTCTGAACTAAAGCACAAAATAATGATAAAATGAAAATTCACCGTTTTACGTTTAAATTAAAAACGAAAGAAGGGTTTTGTTTTCCAAAATTTTACATGTTTGGTAACCGTTTTGAATATTAAATAAGTAACAACTTCACCTAAGTATATTTTTTTCTTAGGATTTGGTGTTTTGTACAAAATTTTCCAAGTAGGTACCTACATTTCATAAGTTGGTTGAGTGGTTGACTAATACTCCTAAACTAACAAAGCAAACTTAGCCGTGATAGTTTTCCTTCAAAGTTCGTTATACATAATACCATCACGATTTTTTTCAGATTTTTTAACCCAACAATTAGTTGGGACGCTCGACTCGAACAAAAATATCAAAATTTCAGCTTTCTAGTACTAACAGTCTCTACGCCAGGGATTCCCTAACTTATTTATTACGCACCCCCTAATGCAAAAATTTCCGCGCCGCCTTGTCCAGATATTACATACATATAATGATTTTTGAATACTTTTTCGTAATTAATGTTCTCAGTACCTATCTTATAAGCCTATGTGTATGTTACCAAGTTTGTATGAAATACGTAGGGCGTAAACGCGAGTAATGTCATGTGTAAATAAGGTCCTTAGCCATACTAGTGGCCCACGCCCCCCTTTGCGAGTCTCTGCGCCCCCATGGGTGGCCCGCCCCCCACTTTGAAAACCCCTGCTCTTCGCTAAAAAAAATATATGCCTACGTCTGAAGTTTTGTTTGTTGCCTGAAGTAGACAAAAGTGCAAGCAATTTCTGCAGAGACAACTAACGCTATGTCAACAAGTCGTGTCTTTCGCATGTTTGTTCTGATAAAATTAATTTTACGTGTAGTTTTAAACCATTTACTTTCGATCTACTATCGAAACAGACATTTAAATCGGATTTAATAATTTTTTGTCAAAAAAGTAATCTTCGGATATTACTGGTATCAGACAATCACATTGTAAATCGGAAACACGAGCCCGGCCTAACGGGAACAAAGTAACGGAACATTATACCAATTCCAACGGCCTTGGTATCTGAATATCATGCTATTTGATTACGATGCAGTAACAAAAGCATTTATGATGTCCTGTTATGTAAGGCCAGTATAAAACCTACTGCGATTCTTCCATTACATTTCTGCATACATATTGGTTTTGCTCTGAATGTCTAGCAGTCAGTCTCTGAACTTCACTTCTAGTTGACAGATGAACTTTGAACAAGGAGCGAAGTTCTCTCTCAAATGATATTTGCTAACTTAGTCACAGCTAACCACTTGTTTTCTTTTCTTTTCTAGAATAGCAGTCTCTCATGGTACACCGACAACCCGGAGCTAACGCCATGCTTCCAAAAGACGGTGCTGGTGTGGACGCCGTGTTTGTACTTATGGGTCGCGGCGTTCCTTGACACCTACTATATACTAAACAGCAAAGAAAGAAACATACCATGGAATGCATTAAACCTCAGCAAACTGTTCATAACTTGCCTTCTGATAGTGTTAAAGTTTGTGGATCTAGGTGTCGCTGTCCACACCTCATCGCAGGGAGAGACGAAAGTGTTCAGTGCCGATTATTATAGTCCAATTGTAAAGATTTTGACATTTGTAAGTATGCATTCAATTTTTATTCTAATGATTAACTTACGGGTCTGAACCTCAGTTTTTTGAATATCTATTCAATTTGATCTGTTGGACTATCTGACTTTAACTATTTATAAAATACTGTTGAACTATTGCTTTTATTAATTGAGAACAGTTTAACCAATCTCTAAATCAGTGACTACATGAGCGTTTTAGAAACCGTGGGTTATTTGGGTTTATTGACCTCATTTGGTCAGAGTAAAAAGGACACCAACCCATCATACCGACCTGCGCCGACTCAGAACTTTTCTATAATTTATTGCTGTAGGACTGTGTAGCGGAGCCTTTATTTCCGGTTAGACACTCATCCTCTTCCTCTAATTTATTTGGGGTTGGCGCATAATACTATCTCCTACCATTCGTCCTATCGAAACGTAAAAAAAAACCTTTCCGTGCTTCCAAACAGCAAATACCTAGGTCCAATCAATACTTTGTAAGTAATCGGTCCGGTCCGTTATCGAAAGGTTCAGAATCAGAGGGGCTGATTGGAAAAAGGCTAGGCTGATAAGGTTGATTGAGTCATCCTCGCCAGTAAAGCACAACAACCTGCCTAGATAATGAAAAAAAACTAGTTATTAGAATTGTCTAAAGTTAGCTAGGTATCTCATACTGTTTGTTTGTTCTATTGCATGATGTGGTCTCCTATAATTGAGGGAGCACGTAGATTTTAGTTCTATACTATGTTTCAGATAAATTTGCAATAAAGTACATTGACCTTTCCCTAATAACTCTTCGTAGGCAACTGAACAATTAAATATAAATCGTTTTTCATTATTACACAATGTTAAGGATCACAAGAGATGTTGATTCGGGACAGCTTTGAGTCATTAATTCCGTTTTTAAATTAAAAATGTCAATAAATGTAGGTGGGTCAATGACCGTTATTGCACGTTTATTTGGATCAACCTTTAGTCCTTTACAATATAGCATATAAGGTGTATTCTTTGTTGGAGATCCTAATAAAATAAATAAAGTCTTAAACAAAAAGGACTAATAAAACAATAAGACAATTAAAACAGTAATTTTGTGTTATTTTTGGACGGTCCAATCAAAATATTCTTCCTGCCCTTGTCCCAAATCACTTAAGGTAGGTATACGAGTATGTTTAGTTATTGCCTTACAAAATAATAAATTAAAATACCTAAAAAAAAATAATGTTTCCTTTATCAGAATTTACTATTACACCTTACCTGTCTACTTAAAGTAACTTCATAAGAATCACGGATAGTTTACCTTAAAACTAGGTCATTCACATCTATCCAACACATCAAACTAACTCCTAATACTCGTACCTATGTAGGCACGCTAATAGTCAACTGAGGTTTGCAATAGCTAGCCAATAGTCGTCCTAATTCTTGATTCTAATTAAGTAGTTATGCTCTATCATCAGGCATACCATGACTATTCACTGTCTTTATGTTTAATTGATTTGTTTATTTACTGTCTATGATTCATAGTTGATTGATTTATTCATTGTTATAATTTTACATAGGAAATATGCGTGAATAAACATTGTCCATGACCGATTATGTTTAAGCTTATAAACGGTCTAAAACATTACAGAGCTATTAAATTCACATCATGTAGGAATTATTAAAAACTAATCGACCTTCTAAAACCTTTCTAATGCTGTAAAGTACTTCTTCATCATAATTACTAAAGCCCTTACGTCGAGTGTTACATTCATTAACCTTGAACAATTCGTTAACCATACACGTGTCGACAAAAAATTGTTACATCACCCGTAACCTATGCCACCTCGAATGTCGAGGCTCGATTGACCGCACTCATCATGTGCGGAACTTGTATTCGCCACGAAACGGATCTTCAAACTATTGACCTTCACTGTGATATAATCACAATCCGTGGTAAATCTTTATAAAAACTTGAATACGAGATAAAAACGGACTTTGGCCGGTTTAATACGACAGCCGTTATATTATATGCTTCCATTGTGCAATACATACAACACACAACCATAGAATCATTCATTACATCAAAATTATCGTTGCCATGGCCATGTATCTGGCCTGTTGAATAAACTTTTGATTCATAAGTTTGACTTTCTAGTGTGATCTTTGTTTGTAGGGCTATAAGTATCTCAGTCACCATAAAACCAGAACAAACACAAGGCAGAGTCAGTTCCAATTCCAACAAGCGATAACATTACTAACAATGTTAATTTTGCATAATTTAATAGTAATTAATTTCACAGTTAAGTTCTAAGCAGTAACTATCATGTTATTAGTCATCTCTTGGTTCCTATGTTTATTTGTATAATCGTTTAACGCGAAGCAACGTTTGTCTGTCGAACGTCTAAAAATAAAGTTATATAAGTTCTATCGTCTGTTTTAAAAACGTTAAGAGAAGCTGCAACTGTTCATTTAACTCTCGCTGATTTCGGTTTTCCATTTTGGTTAATATGCCTTTCGTCCACAGGGTTTATCAGCGACATTATTGTACTATAATCGAAAGTATGGTTTGAGAGCATCAGGAGTACTGTTCTTCTTTTGGATACTTTTGATCCTGGCAGGATTGCCTCAGCTGCAGTCCGAGATAATAGCACACTACAATCTCACCGATGATGAAAATGTTCAATATAACTTCGTTAGTTACATGGTGTATTATCCGCTGATAATACTTATGTTCTTGTTGAATTGTTTTGCCGATTTACCTCCGAAAGATTCGCCTTATAAGTATAATAAGGTAATTTATTGTTTTTTTTTTTATGTTATTAGATTACTGTCTTTTATTTGTAGCGTTAACTCCCATGGTACTTTCTAAACCTTTAATTGATATACCACAAAAGGTAATACACCTCGTATTCCCCTAAGGATCATTATTATCCTTCAGATAATTACGACCTTTGAGCCATGACAACGCCATATAATTATTAGAATAAACTGCCAGAAATACATTTTTACTAAAACTGGTTACAAGTTAATCTTCTTTATATGTTGAATAAAGAAGTATCTTTTATATTATTATATACTTTTTTTTGTGTTTCCTCCTATAAGGCCAATAAAAAAAATACTTAGTTTGCCACGAGAATGTCAAATTACGTCAGCGTAAATACTTGACTAGTTTTTCAATTTTAGCCTCGTCGTTTCATAATTATAATTATTTTATTATTTAGAACCAATGTCCGGAGAACGCGTCAGGATTCCCCAGTCGTCTCACGTTCAGCTGGTTCGACCCACTTGCCTTGACAGGGTTCCGTAGAAGTTTGACCGAAGAGGACTTATGGGATCTGAACCCTCAGGACTCTTCCACAGAAGTTGTGCCAAAGTTTGACAAATTTTGGGAAAAATCTTTGAGAAAACGAGAAATGTAAGCTCAACCACCCATTTGTTATCATCAGGCACTATGTCCATATGATGCGTCTACATTGCGAGCATTCGAGCAGTATATAAGTGGAACCGGGCATTAAAAAGTTTGAATTAGAGCACGAAGTGCATCACTATTCTGTAAGTAAGACTGGGCTCGCAATGAAATTTTTACAAGCATGTAAACGCTGGCTTTCGAATGTTCGCGATGTGGACGCACCTTTAAACAAATATTTTACCTCTGTAACCAATTTTGACACTTAGAGGCAAAATATACCGTGATGGTGTGTTCCTTTTAAATAGTTAAATAAATACAATTTTATAACAATGTTATGCGTTCCATGTACTACTTTACAGAACAAATGGATTATTTTATTTTCCCACATCATGCTGACAAATCCGTTATAATTTATAATAAGTTGACTATTAAATTCCAATCCAGCCAAGAGCGAAATAAAATCCATGGTTACAACATAATGCCATTGAAAACCATGATACCTTGATTTAAATTATGTTTAATGAACACCCTCTGACTCTTACGTATTATTGGCAGCGCCAACGCCACAAAGGCGACATATCGCAAGACATCAGCCAGCGTGAACTTTAAGCCTGAATCTGAGAAAAAACCTGCATCTATCCTCCCAGCGCTATGTTTAGCCTTTGGAGGACAGTTCTTGTTTGGATCAATGCTTAAACTTTTCAACGATGTGCTGATGTTCCTGTCACCACAATTGCTCAAGTAAGTAACAAAACTTTTGCTAGTCATATTATTGACAAGATAAAATAATTTTCACCCAATTCACATGATGCTCGATATTAGCACATATTGGCTTAGTTTGATAAAGTTTATCAAAACGATAAAAATAAATCCCTTCAATATTGCAACTCATTCACGAAATTTTTAGACTCCTAATAGGTTTCGTGCAAGGTAAAGAGCCGCTATGGAAGGGCTACGTTTATGCAGTTGCACTTCTTGCCTGCGCCACGGTGCAAACGATGCTGCTGGCGCATTACTTCACCAGGATGTACCTCGTGGGCATGAGGATAAGAACCGCTCTGACGAGCGCAATCTACAGGAAGTCGCTGCGAATGTCCAATGCAGCGAGAAAAGAGTCCACTGTCGGAGAAATTGTTAACCTCATGTCTGTTGATGCTCAAAGGTAATGTATTATTTAATCTATTTCTTGATGATACCTTCTACCGACACTTTCAAAGAGCATGATGTCGATAAAATATTTATTTTTTATTGCAAAAAGTAATGTGTTAAAAAGAAACGCAATTTATAGATCATGTATACAACTTTTTTGCCACCATTTCGATATGAGACGGTTTGATATCATTTTCTAAATTAAGAATTGCAATTTTGTTTTTTTTTTTTAATGTAAATTTTAAGTTCTAACGTGAATTGAAAAAATACCAAATTTGGGATTCAGAATAATATTATGCGATAAAAAAACTCAAATTTCAAGTTGAAAAATTCTGAGTTGGCCACCCTGTATATGTAAAACCTCCTGATACCCATCAAATATATTTTGTTATTCAGTCAAGGTAAGGAACCTACGTTAGAGCGATCTCATCTACACATCTGACATTGAGATAGGCGTTTATACATTTTTATGATTTCTGTGATCTGCCTTATCATTATCACACACCTATTAATCAAAACAACAGGAAAGCTTAAGTGTTGATAAAATTTACTGAACAAATAGCTTCTTCAAAATTTATTTTTAAAACTAAATAAAGAATGTTATCAAATGATTCATTGTTGAAATTGTAACTATGCCCCATCACAGTTACTCTTCATGATCATGTGCATGTCATTATTTGATATTACAGTATACAGAGCTCCCGCGCAGTACCCGGGGGGCAGTGGGTTATTAGTTGTCAAGCGTCGTTTTTTGATTAACTTTTTCTAAAACTCGATGTGCCTAAATGCCATATTTAATGCTGTTTACAGTCAAAAACTCAATGATACTGATAAAAGCGTACCTAAAAATCTTATTTCTAGAAAATTCGAACTGATGAATAAATCTTATCATAACTTGCATTTCGCAGATTCGTCGAGTTGACTGCATACTTGAATATGATATGGTCCGCGCCGCTGCAAATCGCTCTTGCTCTATATTTCCTCTGGGGGATCTTGGGACCCTCCGTACTGGCTGGATTGGCTGTCATGATCATACTTATCCCGGTCAATGGACTCATCGCCAACAGGGTGAAAACCCTTCAAATAAGACTTATGAAATACAAAGACGAAAGAGTCAAACTTATGAATGAAGTACTTAATGGAATAAAGGTAAAATATATTAATAGTTTTTAACATAAGTTTTTGTCTAGACATCGATCTCCAAAACTCGATCTGGCGGCGAACTAACTTATTCGATTACATATTTTTTAATGCATGCTACTGGTACGTACCAAAATCTAAACTAAATAAAATATGTACCATATCCGCTTACAACTTTACAAAAGGATATGGTGCATATTTTAATAGAAATTATTTGATTTTTATTATTACAAATTATAAAATTCAACGGAAAAATCAATTTCATACATATTAAAATTTTTGATTTTTCTCGGTTGTAAAGAAGAATGGCCAAATTTCTATAGGAGCTGGACTCGACTATTATTTTTCATGTCCCAAAATAAACTATAGCTAGATTGGTTTGTTTTTATGTCGTAAACACTATCCCGTTTGAAAATTATTTCTAAATAACCACGATTTTTTATAATAACGTCAACAATACTTTTGAGGTTAGAATCTACAACTACCTTCTGCCCGACTGCGGCGTAGCTTATGAGTCTAGTTAGCGATAAGCGAGAAGGGCAATTAGCGATCTCGTTTCTATTTATTTCGATTTCTCTCAGAGAATTACCCAAAAAATAGGACTTGTAGCAAAGCGCACCAACTCTTTGTTTGTCCATCGATCATTCAATGAAAACTACACCTATATTGCTCTAACTTGCACAATGTATAGTGTAGACAACAAAGCTGGTATAACATCACACGTGAAGTGGTTCTTGACTTCCAAGCCTTTTTTGTGGTTTGACCACTTCAATTCTGGCTGAAGAGTTAGTCACTAGATACCTACTGCCTTTCAGTCTTCAATGCTCAAGTTGCATAGATATTGACAAATTGAGAAATGGTTGTTAACAGGAGTAAATGAAGTATAATTGGTAGAGTACTTAAATGAAAGAAATAGGCTTGACAAAAATACTTTTTATTCATCATCCTCTCTTATCACTACACCATCGAGGAATGCTGCTGGCTCTGATATTGTCGTAGTATATTGCCATATAAATGGCGCGGGTCGATGAACGATGACCACAGACAGATTAAGTAACTTGTCAATGACAAATGACGTTCCGTTGTACGCATTTGAACAAAACTACTTACTATACCAACATAATTATTTTTTATGACAAGAATCCAATACATAATATCAGCATATTCGTTGATTTGATGCCTCTAAACTAATTGAATAGAATTACAGTTAAAACTTTTCAGAAAAACGTGAATAATTACAGTCTTTGAATACCAAGTCATTTCAAACGCGAAATGAATCGTCAAGAGGTGCGTTCTGAAACTATTATTCCAAATAATTTAGAAAAAGTTACAAAAACAAAAAAATTGGATAACTTTTTTTTGTGGCTACTTATTGAGATATTTCTTGTGTTTTCTATGACCTTAAAAAATAAGGGTATTTTTCATAAATATGGCGTATTGGGAGGCCATCGTTTCGTTGTCGGGTACGATTTGGCCATCCTTCTTTGTTTTAGCGGGATTATTGTAAAAGGTGTATTATATGCTCGATAAATTGGTTTCATTGTTACTTATAACAGGGACAATTTCTACAATCTTAAAATGATTGCTCATAGTTTTCATTATAGATGGGCCCTTGGAAAAGTCCAAGGGACTTACATTAGGCAAAACAAGATGTTATAAATTATATTATTATGGTGTTTCATATTATGGTGCAATAAACTTCAAAGATAATAAAATTTTAAAAAGCATGACTTGCTTATTTTATCAATTTACTGGTGAAAATAGCCTTTTTCCGATTTCACCACATTGAATAACATTATTTGAGAGATAAGTTTTCGCGGCCACTGTGTTATCGCCGCACAAAACATATCTTATTTGATTCTCCTGATATCATTACGCAAACACAAGATACTACTGTAGTTAATATTTCCAAACACGTTGCTTTATATCAATACGTTATAGGAATACCATCTGTCTACTTTTAGGACGCCGTATTACATTTATCACTGTACTTGTGAAAGCTATCTATCAATCAAATTGTTCGGATCATTTTATCAGTGGATTTAAAGAAATTAAAATGTCATCCACAATGAATCGACGTCGCTTTAATTTACATTTCGAGCTAACGATCTGGTTCAAGTTCAGGGGGCCTATACAAAGTCACATTTACATTATTATTATATTTTTACATTAACGATAGCAAAATAAGATAAATCCGAAATGTATGGAAATGGCATAAACTTTCGAAATTCACGTGATCAATCGTTATAGATCGAAATTAGAGATCTAAATCGATTGACCACGTGACATTTAAATGTGACTATGTCTGCAACAAGAATGAACAGGGGGGCCTCCCTATTAATTCTTATTGCTTGTTCAAATCAATTGGTGGTGTAGTTTTGTTCCTCAGACTATCATGACAACTTTTATGCTCACTTGTATTTTGAATAATTTGAATTTAAATCATAGTTCTATTTCTGACAATCGTATGAAGATTATACAGTCAATTATTATGATGTTTTAAATACATTAAGGTTAAGCGATACATGCATTTTGTGGTGAAAGTGGGCCTTTATTTTTAACCTTTTAACCGCCAACGTACACAGAACGCGATGCCTCGCCAGGCGCCAAGCTATAAATGTACAACGAAATATACTAAATAAACAGTGGTGATGAGGGTATCTTCATATCGATGAATGAGATTTATTTATACGCGTTAAGTTTTATTTATAATTTTACGAATATAAATAAAACCTGATTAAATATGTACATATTTATTTTATTTCACAGCCCTAGTAAGAAAAGCCACTATAAAATTATAAGTATCAAAGAAACGAATACATAACTCAATTAGAGCTATAAGAAATGAGGTACATCTCTATTTGTTTCATGACGTCATTCTTTGACTTCATTTCAAGTCCTTGGCGCTCAGAGCACGAATACAATTCTGATTAGTGATGTGGTATATGGTCTTTCTTTCTTCTATTTTTGTCTAGTCCTGTGTTTTTCTTAACTACTTCAGTCAATGTTTTTTTACCATAGGTATCTAACCGGCAGAATCTTTCACTGTATTTAAAGTGTATTTTCGCCGTGTTTTTCGAAATGCAAAGTATGTATTTACACACTTGTAGCAGTGTACCTATCATAGCACTGTTTTTAAAGCTTTTTCTCTGTTCTTTTCTTTATTCATGTAACGGTAGCGTTTACCCGTCAGGCCGGGCATTCTAAACCACGGTCCCACAGCCCGATAACGGACAGACCGCGACAGGTCGCGCTGAACATTCCTACGGATCATCCCATTCGACCGGACAGGCGACGACAGGCCACCGCAGGCCTCATTGGATGCGACTTTTACCACGGCCTGTCGGCCTGGCCTGAAGCGATCTTCATTCATTTCACTATTATTTTGTTCACTTATTAGTAAAATAGAATAGTATTGTTACAAGCAAAGTGAAAGAAGGATGCGTGCGCGCTCACCCAATTAGTGCTGCACTATGCCAAAGTGACTTTGACAACCGTACGCTTATGACATCACATAACGACTTCTATAATAGTCCGTGGCGCCCGGGGCACAGACAACCAATTGTTTTGTAGATATGGGAATATAATTATCGACAAGGATTGCTAACAACTATTTAATTCCGGATCGGCACTAATCTGAAGGTCGAAATTCGTCTATTTTGCCCTTGATATAAAGTAATTAACCAAGTTCATACCTGAAATTAGGGGATGGAAGTTTGTATGGGTTTTCCCATACAAACTAGATTTCATGCTAGAGATCTTAAAATTATACAAGTACACAATGTTTTGAGATCTATTTAAGTTCGTCCTGTTGCATCATTTACAGTTTAATCTAATAGTATATTTTTCTTTTCAGGTTCTTAAAATGTATGCCTGGGAACCGAGTTTCGAAGATCAAATTCTTAAAATTAGGAACAAGGAAATGAACGTTCTAAAACAGACTGCTTATCTTAACTCTGCTACCTCATTTATATGGTCTTGCGCACCTTTCCTGGTAAGCGTCTTATCACTTATATCTAAATCCTGCTGAAACCTTGATACACAATGTTGCCAAATCAATTCAATTTGAACTAAAATAATGTTGAGATGATGGTGCTTTTACACAAAACCATGTCAGCCTTTGTTGGTTTGTTTCAAATCTAACTTATTTGTAAAGAAAATCACTTTAAGCGCTGAACTCATGATGATTTCGAATGCGTTACTGCTGAATATATAGTTAATTTAATTGTAACAAATCAAATATAAACGAGATTCTTATCAGTGTCTACAAACAGCTGCGTTACCTATTTATCTAGCAGTTGTTGACTTTTCTTATTTAACAATCGTCAATTGCAGTCTTAAGTTAAGAATTGCTGGATGTAAGAATATCGCCACCGGCAAAATGTGACGCAATAAGTTTTTTAAGGGCCTACCTACGCATAAGTGGCGCCCTCATTGAATAAAAAATCATATCTTAGCATAGAAAATAAGGATTACAGAATCCTATGTTGCGTTTACTACAAAGAGGATAAGGTATTTTTACGTTGTTAAAACAGGACTCAAAATGTTTCGTATCCAAAGTAGTAGGCAGTGTCAAAAACGGCCGTTTTTGGTACTTTTGCCTACTACGTCGGATACCAAACATTTTGAGTTATTAATATAATAATAATAATAACTTTATTGACATAAAAATATTACAATCTTACATGTGAAGCCCCTGATTCCCGTGCTAGGTGAACCTGTGTTACAGGAATCAGTGTCCTCCGCCTTATATCAATACACATTTAGATTTATATGTAATAAAAAATAAGGAATAAGTAACAATTGGGTATTGAAACATTAAAAATAAAACAATAAAAAGAAGTGAAGCGAACGTGAGTACGCGTGAGTGAGTTTGTGTGTGTGCGTGAGTGTGTTGTGTATGTGTGTGTGGTGGTGAAAGCATGTGTGAGTGAGTATCTTAGTGTGTTTCTCGATTTATAGACGTCGTTTATGGCACTGATAAAATTAACTTTTCAGTGTCATCATAACTTAAGGACTGAAGCCATGGCCTTAAAATTTGTTTTACCATAAATAACGTAAGCTTATAAAAATAAAAATATATTTGATGAGTTATTATATCTTTATTTTCTATGCTAAGATATGATTTTTTATTCAATAAGGGCGCCACTTGGTGGATATGTACGCCTTAAGGAAATGCAGCGTCACATATATTTACAGTACTAACTTCTACCAGCGACTTCGCTCGCGTGAAGTCGAAAATAATCCAAAGGTGACATGCTCCCGGGATAAACATATCCTATGTGCTCTTCCAGACTATAATCTATCTCTGTGCCAAATTTCATGCAGATCCAACCGATTGATAAATTTTGTTTAGCCGTTCTGGCGTCGTTGATTAACAAACATCCAGCCATACAAACTTCTGCCCGGGGGTTGAGGATAAATTCGAAACAGAGTTACCTCGCCCCCGGGCACTAAGGGCAGGAAGGAACAGGGGTGGGTTTTAGTCGAGTAAGAGTCTGACACGCCCTCCCGCTCCACCCAGAGCGGGAGAAGTCATTGGATGATTGCCCATCCCACAAAAAAAAAAAAAAAAACGTACAAACTTTTGCATTTATAATACACTTCTGGACACATCTATTGGCCCACCTTGTATTTTCAGTTTCGTTTGGTCCAAGCTAAAATTTTATATTAGGTCGAGCAAAAAGTTTTTATGCAGTTTTGAACCTGGCACATTCACAATTTCATTCAATAGTCTTTTTTTGAATTTCGAACACAGACTTTAAAGAAACAAAAGACAATTTGGAGCCTGTTTGTTGATATCAAACAATCGAATACTAAGAAAACTTGGTTTTATTGGTTTACTTGGATTTAATTCTTGAAAAAGTGATTGATATCTTTGGTTTTGCAACAAACATTACTTATTCTTAACATTAAGGTGAGGTTCTATCAATAATCTATGGATACTTCACCTGAAGTCGCCGCCCAAGCTGTGGCACTTATTCAGGCCGGACACAGCCAAAGAAACGTGAGTGCTCAACTTAATTTAAGTCGATCTGCGGTCCGAAATGTTTATCGGAGGTACCTAGAGACTGGCGGCTTTGTTCGTCGCCAAGGAAGGCCACGATCTCGGGTCACAACTGAAAGGCAGGATCGATTCATCGTGACGACCAGCTTGAGAAATCGTCACCTTACCTCCATTGAGATACAAAACCAACTTCGCGACTTCCACGGAGTATCTGTGAGCGCTCCAACTGTTCGGAGAAGGTTAAAAGAACGCGATATGGTACCACACAAGCCAGCTAATGGGCCCAAACTAACGCGAGCCCACCGAACAGCGCGCCTTCATTTCGCACGCAGTCATTTAAATTGGACACAGCAAGATTGGAGCCGTGTACTCTTTTCTGATGAGTCTAAAATTGTGTTGCATGGCAATGATGGAAGGAAGAAGGTCTACCGACGTAAGGGAGAGCGTTTCGCACAATGCTGCTTTGAAGAGAGGGTTGCTTATGGCGGTGGCTCATGGACTGTCTGGGGCGGTATATCCGCGAGCGGCAAAACTCAACTTGAGGTTGTTACAGGACCACGGCTGCCAACATTAAATGCTGAAAGGTACATTCGTGAGTGCTTAGAACCTCACGTGATACCATACGCGGACTATGTGGGCCCAAATTTCCTTTTTATGCATGATAATGCAAGAGCCCATGCGGCCGGCATCGTCAGGGAATATCTTCGGGATGTGAACATCACAGTTATGGACTGGCCAGCCAGAAGCCCAGACATGAACCCCATTGAGCACATGTGTTCGAGCTAAAAAGACGTGTTAGGGCTCGTCAGCCAGTTGCCCAGACGATGCAGGAGTTGAAAACTGCCATAGAAGAGGAATGGGAGATGATCCCTCAAAATTTCATAGAGCGGTTGATAAACTCTATGCCTAATCGTATGAGAGCTGTGGTAGATGCCCATGGAGGCAACACGCGTTATTAAATTAAACCTTTATTTGATAAAACATGTTTTTTATTCAAAAATCAATTGCCTTTAACAAGGCGCATATCCGACTTGTTAGGCGTAGCTCCATGTCGTATGGTATTCTGAATTCAAATTTAAAACAATACGATCGAAAAAGATGGTAAAATGTATCAGGTTTAAAACTGCATCAACAGTTTTTGTTCAATCTAGCAATCATATTTCGGTAGGGGCCATCGAAACCTAAACTCTAAGGTGGGCCAATAGATGTGTCCAGAAGTGTATTAGTTGGAAGTAGGATAAGTAGGTAGGAAGTGGGATTAAAATGATTATTAGATTCTTATAATTTTAATCGAAATAACCTTGATAAAGCTTGATTCTCAATCACAGTCGATAATCAATTATGTCATTGATTTGGCAATGATACAGATTACACGTTTATACCAGCCTTATCAGTTTTAAGCGTCTCAATATTGTTATTGATGAGCCTGTATGTTTCCATATCATTTTAATATGATTTACCTACTGATAACACACTGAGTTAGTGTTTTTAAGCTCCAACACGATACTAGGAGGTAATTTAATGATAACAGTTACTATTAGCTTTATAGTTGCTGTTTATATTGTACCTATTGCGGTACACAAAAGCCTGCCAAAATTCACATTTTATGGAGCACTCTCACAACAACTTATTTCAAGAGATTTTTTTGTCATGTAATAATTTGTGATTGAATTTAAGATCAGCGACGGTTTAAATAATTTTGTTTGTTTTCAAGGTGACCTTCCTAACCTTCTTCACGTTTCTGATAACGGATCCCGAGAAACATATCCTGACAGCTGAAAATATATTCGTGTCGATGTCTCTGTTTTACACAATGCACTTGCCCCTAGGTTTACTGCCACTCATCGTGGTCTCAGCGATCGAGGTAGTGCCACGACGTGCTCTCTCCCCTTACCCCTTACATCTACACATGAGGCTATGGTTCTTTCACATACAGACACACTAACTCGCATACATCTTGTACTTAATATTATAACCGAAGAACGACAGTGCACTATTGTTTACGTTGTGTTCTGCGCTGTAACGCGCATGACGTATATTTGTGCGTACACTCGCCGAGTCGAGATAATTGGTTCGGTGGAGACCGCGAGCGAGTGGACGCACAATGTGTCAAGGAACACAACGTAGATTCGTGAGCTTCGGTCCAGCCGCTTGCATGGGCACTTCTTCTAATATAACTCGTGGAATGGTGTCGTAGGTGTCGCTGATGTCGTTCGGGTGCTTTGTACTGGTAAACGATACCGAAGTGCTGGACTCTAAGAGAGCATTCGTAGCGTTGTCTCTTTTCAACATTCTGCGTTTCCCACTGTCAATGCTGCCTAACGTTATATCGAATGTTGTACAAGTAAGTTTATCATATTAGATTATTTTGTTTGTGTGGAATGTGATAACTTGTACAAACAAGTCAATATTTGTGTCGTATCGTGATAGTAATTGTACGTTTAATGCAAATGTGGGGTAAAAACAAGACTCGCATTAGACCCAAACCCTGCGTTTGATGTAAATGTAGGTAGTGGTCACACAATCATAAATCAACTCATTATTCAATTTTCTTTTAACGTTTCTCTGATCGAGCAACTAATTACAATGTTAACTACTTGCTTCTACTTTACTTTCTCGTTTTAATTTAACGCGAGTACTTATTTATTGGTGTGGAATATCAACAGTAAAGCTTGGTGTGGTTAGATATGTAGTCAAATACATGTTCTGTTGCTAACATTTTTTTTTCAAATACTTTATTACGTTCGATTAACACGATTCGTATTTTTAGACGTCCGTCGGCATAAAGCGATTGAACAAGTTCATGAATTGTGATGAACTAGACATTACATCTGTTGAGCACGACCCTAAGGACCGTAAGTGTTAATATTATCAACCTCATAATTATGCTTATTTCTTGAATATATCTTTAATAATACTGTCGATATTCCAGCGAACCCAATCGTAATAGAGAACGGTCACTTCACGTGGGGCGACCAGGACTCGGAGCCAGTGCTGAAGAACCTGAACCTGCACGTGCCGCGCGGCTCTCTTGTAGCCATCGTGGGTGCCGTGGGCTCTGGCAAGAGCTCCCTGCTCTCTGCCTTGCTCGGAGAAATGAACAAAATTTCCGGACGAGTCAACACATTCGGTTAGTACGTTTAAAAATAAAATACTACCAGCTTATAATGTTCCATTGAGCTCCTTACTAGCTAAGTTAAGCTATTCGACTACTGACAAATGCTTGCACTGTCTGGACAGGTCTACTCAAATCTGCGTGGTACTTTCTTCAAAAGCTCATCTCAGACATTAATGTACATGCTTCTCATATGATTTGACCAGTACAGATTGTATGAACTTTTCCTCTAAGTTTGTTTCGCTGTTGCTTCTCAGGGTAGTTCAGTCATCCAGCTTAAACAGACAAAAAAAAACATGTAAAAGTGTTATTTATAACCTATTTACATAATAAAAATCATTTATCATTATCGTTTATCCCATTACACACACACGGGACACAGTCCTACTCTCTGTGAGAGAGAGTGGTCTATCCACCACGCGGACCCAGTGCAGATTGGTAGTTGTCACATATTTTCGAATTTTTAGTTCTAGGATTTGTTGCCGATTTCGACACAACGTTTTCCTTGTCCGTTTTAAGAGCAGTAGTGATGAAATAAAGCGCACAAAGTAAAGCGCCTCACAGCGTTCGTACCCTAAAAATATATCTTTTTAGTGTTATTTGCTGTTACATAATTTTGTTTTTTTACAAAAAACCGGCCAAGTGCGAGTCGGACTCGCACACGAAGGGTTCCGTACCATAAACTGATAATAAAACAAAAAAAAAACACGGTTCAGTTTAAAGGGGGCCCCCCTTTAATTTTTGGCTGTCTACCTATTACCGATCATGAGATACAGCCCGCTGACAGTCGGACGGACAGCAGAGTCTTAGTAATAGGGTCCCGCGTTGGTTACTTTATGGTACGGAACCCTTCGTATGCGAGTCCGACTCGCACTTGGCCGGTTTTTTGTAAAAAAAAAAAAAATATGTAACAGCAAATAACACTAAAAAGATATATTTTTTAAAAACAGCAAAATTGGTTATTAAATGAAGCAGTAATTATCATTTCTAATGTAAACGTGTAAGGAAGAGTCAAGTGGGAGCGTGGTGGGGACATTTCGCTATCTCTTTTGTACGCGTATAACCTAATAGCGGTGACGTCATACTTATGTGTGTGCATCCTTTTTCTGTTACGTCACAGTTTCCTCTTCCACAAGATTTCATAATGTGCATGTGGATTGAGTGATTCTCTCTTCTCTTCAATCTTAACAAAAATCGAGGAAGATTTAGTAAAAAAAACTTTTTTCCAAAAAAAAAACAACAGACTTCCAAAAAAGAAGTTTTTATTTTTCACTTTTTAGTTGTTATACCCCAGAACTAAAAACCCCAATAAAATGGAACGTGGAATTTAAACATACTCGTAATTGGAGAAAACTAAAACGTCATCTATGTATACGTATTTTTTGTTATTGCTTAGTTTTTCAAAAAGCGCCGAAGCAATTTCGATAAAATTTATATGGGACCACCTCGGGAGTATATTCTTTCGGATAAAAAAAGAATATTGAAAATCGGTCCACAATCGACAAAAAAAAAAATATACAGTCGAACATAGAACCTCCTCCTTTTTTGAAGTCGGTTAAAAATAGTTTAAAAACATTATGGCGGAGTTAAAAATTTGTTAAACCTGAGATAAAAATTATTTATGGTCAATAAAGAGGATCACTAAACCGCGTGCTTTAAGAAAACGTCATAATGTATATCTCGGAATAAAAAATTGTTAAAAACTATAAACAATTTAAGAATTCACTTGCACGTCCCGTTCTAAATTTATTACGATTTAATATGGATCACTCATTCCGCACACGGGCCGTTTGAGTGCTCTTAAAAATCATTACTATATACTGAATAAATAAGTATTATTTTTGTTGTGTATTATGACTAAACATGAGTGAATTTGTTAAAGAATGAGTGTGACAAAACTCATAAGCTGAAGGAAGAAATTAACTTTTATTTTTTCCTCCAATAAATAAAGTTCCGGTGTTGTCCAGTGTTCCATACTTTGACCTCTATCTACTTATATATTATACTTCGTAGGCAGATTGAAATTGAATCCAAAATAGTTATTAATGATAAATGATTTTTATTCAGTAAATAGGTTACAAGGAACACTCTAACATGTCAATGTTTTTTGTCAGTTTAAGCTAGATGAGGCCGGTGTTTCCTAGCTGACTATCCCGAGAAGAAACACCGAAACAAACTCAGAGGCCAAAGTCTCTTTTAAAGTGTTCTAATAATCCATACAATATGTACTGGTCAAATCATAAGAGAACCATGTAGGTACGTTAATGTCTGAGATGAGCTTTTGAGGAAAGCACCACGCACGTTTGAGTGAACCTGTCCAGACAGTGCAAGCACTTGTCAGTTATCGTGTAGCTCAACTCAGAACTTTAAGGAACTCAACATTTGATTCACGGCCGTAGCAAGTATGTATTTATTGAATTATAATCATTCAAATCATCAATACATCTCTCTTAGTTAGAATTGATGCCAAATGTCATGATTTCATGAATTTGGAATCAATTCTAACTGAGAGTTGTATTGATGATTATAATTCTATAAATACATACTTGCTACGCCCGCGAATCAAATTTTGACTTAGATACAACCTGACACTGACCTGCAAATTGCAAAAAACGTAAGAAAATTTGAATTTCGCGGGCTACCCTGGAGCATTCGCCTTATTAAACCAGTTGACTACAGCTGAAAGAGCACTATTTACATCATCAGTAATCACCTGCTGATGTTTGAGTTTAAATAAAAGTGAAGTATCGTCTGTAAACAACACTATATCATGTTTATCCTTTATGAGGTACGGCAAGTCATTGATGTAAATTAAAAACAAAAAAGTACCTATTGAACCTTGGGGAACCCCCATTCTGACTACAGATCCGGGAGATCTTTTACCGTTCACATCAACTCTCTGAATCCTATCACCCAAGTGTGAAGTAAGAAGATCCAGAGAGGTACCCCGGATTCCATAGTAGTGCAGCTTTCTGGTCAACGTGTCATGGAGAACGCAATCGAAAGCTTTAGACAAATCACAAAAAATGTCCAACGCATCGCATTTATCTTCCCATGCATTATAAATGTGTTCTAAAAGTTCAACACCAGCATCAGAAACTCGACAAAGAGAAATAACTCAATAAGAAAACTTATAGAAATGCATTATTTTAAATGTAAAATCACATTTGTAAAATCACGTAAATAAATGAAATCGGCCAAAATTTCGTGTACAGCCTCTTTAAGTTTAGTCATATTACACAACAAAAATAATATGTATTTATTCAGTATACAGGGTGTAAGGTACATGAACGCACATACGTGTACTAGTGATTCAGTACATGATTCTGGACCCCCTAGCGTTTGAATTTTTCGTCGACCTTTTCCTAATTTTTGGTTTTTTTTTTTTTTTTTTCTCTTTAAACTGTAATAATAATATTCCACTACTATCACACAACGCCATCTAGTCCCAAGTTAAGCAGAGCTTGTGTTATGGGTACTAGACAACTGATAAACATACTTATATATTTCTAAATACATACATATTATAGATAAATTACACCCAGACGCAGAACAAATGATCGTGCTCATCACACAAACATTTGTCCTGGGTGGGAATCGAACCCACGACCTCCGGCATAGCAGTCAGGGCCACTAACCACTAGACCAACAGGCCAGTCAAAGACACCCCAGAGACATTTTAAATGAAGAAATAATTAATTAAATTTTTTCATTTAAAATGTCTTCGGGGTAAATAGGTCTAGCGATTTTATACGGTTTAAAGTGAAAAATTTTTTTTTTTTTAATGAAAAAAAATATTTTTTTTTTTTTCATTTAAAATGTCTTTGGGGTAGATAGGTATAACGATTTTAAACAGCTTAAGAGCGTTAACGCCGATTTTGGCTGCTCGACCCAAAAAGCGTACTTTTCAAACCGATAAATCTCTTTATAAAACTTATATAACGAAAGTGTGAATTACTAATTACTGTAGGAAATATTACGAACTCAAAAGTTATCCGTGAACATTTTTACATTAATAGAGTATTCGTGAATTGTAACCATATCAACGAACAGAGTTTTCTAAATTTCTTTGACAGTGGTAATTTCGGAGCTTAAAATATCCGAAACTACTCATAAATTTTACAAACAAACAATCATGTTCAATTGTTCAGATTCTTGAGCAAAAAGTTATGCATTTTGTTTTTTGATTTTCGTCTCATAACATAGTAAAATCAAGCAATAAACAAAGTGAAATAAACAAGAAAAAGCGGTTGCTAAATTCATTATTTCCTCCTATAAATATTACTTAATTTTACAAAATAAACGTGTATTGTAATAGAACAATATCTTATCTAAAACTTGCAATTTAAAATTTCAACTAAATTAGATTAATTATTTTTCTATAATTATTTTAAAACCACTATAAAACTCGACGCGCAAACGTTTAAAATTTAGTCTGCCGCGAGGCCTTTCAGAGAGTGGACGTATCGCTCGGTGCTCTACGCGTGACCTTGCCCGACACTTGGCGTTGAGTGAGTTTATAGTGCGACCTAACGATCTTGGTTTGGTAAGTAAAATATTAAATTTTATTTATATGACTGACTACAATATTTTTCAAAACAAGAAATATTGTTTCAGATACCATGGGGAATAAAAACCTAAAAACAAAACTAGGTTTATCGAGAAAAAAAAAAGAGAATGAATAGAGAGCTTTTAGCTAAAATAATGGCTAACAGGTTCGTAAAATAATATTTTTTATTTGCTATTTATAGTCCTCATCTAATAACTTACTTCCTTCTATAAACCAACCAATCCAAATCAAAATTGACTACGACCAACATCAAAGTTGTAAGAAAAAATACTTTCGTCGATTATCTGATACCTTCTGATTTTTTTACAAGCTTTTATTTAACTTGCAATGTTTGTATGTATGTTTGTTTGTTCGGTTTAAACCTTGCAACTTAATTTTAAAGCAGTTATAGGGTAGTAGCAGTTTTTAGGGTTCCGTAGTAAAACAAGGAATCCATTATAGTTTCCCTATGTCCCTCTGACTGTCTGTCTGTCTGTCCGCGTCTTAGCTTACATTACGTCACATTATCTCGAGACCTCGCATTCCCCGCCCCGTTCTCCTTTCAACCCCGCGCTCGCCACGGCGCGCCAGTACTGTTAGCCGACGCGACGTGACGTCATCTACGCCAGATCTCTAGATAATGTGACCGGGTTTTGTATGTTTTTATTTTTGGAACGAAGTTTTGGAACAAAGTTCCTTATCGCGCGTTGCGAAAGGGGGCTAGACGGAATTGGGTTGGGTTGGGTTGGGGTGGGTTGAGTTGAGTTGAGTTGAGTTGAGTTGGGTTGGGTTGGGTTGGGTTGAGTTGAGTTGAGTTGGGTTGAGTTGAGTTGAGTTGGGTTGAGTTGAGTTAGGTTGAGTTGAGTTGCGTTGGGTTGGCTTAAGTTGGGTTGGGTTGAGTTGAGTTGAGTTGGGTTGGGTTGAGTTGAGTTGAGTTGAGTTGGGTTGAGTTGGGTTGAGTTGAGTTGAGTTGAGTTGGGGTTAGTTGAGTTGAGACGAGACGAGACGAGACGAGATGAGATGAGATGATGAAGTATAACTTCTTACGTGCGTACATAAGTACACACACACTTTTTTTTTGAGTCTGTGCGTAATATCATTTTTACATAAGACTATGAGTCGGCAACTCGGCAGTGCGGTTAATATTACAATATATTTGTTAATAATTTTTTAAGTTAAGGATTTTTTTAAATGTACATACAAGTGCTATAATTGTTTTGAATAAAGAATACGTAGATACTGAAATGTTTTATTTTCCAACAAGAATACTTTATAATTTGCTAGAAGACCATCGCAACTTCGTACATCCATCCATACATCCTCACAAACTTATGTGTTTGTAATATTACTCATAGATAAATTTTACATTTGTACACACTGCAACATATCAAGCTATATATTTCTAGTATAAGCTGACATTTCATTCCATGGAAATTTTATACAATGCGAGATCGGCTTATACTGGAAATGTATAGCTTGATATGTAGCCGATTGTCCCACTTCTAACTTTTCTTTTCTGATTACCTAGTCCTTACTTACTGTACTGTATAAAGTATCCAAAATTACCTTTTTACTTCACAAGGCAAGTAGTAAGTAATATAAATATATGAATAGTAAATAAAAATCAACTGACCGTAAAATAATAATCATTAAACATAACTCAACGGATCAACATGGGTTAGTTTGACTATAATGACTGAGCGCACACCAACTCTACGCACACAACCACGCGCTTATCTGTGTGGGTTGAAAGAGCACTGCATTTACCTAAACTCGGTGCCGCGGATTTGGCGTTAACGCTCTTAAAGTGAAAAAAAAAATTTTTTTTTTTCAAAAATTAGGAAAAAGCCGACGAAAAATTCCCAACGCTAGGGGATCCAGAATCATGTACTGAATCACTAGTACACGTATATGCGTTCATGTACCTTACACCCTGTATATTGAATAAATACGTATTATGTGAGTAAAGCGAAGCGAAGCGTAGTGTGTGAAGCGAAACTCATAGAGAAAACTTCGATAGGGTAATCCGTCAAGTTGGACCTTTCATTATTATAGCCTTGCCATACGTGTTAAGGGGCTATTAAAGGTAGTATTTAAGGTGGAGGTAGGCAATTAAAAAATGCGATAATGTCGTTTGCTACGTTGGCTAGCCCAATAGTTAAAATAGTGAATCAATTGCGCATCTATAGAACCATTTATAATTTTGTGTAATGTAAGTAAGTCAGAATGGATCCGCCTATCCTTTAAGCTAATCATCTTATAGTGCCTTAACCTATCATTGTAATCAGGTATAGCTTTTCGAATCCCATTCTTCATACATAGATACCTAACAAAATGAGCCTGAACAGATTCAACATTATTAGTATAACTTGAGCAATAGGGAGACCAAATAGTGGAACAATACTCCAATGAGCTCCTTACCAGTGCGTTATAGAGTAGAATAATGCTACTATAATTACGGAAAAGTTTTGACATGCGAATTATAAAGTCAAGCATTCTTTTAGCCTTAGCCACTATTGCATCTATATGATCACGGAAGGATAGTGATGTATCAAAGAGTACACCTAGATCACGGATGACTGATACTCTGCTCAGTAGTAGTACGAGTATCTCAGGTTTAACAAATTTTTAACTTCGTCATAATGTTTTAACTATTTTTTAGTAAATCTTCCTTGATTTTTGTTAAGATTGAAGAGAGGATCACTCGCCACATGCACATGATTTCAAAAGGTTTCTAACTTACTTAATTTGTACGGATTTGAAAAATTCTTTCGATTTTCGATTTCGGATAAAGTAACTTTTTGATACAAATAATAAAAACAATTGAGTAAATATATAACAAATACCCTATTGTGTTCAAGTAACCTATTCGAGCTTCAAATTGTAGGCAGCATAGCATACGTGCCGCAACAAGCGTGGATACAGAACGCGACGCTTCAAGACAACATTCTGTTCGGCAACACGCTCGACAAGCAGAAGTACAGCAATGTCATCGACATGTGTGCGCTCAAACCTGACTTCGAGGTCCTGCCGGGTGGTGATCAAACTGAAATCGGCGAGAAAGGTAAAGTATGATTTAACTTATACGGCGACGTCATTCATGCATTTCTACAAACCTAGGTTTAGGTACTACCCATATATGTATCCAACCAAATTTTTGCTCGGTTGCTTGCGCTTTACCTCACTCCAGGTGAGACGAGCTTTTGACCGGCTTGTAACTGCTTGCAAAATAATACACGGAAGCATCGACTCTCCTTGTTTACATGGGGCGCTGTGTAACATTTTTGTTCCTGACAACTATTGCCGAGCGAGACGGCATAAATTATTTATGATGTCATGTTGCCGCACGGATGCACGACGTATGTCGCATTCGCGGAATGGGTGACGTATGTCACCCATTCCGCGAATGCTAAATGCACTCAATGCTCTCCTAGAGTCCAGTCCTGGATTAGATCTGTTCGCTGATGAATGGAAAAAAATACTGTCTGAATATCTGACGATTTACGAGAAGACTGAGGTAAAGGCTTTTTTTTTTTGGTGGGTGGGAAATCATCCAATGACTTCTCCCACTCTGGGTGGAGCGGGAGGGCGTGTCAGACACTTACTAAAACCCACCCCTGTTCCTTCCCTGCCTGAGTGCCCAGGGGTGCGGTAACTCATTTTCAGAATTTATCCGCTACACCTGGGCATCTGGGCTTAAGTATGTATAATATTGTGCAATTTTAATATTTTATTTTATTCTTAATGTGTTTTATACAATTTGTATTTTGGTTTTAATTTGTAATGTGTATGATCAGTGTAATTGGCATTTTATCGTTCTGGTTAAATAAATAAATAATAAATAAATGCAACGTCACATGTTGCTTGCGCACCTGTTTCTACAACTGCGGCAGTGTGACATGACCTGGGGCATGTGCAACTAAGGTTCTAAATTGACGGACTGCATATTAACTGTACGGCACCTGCAAAGCTGCAGTTTCGGCGCATTTGAAATTACTGCATCGAAACTATCAACCGACTGCACAGCTGGCAGTTTACATCTAGTCCGTCTGCTTAGACCCTATGCTAAAAAAATGATGGTGTTCGTGTTTGCGTAGGTATAAACTTGTCCGGCGGACAGAAGCAGCGCGTGTCGCTGGCGCGCGCGGTGTACTGCGACGCCGACAACTACTTCCTGGACGACCCGCTCAGCGCCGTGGACTCGCACGTCGGCAAGCACATCTTCGACAAGGTGCGTGCTGAGACTTACAGAACTGATCCGGGTCCTAAAATATTGATTTCTGCCGCTTATTGACTAGACTGTAGCTTATTTATTTTTTGCTTTTTAGTTCTTTTTCGTTGGTTTAATTTTTTGTTAAAAAGTAAAGAATATTTTTGGAATCGGGAAACAAACCTTATGCGTGACGCGCAGAGCGTTAATAAAGGGACAGTGCTGACTATTTCTGTGCTTAGGTGCTGGGGCCCAGCGGGCTGCTGAAGAACAAGACGCGCGTGTGGGTGACGCACAACGTGTCGTACCTGGCGCAGACAGACCTGGTGGTGGTGCTGCGAGACGGAGAGGTGTCGGAGACCGGCTCCTACCAGCAGCTGCTCGAGAAGAAGGGGGCATTCGCAGAGTTCCTGCTGCACCACCTCAGCGACGCTGAGCGGACCTCACCGGAAGGTAACTAGCCGGCCTCACAACGATCGAACCGAAGCGGCACTATAGGTGTAGGCGCGTCTTGCGTTTTCACATACTTTACATGCCTCGTGACGTAATAATCTTATGGCTAGGTAGTCCAAGCTAAGTAGGTATTTAACGCTACCACCCTTTACGCGAAGCGAGCAGTGCGCTCACGTCGCCGCCGGCGTGAACTTACATGAACCCAAAGCTGAGCGAAGTGTCACAGTATAGGTAAGAGTGTCGTGTAGGCAATAGGTCAACTTATTTTTATTAAATTGTTTAATAACAGCATGTTTTATTATAATACATAGTAATCGCGAAAACCTAACATTTATCCTACTAATATTATAAACTAGCTGACTCGGCGAACTTCGTACCGCCTGAGCATCAATAAATGTAGTGTTTTAGTTGAGTTAATTACATTGAAATGAATGTAGGTAATTCACGTGGCAGAATCGAAATGATTCGCGTAGCATTGTAGCACTACTTTTTGTTAAATTATTTGCTGATGGATGCACTCGGGTCGATTACCTTCATTGAAAGACGTTGTGATATACCTAAGACATTTTTGGTTTTGTTGTCATGTGCGAAAATGAACAAAGCGGATGACTTTCCTACCCGTGAACATGCTACGTACAACTGACCGTGACAGACACATTCTTTTTCATGATACTGGTCACAGACACTCAAGAATTTTATTGGCCTTATGATTTGTTGATCGTCATGGCGAATGCAAGACGAATCGGAAGTTGTATTCGTTTAAACTCGAAGGGCATATCGGTTGGGATCATCTTAATTATTTGAATGGGCACTTCTTCAACTTTAAACTTTCCTTTGAATACTCGTCGCGAGAATGACATTGCTCATGAGTTTTCTCACCAACAAACGCGTTCCTTTACATAGTTTTCGTTGGTTTAGATTTCGAAGCATGATGACGATTAATGTATGAATGTTTGTTACTCTTCACGCAAAAACTACTGAACAGTTTTTGATGAAACTTTACAGTAATATAACTTATACATTTCTTTTTTTTTAATCTAATTTTGTTTAGAGGCTTTTATCAAAGATATGTCAGCCCCATCGTACCCTTTTACACCAACTTATACATCAGAATAACATAAAGGCTATAAATTATAAGGAAGGGAAGTACCAATTCCACGCAGGGTAAGCCGCTGGCAGAAGCTAGTATGTAATAAATTAATTTGAATTGATATTGTAAATGCAAAATTTATGAATGGAATGGAAAGAAAATGTGCAAAAGATGCTGATAGAAAAGAAAATTGCGTTTAAAATATGGCAGAATGTACAAATCGGAAATGATAATTTGAAAGAAGATAAGAAGAAAATTTATAAAGAATGGAAGAGAAAGGCAAAAAAGGCTGTTGCAGTTTCCAGGGCTAAGGCGCAGGAAAAGTTATATGATTTACTGGACAGCCCTAGAGGCCAGAACGAGCTCTACCGGATTACAAAAGTAAGAGAAAGGAGAATGAGGGATATAATCCATATAAAATGTATGAAAGATGAAATCTGTAAAGTCTTGTCGAAAGATGACGAAATAAAAGAGCGATGGACGGTTTATTTTGAAAAGTTGATGAACGAAAAGAATGAATGAAATGGTGTGCTCAAAGGGTACAAGTAAATATGGGTTTGGTGAGATAAATTAGCATGGATGAAGTAAGAAAGGCAGTTCAATGTATTAAAAATGGAAAGGCTATGGGCCCTGATGACATACCAGTAGAAGTATGGAAGTGTTTAAAAGAGGATGTATGTATGTGGCTGACTTTATTCTTCAATATGTTGTTGTATGAAGAAGTGATCCCACAAGAGTGGTGCAATAGTTCGCTAGTGCCCATCTTCAAGAATAAAGGGGATCTACAGGACTGCAACAACTATCGAGGGATAAAGCTCATGTCACATAGTATGAAAATATGGCAGAAAGTGATAGAGAAAAGATTGCGAGAGGAGAGTGAGATTACCCCAAACCAGTTTGGGTTTATGCCAGGTCGAGGAATAATGGACGCCACCTTTGCTCTCCGTCAATTGTGCGAGAAGTACAGACGTGTGCACAAGAACTTGCACTTGGTGTTCATTGATCTTGAGAAAGCGTATGATAACTACCTCGGGATGTGTTGTGGTGGGCCTTGAAAGAGAGGTTTGCCTGGGAAGTATGTTGAGTTGATTCGTGCTATGTACAGACAATCCAGTACCTACGTCCGGTCGGCTGCTGGCAACACCGATGAGTTCAGTGTGGCTGTAGGATTGCATCAAGGGTTGGCTTTAAGTCCTTACCTCTTCCTGTTGATTATGGACGCTCTCACGTCGGAAATACAGGAGGAGGCACCCTGGTGCATGCTGTTTGCCGATGACATTTTTCTGGTCGGTGAAGATGGACCTGAGATTCAGAGCTGATTGGAGAAATGGCAACAGAAGCTGGAGAAAGTTGGCTTGAAAATCAGCAGAACCATAACTGAATACATGTTCTGCGATTTCGGCGGTCTCTCCAGTTCTGAAGCTATAGTGCTAGATGGCGTGCTTCTCCCAGTCTGCTCCGATTTTCGGTATCTCAGTTCACTCGTGCAAAGCGATGGCGAAATGGATCGGACTGTTAAGCACAGAATTAACACTGGATGGATGAAATGGCGGCAGGTCACTGGGACTATCTGCGACTCCCGCATGCCCTTTAAACTTAAGGGGAAGATTTATAAAACAATGGTCAGACCTGCTGTCTTGTATGGTTCAGAATGTTGGGCCACAAAAGGGATGAATGAAAAGCAGTTGCATGCGGCTGAGATGAGAATGCTAAGAGCGATGTGTGGTGTTACGCGCATGGATAGAATTAGGAATGAGTATATAAGAGGAGGTCTGAAAGTGGCACCGCTGACTGAAAAGTTGTGTGGAAATCGGTTGTCGTGGTATGGGCATGTGATGCGGAGGAATGAAGAAAATGTCGTGAGGAAAGTCTTGTGTATGGATGTCGATGGCTATAAGAGTAGGGGAAGGCCAAAGAAACGATGGCTAGACTGTGTGAAAGAGGATATGGATAAAAAGGGGTGACTACAGACATTACGACTAATAGAGGAGTAAGGAAGAAAAAGACATGTTGCGCCGACCCCAAATAAATTGGGATAAGGGCAGGAGCATGATGATGAGTGAAGTTTTCGATATCGTGTTTTGAACTACAAATATTATCAAAGTACATAATAATTTAATAAACTATAATATGTATTTTTTTTTGCTTTAATCCGTCAGGCCCCGGAATAACAGGCACAATTAAAAACCTATTGTTGCGTCACCTATGTGGGGCGCGCGCGGCCTGACGGGCGATCGGAAAATCACTATTTGCTTGTTTATTATTGAATCAAAGTGATGTAAAATTAGCAATACCTGCCCTTAATAAAGTCGCTTTTTAATGATTTGATAGAAGTTCTATTACTGCAATAAACATCTGAATCTTCCCTGACACAAGTAGACCAATTCAATTTTGTTTAAATATTATTTCAGAATTGGACAAAATCAAACAGGAGCTTGAAAGTAAGCTTGGCGCTGAGTTCCAGACCAAGTTACAGCGAGCTCGCTCCCTTTCCGAAAGCGCATCTGAGTCAGAACCGGCTGCAGCAGGTAAGAAAAAAAAATACGATTTTATTTTTGCGTATATCGGGTGTAGAAAGACAGTTTTTTATTATTATTGTTGATAGGCACGCGTTTGACCACCATCTCACCCGACAGTAAGCGATGATGTGGTCGAAGATGGAGCACGCTTGCCCAGGAGCAACCCATTCACTCTTGACTTAAAGACTCCCAGGTTGTAGCTATCAGGAAACACAGACTCCGGCAGAGAATTCCACTCCCTAGCTGTACGCACAATGAATGTGTTCTCAAAACGCTTTGTGTGTATGGACGGGCTGTCCAATTTGCAAATTATGCAATTCCGTCGAACACTCCCCAAAACGGTTACGTTTTAGGGAGTGTTCGACGAAAACCGACAGTCTAGCAACTCGGCGTCTATGTTCAAGACTTTGGAGTTTCGACTCAACGAGCCTATCATTGCCGATGATGCCCCTTGGCTCGTTTCTCAATTGACTCAAGGGCATCGAGCTGGTATCTGGCAGATCCGTCCCAAAGATGAGAGCAGTACTCCATACACGATCGAACTTGCGCTTGATAGAGTTGGAGCAGCTGTTCCGGCGTGAAGTTCCGTCTCACTTTTGCGAGGATCCCCAACTTTTTGTCTGCCACTTGAGCCTTTGCCTCTATGAAGGGACCAAAATTTAGGGTAGATGTTAAAATAACACCAAGAAGATCAAGTTGGTCGGTTATCGGTACGGTCACACCTCGGAAAGATGGAGCCGGGTGAAATTGGCTCCTGCCAATTTCACCCGGCTCCATCTCGGCTCCATCCCGGCTCCAGCTCGGCTAACAGGAGTTAGCGGAAAAAAGACACGCCTGGGTCTTAGCAGCATTGAACTTGACCAGATTGGCATCGCCCCATTCTGAGACAGCCTGTAAGGACAAGTTCAAGCGCCCAACCATAGTCTCTCGGAGAGACCGGACCTGAGACCCACTAGCTCGTGCGTCAGGCACGTATCTCTCGGCAACAGTGCTTGTGGTTTTAGCAGAACGCAAATATGCAGCAAAAACAATGTTGGCGAGAGCACCGACCCCTGAGGAACACCGGCATTAATAGCCAGCAGTCCGGACGAGCAGCCATCTATGACTACTCGGATAGACCGATCCCTCAGGAAATCTGCAATCCAATCACACAAACCAGCGGGCAGACCGAAGGAAGGAAACTTGCTAATTAGGCTGTCGTGCCAGACCCGGTCGAAGGCCTTCGAGATGTCAAGGGAGACCGCAAAGGCTTCCCCTTGTTTCTCGATGGTCTCACTCCAGATGTGAATGGCATACGCTACAAGATCCCCAGTTGACCGATTTCGGCGGAAGCCGTATTGTCGGTCACTGAGGATATCGTTAGCTTATAGGTATGCCAGGAGCTTGCCATTCAGTATATTATTATGTTCCATACTCTTCTCTCTCTCGCATTTTTATTTTTTATTTTTTTTGCGAATTTGAATTATAAGTGTTATTACTATACTTTTTCCAAACAAACATTACCTACCTGAATTTTCGTTTTTTTTTTTTCGAAATTACGTATTTGAAGTTACAAAAACACAATGAATATCAAACGTATCCCACAAGTACTACGTGGCTTAGAGCGAAGGGGCGGGGTTTAACTCCACTTGCCTGGGTTCACGTTACATTGCGTGCAATAAAAAAAAAAACAAATTTCATACCTAAAATTAAAAGTCGTTTCTCAGCAATAATTTTTGCACAAAGCTACTTTACTTTGTTAGATGTATAATATGCGTAGTTGACGGCTATGTGATGTTTCTTTTTACACCCTGTATATATGAGAGGGTCAAACTGGGAACATTTTCCACCCGGACGGGAACTGCAGTGGCTTATATGGAAAGCAATCAATCGATTGCGTAACCAGGTAGGCCGCTGCAAATACAACTTGGCAAAGTGGGGTGTTATAGACTCGTCTACCCAATGTGAGTGCCCCTGTGCCCAGAGCATGACTCACTTACTGGAATACCCCAAGTGACCATACACCTTCACTATGGAGGAGCTGATGCGAGCTACTGATGCTGTAATTAATGTGGCCAGCTTCTGTGCCAAAAGATTCGAAAGAAGAAGAATAAAGTAAATAGGTCAAGTAACAATATAAACACAATCGAGGAAGAGATATGAATGAGATAATCACATGATTTTCATATTACCTACAATCAAGTTGTTTATCAGTGAAACAATGATACAGCAATTTTATTGCTGTCATGGTGTTTAGGTTATCCAGAGTGATTCACAATACATGCATTAGACCGGTCAAGTTTGCAGGAAAACTAGGGGTAAGGTTACAATAATTCGCATAGAGCTGAAAATTGGTACGAATGATCTGAACACCATTATAAATGAAATGTCAAAAGACCCACATCTGCAAAAAAAAAAAATTAAGTCGTTTTCAAAAATGGGATTTTTGCATTTTTCAGCCAAACGGCACGTTTTATCTTAAAAGTAGCTCAGATAAAAATTGTAGAGCACTTAATGAACTAAAAATTGTTCGTATACTTTTTCCTAAGAATTACCATTTCCGACATAAAGCGATTTAGAAAGTTGGATTACGGTACTCATTTCTCCATAATATGCACATTTCCACCCCATCTTTGAGGTAGTGTACTCGGCGCGTTTTTTTTAAATGTAGTTTTTCGGATAGGCCTATTCCACGATCAATTGAGGTCCTGTTTAATTAAATCATATTGTATTATCTTTACCTAAGAAGTTTCCGTTTCATAAAATAACTCCGAATTGACTTTCTTTTTTTCCACCTGAATCCACTTCGCGAGAAGAAGAGTCTCATTGAACGCTCTTGCAACAGAAGCCTTAAAACAAGATTCATGTGTTCTGATTTGGTAGAGTTTTGGGTATCGGTCCCAAATGAATATCCATCTTTAAGTTCACAAGCTCTTAGAATTCTCATTCCCTTTTCAACATCTTATTTATGTGAAACCGGATTTACAGCTGTAGCAGTAATGAGAGTAGCAGTATCAAGTCTTATACCGCGCGTTGAAAAAATGTTTGGAGCTTACCAAGCTCATCCAGCCCGTCACTTCTATGAATTAAAATATTTATCAATTGCTTGATATTATATCGTATAATGACCGTCATTGCCAATAGTAAAAAAATCTTATTACTTATAGTTTTATAAACAAAAAAAAAAAGGTGTGTGCTTGAAGGTGAGCAAAAGTTGGTCAAAGGATTGCAATTGGTGGTCAAAGGTGAGCAATAGGTGGTCAAAGGTGAGCGAAAGGTGAGCAATCGGTGGTCAAAGGTGGGCAAATGTGGGCAAAGATGGTCAAAAAGTGGCCAAAGGTGAGCAAAAGTTGGTCAAAGGTTTGCAATTGGTGGTCAAAGGTGAGCAATAGGTGGTCAAAGGTGAGCGAAAGGTGAGCAATCGGTGGTCAAAGGTGGGAAAAGATTGTCAAAAGGTGGCCAAAGGTGAGCAATAGTTGTCTAAAGTTGATGATCGGTAGCGAAATGACGGGACCCCAGGCCCCGCGTCGCGCGCGCCCTCTCCTCTCGCCGCCTCCGCCGCTGCCCGACGTCAGCCGAAGGTCGTCTAATACGCCCGAACAATAGTATGTATATTTCTGTCTCATTCTTACCTGGCTTCATCCTACACATTTTTGTATTTGTGTCTCTTACCTGTCGTTTTTTCCGTTGCATCCGGTTTGAAATCACAACGATTCTAAAGAAGTTTCACTTCAAAAAAAATACCTTAAAAATGACTCTCCTTTTTGTTAGCAGAAATGACCACTATTTGTTTTAACTTAGCCAAAACTTATTTTTGTTGCTTGATCTAAGTGGCATACGTTATTTTAGTTTTTAAACATTATTGCATAAAAGTTTTAAAACATTAGTGTTCATAGTTATTAAATAATTTTTTGTGATACTGTTTATTAGTATACTTTACTAACAAATACCAATATTTGGTACGGAACACTTAATGTGCGAAATCCAACTCGCACCTGGCCGGTTTTTTTTTTACTTTTTTACGAAATGAATTCCGATTATTATTACTAAACTTTTTTCCAAACAAACATTTTTACCTGAATTTACGATTTTTTATTTCTAATTTTCGAAATTACGCATTCAAAAGTTACAAAAACGCATTGAATATCAAAAGTATCCGACAAGTACCTACGCGGCTTAGAGCGAAGGGGCAGGGCTTAACTCCGCTTGCCTGGGTTCGCGTTGCATTGCGCGCAATAAAAAATAGTTTTTTTTTTCATACCTAATTTTTGCGCAAAGCTACTTTTTTAGATGTACAGTATGCGTAGTGATGGCTTAAGCTTTGTGATTTGTCTTTTATACCCTGTATTTGAACTTATTATTCCAAGTCAATCCGGAGATCACAGCTCAGTGACCCATTTTATAAAACGGAAACTTCATAGGTAAAGACCTAATTCAATATAATTTAATTAAACAGGACCTCAATAGATCGTGGAATAGGCCTATCCGAAAAACCACATTTAAAAAAAAACGCACCAAGTACCTACGTTAAAGGTGCGGTGAAAATGTGCATATTATGAAGAAAATGAGTACTCCAACTTTTTAAATCGATATACTCGTAACTCAAAAATGGTAATTCTTAGGAAAACGTATAAGAACAATTTTTATAGATAATTAAATGCTCTAAAATTTTTGTCTGAACTACTTTTAAGATAAAACTTACCGTTTGACTGAAAAATGCAAAAACCCGTTTTTGAAACTTTAACTTAAATTTTTTTTTCGCAGATGTGGGATCGCTGGTGACTTTTGACATTTCATTTATAATAGTGTTCATTCATTTCATTTATAGTAGTGATCATTCGTAAAAAAATTCTGCTCTATGCGAATTATTGTAACCTTGAATGTCTGTTTTCACCGGGCTGGAAGATTAACATAAAATTATTTTCTTAACATTATTCCAATCACAGTAATCTAATTTTTAAATCTTTTTAACGTTTTCTTTTTGGAAATTTAAGGTGACCGCGCGGGCAGTGTAAAGAGAAAAACGCCAGAAGCCACTCCGAATGAATTGAAAGAGAAAAATAAACTCATAGAGGCTGAGAAAACAGAGACTGGAAGTGTAAGTTTGCTGTTAACCATCTTTTATAAAATTATGGTTTTATGATTCTTTAGTGTCAAATTGTATTTAGGTTTAAAAAACGATTTTACAAAACACACTGATACTAAGTAAAGACATCACAAACTGAGACCAACTTTGCAGCTCTTAAAATTGTTTAAATGCCTTATGTGACACACTTTTTGCAGATCTTTTTACACTTTATTATTTCTGGACCTACTATGACGTCATATAAAACCATCATGATTGCAGTGTGAGAGAAGTACGGAGCTATACAGAATGAATAGTACTGTCCTTTTTTCACGCCGGAATCATGATGGCCTTGGCTGATCATAGTTAAGGATAACCAGTGGTGACCAGTTTTTGAGACAAGAAATGATATTATCTGTCATTGGTTACTCTAATTTTCTTCTTGTGTCGTGTTTAGGTAAAATGGAGCGTGTACAAGCACTACTTGATGAGCGTAGGAATTTTGTCATCCGTAATCACAGTACTCATGAATCTCATTCTGCAAGTCTTCCAAGTAGGCTCCAACTACTGGCTCACCGAATGGGCCAATGATGATAAAATGGTAAGTCCACATTGTTATTTTCTTCTTTTCATATCGTTCACACAAATGTTCTTTTATTATTAAAAGATTATCTTGATGATTTAATGTACTCTTGATTAGCGAGTGGAATGACCGCCGTATAATGTTATCAGATAATCAGTATACAAGTGAGCTGGTCTTGTTATTTTTCTTATGTTCTAATATATAATTCTACGTGGAGCATACTGAAAATTTCTGGATCTGGCCACTTACAATAAAATAATGAAAAAACCAATTATGGAATTCGAAAATGGAACTCTTTGGGAACATGTTACTTTTTAATTTGTGAGACTGTCATTGGTTTTTCATAGTGGCGTCCTTTCGAAAATAGGGTATTACACCCATTTTTGTAGTGTCTCAATTAGATTCTATAGTGCTAATAAACCAATAAAAAAAAACATAAAATCATCAATACGCATCTCTCTCAGTCAGAATTGATGCCAAATGTCATGATTTCATGAAATACTTTCATTTGACATCAATTCTAACTGAGACAGTTGTGTTGATGATTTTAATGATTATAATTCTATAAATACACACTTGCTACGGCTGCGAATCAAATTTTGACCAAGATTCAACCTGACACTGACCTGCAAATTGCATAAAACGTAAGAAAATTTGAATTTCGCGGGCTACCCTGGAGCTTCCACCTTAAGCCTGCAGTCTTGCAAAATTCACTCGCGGCGAATTATTTGCGCAACTTTGTATGTTTTTTTTAAACAACATAATTAAATAACATTAATTATTATTGTTACGTCGACCGTATTACACTGGAACGTTCGAGAATGTGGTCGAAGTTTCCAGAAGTTTCCACTAGGTTCGAGAACATTCCATTGTGGTACTGTGTAGTTCATAGATGTTTCTAGAATATTCCACTATAAGATAGTTCGACAATGTTCTGGAAACTTCCATGACTGTATAAATAGGCCGGACGGCGGGCGAATGAGTCAGTCTGATTTCGACTACGGATGCGAACGGATGCGAATACAAGCGATTAGGAAGAGAATAGTGATTATTAGCGAATTAGTGTTTGTGTTTATAAGTTGTTGAGTTAATAAAGGATATTTAGTTAATTAATTGGTGTAAAATAATTTATCCCATACCCAGCTCGTAACAAATTGGTGTCAGAAGTGAGGGATAAATTATGCCAATTTTACCAAAGGACGACACGGACGGTATTCGTACAAGGAGTCAACGGCAGCAAGACATGGATCAGAGGCGGTTTGGAGATTCTCCGATACAGACGGGTGGTGTTCAGCCTACGACAGAGCCAGTCGCTGGCCCATGTGGAGTTTCTTCAGCACCAGCGGTGCCAGACTTGTCTGCGCTAATGGCGCTGTTGCAGGAACAGGCTCACCGTCAAGAAGAGCAGGCCCGCCGCCAAGAAGAGCAGGCCCGCCGCCAAGAAGAACAGGCCCGTCGAATGGAAGAGAAGCTTCAACAAGATAAAGAGGAGCAGGCCCGCCGCCAAGAAGAACAGGCCCGCCGCCAAGAAGAGCAGGCCCGCCGCCAAGAAGAGTTACAGGCCCGCCGCCAAGAAGAGCAGATGCTCCTCATTAAAGACCTTCACTCAACACTTGGCAAAGAGTTCAAGGTGATGAAGGAGCAGGTTCATCAGCATGAGAATCGCATCTCAGAAGCTGAAGTTCAGATTGCCGGGGTGAAAAAGGCTTTAGGTGAACTTAGGGCTGGAGACGGGGTTGTGCCTTCAGTGGTTGCTGCACCTTCGGCACGTGGATTTAAGGTGCCGCCATTCGACGGAACATCTTCATGGTCGGCCTACAAAATTCAATTTGAAGCCGTTATGAAGGCGAATGGGTGGACCAAAGAGCAAGCTATGACCGCGCTCACCTTAGGACTCCGAGACCAGGCCCTAACCATACTTGAGGCTCTTGGCAAAGATGTGACCTACGAACAACTGCTGGAAGCGTTAGAGTCCAGATACGGCGACGCTCACTTGGAGCACGTATTTCGCGCTAAGTTAAGGGATCGCGTTCAACGTAGTGCCGAGAACCTACAGCAGTGGGCCTTGGAAGTTGAAAAGTTGGTTCGGAAAGCATACCAGTCCGCCCCTGCACTCATCAATGGCAATCTGGTACAAGCGTTCATCGACGGAATACGTGACTTGGAAGTTAGAGCCGCTGTAAGACTTGGGCATCATGAGACACTGAAGGACGCCTTGGCCCATGCCTTGGAAGTAGAGGCAGTGAGGCAAGACCATCGAACACACCGTATCAGGGAGGTTGTGGCATCACCTGTACGCGATCGTCCGCAAGGTTATAGCCCTAGGTGTTACTCTTGTGGAGAAAGGGGTCATCTTCGGTCAAGCTGTCCAAAGCGAAGCACGCTGAGAGAAGATCAATCCCAGCAGGAAAGGGCGACTGATACGACTGCCCAGCAACAGCAGGGAAACGAGTAAACGCCAGGACTGGGGGGCGGGTGCTGGCTGGTATTGAAAGAGCCCCGAGGATCTCGATCTCACAGGCCCATGACGGAAATAGTCTGATCATCAAAGGCGAAGTCAACGGCAAACCATGCAAACTGACGTTGGATACTGGAGCTTCTCACACGGTTGTCAATTCTCACCTAGCAAGTCGGTTCCTTGGGGACTTCTTCAATAACCACGACCGTATACAATTACTGACAGCTACTGGTCAGCACATAATCGTCCGAGGCAGGAAGGAGGTGGAGTTAAAATTAGGTAACAAAATCTATCGGCATAATGTCATCGTGGCCGACATAGTGGACGATTGTATCCTGGGATTAGACTTCATGCGGAAACATCGTTGTGAGATCGACGTTGATCAAGGAGTATTGAAGTGTGGTACAGAGGAAATCTTCATGGAAGGTGTACCATCAGGAAAAGTGTTCCGCTTGACATTTGACGTGTCAACACTTTTGGAAAACTGCGATTTAACGGAATTAGAAATGGATAAGGCTAAGAAGATGTTACTTCAGTACGCCGACTCTTTCTCTACAAATGATGCTGACATAGGAAGAACAGGACTGGTTCAGCACAAAATTAATACTGGCATCGAGTTACCAATCCGTCAACGACCAAGAAGATTGCCGGTTGCACGTGAAAAGGAAGTAGAAATGATGATTGAGGGTATGGTGAAGGATGGTGTTATAGAGCCTTCATCGAGCCCATGGTGTTCTCCTGTGGTCCTGGTGAAGAAAAAGGACGGCAACACACGCTTTTGTGTGGACTATCGACGATTGAACGACGTCACGAAAAAGGACAGTTACCCACTGCCTAGAATCGACGACACATTGGATACACTGACTGGAATGAGGTGGTTTACCACGCTAGACCTGAAAAGTGGCTACTGGCAAGTGGAAATAGACCCTAAGGATAAGGAGAAAACTGCATTTTCAACAGGAAAGGGGCTATGGCAGTTTAAAGTTATGCCATTCGGATTGTGCAATGCTCCTGCGACATTTGAAAGGCTAATGGAGCAAGTACTTGCTGGATTGATCGGAGACGCATGTCTTGTCTATTTAGACGACATCATTATTGTGGGCCGTACATTTGAAGATCATCTTCAAAACCTCAATCGAGTGTTGTCAATAATCCGGACGGCAAATCTTAAGTTAAGTCCGAAAAAGTGCTCATTTTTCAGACGACAAGTAAACTTTTTAGGACACATAGTTTCGGAGGAAGGTGTTCAGACAGATCCGGAGAAAATCGTCGCCGTCAGGGATTGGCCAGTTCCGAAAGACAAGACGCAGGTCAGAGCATTTCTGGGTTTGTGCTCCTACTATCGACGGTTTGTCAAAAATTTTGCAGACATTGCAAAACCTCTACACAAACTCACTGAGGAAAAGCAGCAATTTTGTTGGGACGAGAACTGTAACATCGCATTTCAGGAATTAAAGAAACGTCTGTGCAATACACCTATTCTGGGATATCCTGACACTGAAAATGACTTCATAGTTGACACAGACGCAAGTAATACTGGAATTGGAGGCGTGTTGTCTCAACGGAAAGGAAACCAAGAAATTGTTATAGCTTACTACAGCAAATCTTTATCCAAACCGGAAAGAAATTACTGCGTTACGAGACGGGAGCTACTCGCCGTAGTAAGGACATTGCAGCACTTCAGTAAATATTTGCTTGGACGGAAATTCCAATTGCGAACTGACCATGCTGCATTAAAGTGGTTATTGCAATTCAAGAATCCAGAAGGACAAGTGGCAAGATGGATCGAACTACTACAAGAGTTTGACTTCGTTACTGAACATCGTAGTGGGAGAACTCATGGTAACGCAGATGCACTGTCTAGAAGACCTTGCCCAGAAGATTGTAAGCACTGTACCAAGCAAGAGACCAAGGAGGCAGTGCCTGTGAGGATGCTAAGAATGGATCTCAGCAATGAATGGAAGGAAACCCTACAGCTTGCTCAGCAAAATGACACGGACCTCAAACCGATCTTTGAGTGGATTAAAGCTGGTGCTCCGAAGCCCAAGTGGAGTGATGTTGCGGCGTTTAGTTCCATCACAAAGAGCTATTGGGCACAATGGAACAGCTTGGTTATCCAAGATGAAGTCTTGTGCCGTAAATGGGAAAACGCTCGAGGAGACAACTGTCATCTACAAATTGTTGTCCCCAAAGCCAAAGTACCTGATGTTTTACGGCTCTACCATGATGGATGTTCAGGAGGACATATGGGGGTAAAAAGAACTCTACTGAAGATACGAGAGCGGTTTTACTGGATTCACTGTCGAGAAGATGTTGAGGACTGGTGCCGCAAATGTACCAGTTGTGCGGCTGTGAAAGGACCCCAGACACGCAGCAGAGGTGCTTTACAATTATACAACGTGGGAGCCCCCTGGGAACGGATAGCACTAGACGTTGCAGGACCATTTCCGGAAAGTGAAAACGGAAACAAGTACTTCATGGTTGTCATGGATTACTTCACAAAGTGGCCAGAAGTCTTCGCCATTCCCAACCAAGAAGCAACAACAGTCGCAGATAAACTGGTTCAGGAAGTCTTCTGTCGTTTTGGAGTACCCTTGGAAATTCACAGCGACCAAGGGAGGAATTTTGAATCCCAAGTTTTCCAGGAGACTTGTCGACTGATGGGTACTCACAAGACCAGAACCACTTCTTACCATCCGCAATCTGATGGAATGGTAGAACGTTTCAACCAAACGTTGGAGAGATATCTGGCAAAAGTTGTGGAAAGCAGGCAAAGGGATTGGGACAAGCACATACAGCCATTTCTTCTGTCCTACCGTAGTGCAGTTCACGAAAGTACGACTGTGACACCAGCCTTCGCGAACTTTGGAAGGGAATTACGGTTGCCTGCAGATTTAATCACCGGAACTCCCCCTGATGCCCCACGCAGTGTAACCGATTATGCGAATGACTTGCGTAACAAGTTGAATGATGTATATGAGCATATCAGACAATCCGGCCAACAAATGTCTGATAAGATGAAGACCCGATACGACCGGAAGGCAAACCATAGAGGTTTTGACGAGGGTTCACTGGTGTGGTTGCATAACCCAGTGCGCAGCAAAGGGAAGTCTCCCAAATTGCAAGCAAAATGGGATGGACCATACCGAATCGTGACCAGGATCAACGATGTTACCTACCGAATACAGAAGGGTCCACGAGGTGCGCCTAAGATAGTCCATGTAGACCGATTGGCGCGATACTACGGGACTAATGATGCTCGGGACGAGCATGTCTAAGGAGGGGGCAGTGTTACGTCGACCGTATTACACTGGAACGTTCGAGAATGTGGTCGAAGTTTCCAGAAGTTTCCACTAGGTTCGAGAACATTCCATTGTGGTACTGTGTAGTTCATAGATGTTTCTAGAATATTCCACTATAAGATAGTTCGACAATGTTCTGGAAACTTCCATGACTGTATAAATAGGCCGGACGGCGGGCGAATGAGTCAGTCTGATTTCGACTACGGATGCGAACGGATGCGAATACAAGCGATTAGGAAGAGAATAGTGATTATTAGCGAATTAGTGTTTGTGTTTATAAGTTGTTGAGTTAATAAAGGATATTTAGTTAATTAATTGGTGTAAAATAATTTATCCCATACCCAGCTCGTAACATTATTATTGCACATAAAAAATAAGTAATAGCTAGTTATTTTTTATAAGTTGATTTAGGTGGATTATTTTAGATAAATCAAGCGTTAAATACAGCTCTCGTGGCCAACATCATTTCGAGTTATGTTTGTGCGCTTAGTTTATGGCAATAAAGAATTAATTTACAAATCTGTTCAGCGCATAATTAGCTCAAGAAAAGTCGAAGTATTGGTAGAAAAATGGTTGCTTCTTTTTTCGGATAATCAGGACATTACACTATAGTGTCGCTTGAAGATCAAAGGATAGTAACTACAGATTGGTAGGTCAACACTTGCTTGCCCAGTCTTAGAAAAAAATCGCGAAAAGCGTTCTCGAAGCAATGTTCTCCTTCACCACGATAACGCATCCTCACATTCCGCTAAAGTAACGGAAGCGTATTTGAAGGCTTCAAATGTGGAACTGATGACGCATCCGCCTTAAAGCCCGAACCTCACACCTTTTTTTATTTTTTATTTATCCTTTATTTCAGGCAACTATGGCCCATAAAACACAATACATATATCAGTATAAAACAATAATTACTATAAACTAATACATATTTTATACAATAAACAAAAACTACTGCACACGAAGTGACGGCGTCGTGTTACGCTGCGAGGTCTCGGGTAGCCGGCCCCGGAAACGCCGATACAGCACACCTTTCTGCCAAAACTCTTCCTTGAGGAAGGTCATCAAATAGTCACTCGGAACGCGCACCACGAACGACTTGAAATTGGTGTTATGGCGCGCCTCCAACTTCTCCACCCTCAAGGTCCAGTTGGTTGGTTGGTGGTATATCATCCAATGACATCTCCCGCTCTACGTGTCAGACTCTTACTGACTAAACCCACACCTGTTCCTTCCCTGCCCTGAGTGCCCAGGGGCGAGGTAACTCTGATTTGAATTTATCCTCAACCCCTGGGCAGGTAACTCACACCCTGCGACTTCTTTTTGTTTCCAAAAATTAAAGACCAACTTATAGGCACACGTTTTACAAACCCTGAATCGGCGATGAATGCGTTCCATGAAGCCATTGAAGAGGTCACCAAGGATGCAAAAATGCTTTAATTGCGAGGGAATATACTTTGAAAATAATAAATGTATCGTAAGTCTTATTTATCAGAATCCAGAAACTTTCAGTATGCGCTAAGTACTACAGTTTCACCCGCATTATTATTTTGTTTTATTGGGTGGAAAATCATCAAATAACTTCTCCCGCTCTGGGTGGAGCGGGAGCCCCACCGCTCCACCCAGTCTGACACGCCCGTGTCAGAATTTTACTGATTAAAACACACCCGTGTTCCTTCAGTTGCCTTTTCCGGGGCTACAGTGACTCCTTTGACCAATCACTCCCGCAACCCTGGCAGGTTGCTTGGCCGCTAAAGGTTGTAGCTTGATGTTTCCTCAAGAATTAAGCTAACAAATATAATATTTTTCCAAATCCTTTTTAGCGAATTTTTCGTCATGGATTTTCGGGGCCGCGCCAACGAAAATTCTCTTTTTATCATAGTTTTCGGGATGGCTAACTATGCAACCCTACACTTGGCCGGTTTTTAATTCTTTATCACACTAATATTATAAAGGCGAAAGTTTGTGAGTGTGTTTGTTACTTCTTCACGCTCAAACGGCTGGACCTATTTGGATAAAATTTGGCATGTAGATAGCTTATACCCTGGATTAACACATAGGCTACTTTTTACGCGGTCTCGGTCCACCCGGGTGAAACCGCGGGGTGCAGCTAGTAATGAATATTGTTGGACAAGAAAATCAGGATTTTTTTTGGACATCCAGATTAATAGATCCCAACTAAACTAAATTGCTACCCTAATTATGTTCCCAATCAAACAACTACTTCACCACCAACACGACAGACACGGCAGGTGAGACATAGCAGAGATGCCTGTCGTGTTGGTGGAGAAGCACCTTCAGCTAAATTTATTATTTCTACGTAGATCGTGAACGGCACGGTAGACACCAAGCGACGCGACATGTACCTCGGCGTGTACGGCGGCCTCGGCATCGGACAAGGTAACATACACTACTTCTATACTAACCACAGTTGTTATTACTACTACTATACTGACGATTACACCTAAACAAATTCTTATGTCCCGATCAAGAAATCTCAAATTACTTTAAACTTTTATCATCATCCTCACGTCTTAAAAGGCAATAAGGTGTTGGAACATTTCTAAAATCATTACATTTGGCGATCGCAGTATGTTATAAGACTAGAAATGGATAGCTACTGATTATCCTCCAGTCATAATTATCTTCTAGAAACCTCCTCTGAAAATCAAAGATATAAAAAATTTTTCGACACAAAATATACTTGCTAATAATATTATTTGGTAACGGAAATTATTAATAATGAATACATTATTTACACAATATTTTATGTTTATGTAACTGTTTCCTTTATCTATGCATATTCCTCTTTTAAAAATCTCTTTCTTTATTATAATTATGTATTATTATCTATTGCATGGTCTTGAATTTTCTTAATAACCAAATAAATTCCAATGTGCATGGAAATCATTACATCAATAGGTTCGACTTGGTAGAATTATAACATACAAGAGTCATAAAAAACAGTATTAAAATGTCGAATTTCATTAACCCGTCGCGAGTCTAGTAAGCAGACACAATAGATTTGTAATTGTTTACAGCCCATGTGCTGTCCGCCAGACACGCAAGAGGTTTACTGTTTTTTTTTTTTTCAAACAAAAAGTATAATTGCAATAAATCCGGTTTCTATAAATGGAATCAACTATATAATTATACTAATCTAAACAACGTGTTCCTTCTGATGTCCCATATCTCTAAGGTTATATGCTATAAGTAAAAATAATACAAAAACTCGTAGAACAAGTGTTCCAAAAATACATCGTTTCGAAGGTAACATCACTTTTAATTCAATTAGTTAAAAAATTTCACCCGTGTGACGAATCATTATTTTGCGAGTAAATCATTTTCATTCAAACCAATCATTCATATTGAAACCTAAGAAAATGCAACGTGATCATAATTATTTCACGTAAATCGAATTATTTTGTATGAAAAATAAAAAACGAAAAAAAAAAATTCATATGCCAGTTGATTCTTTGACATGGTCTCATTAATACCCTAGAGTTATGAAATATTAAAAGGAACACCTTGTTAAACTAAATCAAATCTTACTGTCTATAAACAGGTCATCCCTAGTATCTATAATTTATTAGGGATTCTTGATTAAAAACCGGTATAGATACGGGGATCTTCGAATTCGCGCCACTTATAAGTACCGATATCCGATTTTGCTGATGTGCTTTTCTGCAATATAATCGAATACGGAATTTCATCTATTTTCGTGTTAATGTTGTGCGACTGTGACTTTTGTATGTTGAACCTAGTATCTTCTTATCTTTTTTTTTTAAATTGCATGGTATATTTTTTATTTAGACAACAAATATTTAGTAATGTGTTTGAATATCGCAAATTACACGCGTACCCTTACAATAAAGAAAGAACTATTGATAATGGTAAAAATGAATTAGACAATATTTAACAAATCCTTTTTTTACGAAAATATAATTCCTGTTGTGCAAGTTCCATCTCGCTGACAACTTGCGGCTCCTATAAATTCACAACACTGAATATGGTGACGTGAGTCCTAAAAACTCGATACGAATCGGCCATGTCATGTACACTTGCGGGACGAAAATGTTAAGCAATTTTCTAAAACTTTCCTTTTCACTTCAAATATGTTTAATGTGAAACACGCAGTCGAACAAAGATGAACATTCACTGAGCAAATAAATATAGTCTTTGAGGTGCTCAAATATTTTCAGTCTGCGAGTGTATTTGTTGTTTGGGGGGTTGTATGGGTTATAACTCGGCGGAGTTCGGCGCCGTGCGTGGCTGCGAGCCCTTGCGAGTACAGTGCGGTGTGGTGCGGTGTGCAGTGGTGTCGGTGTCGGTGTCGTCGCTGGCGCTGTACCTGGGCACGCTGGCGGCGGCGCGCGCGCTGCACGCGGCGCTGCTGGCGGGCGTGCTGCACGCGCCCTCCATCGGCTTCTTCGACTGCACGCCCGTGGGCCGCGTGCTCAACCGCTTCAGCAAGGACGTGGACGTGCTCGACAATGTGTTGCCCATGACGCTCAGGGGCTGGACCTCCTGCTTCTTTGCGGTATGCGACGCGGCATCCAAGTGTAGAGTGTCACACTGATACAACTCGAACGCTACGCATTATTTAAAACCATAAACTTTATTTAGAATGTAGATCTCAGTACACAAGTTCTTGGACACATACAATTATTTGTAATTACACAAAAAATATCACATAAAAACTAAAACAGCAATTACACATAAACAGAGTAAAATTATATTAGCTAGCGAAACCGAGTATCACATCTAAAAATTAGTAAAGGTTTCATTTCACATTCTATTCGATTCTATTTCACCAAGGCGGGTTGGTCTTGGACGTGTGTATAGTTTCACGTGCACATTGTTTATGTGTCACAGAAACAAAAGTGTATGTAAACCTTCGTACACATCCAAGACCAACCCATCATGGTGTGATAGAACCACTCTATTAGGTATTCTACACCAACTGACAGGCATACTATTTCTAGAGTTGACCTAAGTGTTGCACTTTATACTGCAATATGTTACGCAAATCGCTTGTAAAATTTGCATATGTACTTTTATAGAACACAATGGCTACTAACTTTTTGAGTTCTCATCATGTCCAGCGGTATACTTTATAACTTGCTCTGCTAAGACTTTGACATATCAACATGGGATCAGTTTATGAATAATAAAACGTAGTTTTTTGCCTCTTTTTGTTTTGTTAGTGCTTGGATAATTGTTTTTTTTTTTAAGTACATTCTTTGCTTTCTTTTGTTGTAACCCAAGAACTAGATGTATGCTAAAATAAGCTTGCATGTGATTAACCTAGTATAGAAGTTAAGCTCAAAGGAACAACCAAATTTGCTAATTTGGTGATAAATCCGACCACAGTGCGTTAAGGGTCTTCAAGTTTGTTCACGGTCTAAAATTCTTGTTTTTCCATTTTCAAGATTGACCATTAAACTTTTTGGCACAAAACACTAGCCACACTAATCTTTAATTTTTTTTTTTTTTTTTTGTTTTACCACAACGCTGTCTGATCACAAAATATGATAATGCGCTGTGGTTTATAGAAAGAAAGCTTAAAAAAAAAAGATTTCTTAGTGAATGTATTCTGGATAAATTTCGGGTGTTGGCGTGAATTATCTCAATTTTGTTTTAAAATATTTTCCAATCCTTGAATCGCGTTTTGTTTCACTATCGTCCTGTCTGGACAAGTATAGTCTAGGCAAGAGTTGCTGGTTATAATTCACCAACAACTAACTCTGATTCTCAGGTCAAAAACTTTTATTTGTGTTATTAAGATTCTGGAAAAAGCTACGTGCCTTTGTATTAGCAACGAACAGCACTGATAGTGGATAAACTTGAGAAGCCGTAGGTAACGCGGTGGTACTTTTCTCGCTAAGGAGCGTTTTCGGTCTGTGAGCCTAACATAGTCTCTAAATAGCTCTCATATTTAACTTACGCACAGTACACTATCAATATCCACCAACTTAGCGTCGTGTAGCCCTTTTACCTGGTAGATAATGTTTGGATAACACCTATCGTAAACAATGTATTCATTATTATTAGGAGTGTGTCCCGGTGTCGAGCGCCCTTGCGTGGTGTTCGGCTTGGTACTAAATGAGTGTCCATGGATGTTGTTGCAGCATTAGGATCAATTTTTGCTGACCTAATGCCATTTCTGGCGTGTTGGCGGGCGGCGAGGTTGCTCCACGAGCTATTGTTGGACCATGTGTTAAAGGCACCGTTGCAATTCTTCGAAGTGACACCCGTTGGCAGGATACTCTCTAGATTTTCTAAAGACATGGACATTTTGGACACGTCTCTTCCTTCGCAGATCTCCGACTTGATGTGGTGCATTTTTGAGGTAATCTCACCACTTTTAACTATTCACTCCATTTTTATGGCCATTCGGTTATGTTGGTGGGTATTTTTTTTATTTGTCTGTGTTTGTGCAACATTAATTATGGTCTAATTTATGAGGTATTAATGCAATGTCGTGAGCAGTAGCAGTACAGTGATTTGGTTAATTTTAAAAACGCTTGTATTAAATACATGATTTCATTTTTAATTCATTGATGATCTTGTTGTTGAACATTTGAAGTTTCATATACACGCATTAACGCGTCAGGTCCCGCGCGTCGACATAACAATAGGTTTTTAATTGTGTCTGCTAATGAGGGACTTGACGCGTTAATGAATGACTAAAATAAATGTCTGCAATCCGAAATAATGTAGGTATCTTGACCTACGTTATTTTGGGTGGTGTCATTTGTAACTCGTTTTGATTTAATTGCATTTGCGTACTTGATTTAGCCGTTCGTCATTCCACTTCTTTAAAAATTTTGTTGCGTTTTCCACGTTTGATAGGATCGATGGTACCATACTGAGTATTGCTTATTATTTGCTGCATCGCTTTAATGAAATTATATTTTAGAGCTTGTTGTGTGACGTTGTTTTTATCATTTTCTGTTTGTTTTTACAAAATTACTTGTTATTTTTTTTACAAATCATTGTGGTATCTAGAAAAATCTCTAGCAATACGAATTCACCTTAAAAGGAACTTCAACTTAAATCTAGTTTGTAAACTGATCCCAAAAATATGCGTTTGTTACTGTTTTTTTACGTTCACCAAGCCGAAAATACCTATATTTTAAATGGATACAAATAGTTGCTGTCTTAACAATTAAAACAAAAAACTTAAAAATAACTTTTCCTCCGTTTTGTTTTTTTTTTTAAAGAAAAGGTAACACCTATTTGTATCAAGTATTGTAAATGTCACTCATCAAATTATCTTGCACCACTGTCATTGGCATAGTATTAAATTTATAAAGTTATTTATATATAAATATTTGTGTGAAAATTGAAAATATTAGATGAAACGATAACTTTGTGTGGTCGTAAAAAGAGATGCAAAATGATTACGATTAGTGAAGTATTTTGAAGTTCGTTTCTTCAGTAAAACATGAACTGTCTGTAGGTATTGGGGACGCTTTTCGTGATAAGTTTCTCGACTCCGATATTCATGGCCGTGATCCTTCCCATCGGCTTCGTTTACTACGTGATCCAACGGTTCTACGTGGCCTCCTCGCGCCAGCTAAAGAGACTCGAGTCCGTGTCACGATCGCCTATCTACTCGCACTTCGGTGAAAGCATCACAGGTGCAAGCACTATTCGAGCTTACGATGTCTCACAAAGGTAAACAAACACGTTTTTTAACAACAAGACAAAATCAGACCAGTAGTTTTTGAGTTATCCTTAATAATGCGTATTTAATTGACTTCGACTACTTTGATGATGTTCTCATTTTATTTATTGAGACTCAATTCGGGCATAACTTTACAATATAGAAACTTTTTTTACATAAAAATACAACCAACTTCCATTAAAAAAAACACACAAAAAATTGCAAAATAACTTTAATTTTCGGAAGTCGGCGTCAAATAACGAAGAAACAACTGTTCAAGGCAAGTGCAAATACCAAGCTAAGCACAGTCGTAGTTTTCATGTCTCTATAAACTGAGTAGAACTTGATGAGAATTAACAGCTGCATGGAGTATGATGTATTGACGGCGATACTATAATTTAAAATGATTTTGGTTCTCCAGGTTTATTGACGAATCAGAGCGAGGTGTGGATCACAACCAGTCGTGCTACTACCCGAGCTGCATCGCGAACCGTTGGTTGGCCATCAGGCTCGAGATGATCGGAAATCTCATCATATTCTTCTCTGCGATGTTCGCCGTGCTCAACAGAGACACTATCAGCGCCGGTCTCGTCGGTCTCTCCGTCAGTTACGCCTTACAGGTACATAACCAAATTTATTTCAATCATCAATCCCATTTTTAAAATCAGAGACTTATTTATGATAAGTATAACATATATCGAGCCTTTGCAGGAAGAATATCGTATACGACTGTTTGCGCTTTTTGCAGGAAGAGTATTTCCTTTCCTAATTAAAAAGTATTTTCCATAATATTTTACTTAAAATGGACATTTCAAATCTAATACATATAAACGAGCAATTCTTGTATATAGGTTTTTTTTTATTTTTGATAGGCACGCGTTTTACCACTATGAGATGGTGGTTAAACGCGTTGGTAATGATGGTAAGCGATGATGTGGTCGAAGATGGAGCACGCTTGTCTATATGTATACAGCATGTAACAAAAACCCTGTCCGATCCTGAAGGGTATTACTTGGTATCATACTGCGTACACGTATACGCGGTTTCGGGGGCGATAAATCGATCTAGCTAGGTTGCATTTTTAGAAAACGTCGTTTTAAATCGAGCAAAGCTTGGTCATCCAGATATTTATAATAATTCGCATAGATCTGAAAATTGGTAAAGTACACTGTTATAAATTAAATTTTACAAGTTCCCAACGAATCCCACATGTGCAAAATAAATTAATCATATTTCACGGGACATAAGAGTTCATTAAATTGTAAAAGTAACCAAAAACAAAAGTATATTATAAAAAAAAAATTACAATATTGTTTTATTATTGACTTGAGGTCTCTAACTCCCTACTATCCCTACAGGCAGAAGGCACCGAGTCGACTCAACTCGAGTCTGTAGCCATATCAACTCGAGTAACTCGAGTCAAAACAAATCCAACTCGTCACATCGGCATCGCTAGTCACATTGCAGCACGCACGCGAACCCATCCCGGCTTTCGTTCTGAATTTAAACCAATCACCAAACATGTCTTTTTGTAACCTCGGTGATTCGTATTTTGAATCATACGTCGTTTTGGTTTGAAGTAGGGCCACTATTTGTGTGTGTTTTGTGTTTTTGTGTGTGTCAAGACAAAGATCATAAATATCGATTTTTGTATTTTTCTTGTAAGTTTATTTTTTTAATATTTTCTGTTTAACCATTTGAAACAGAAAATATTAAGGCTGCACCTCGAAAATAAGTGATTGTTTGAAATGCACCGAGATTAATCTACGTATTTTATAACATAAAAGTATTATTACAAAATCTGTTCAGTTAAAAGTTTGATAAATTTATTTTCTGTTCTAGAGGAAATTTCATAAAATAAATGTAAAGCCTTGTAGCTAAAAAAACCTGCCAAGTGCGAGTCGGACTCGCACACTAAGGGTTCCGTACCTTAAACTGAAAAAAAAACACGTTTCTAGGAACGTGTTTTTTTTGGCTGTATCTCATTTGGGCTCTCTAGGGAGCCCCCTTTAATTTTTAATTTATTTTTATTTTGTTGTTATAGCGATAGCTTGCCGCTGTCGCTTTATGAAATAACAGAAATACACATGCTGTGAAAATTTCTACTGTGTAGCTATTACGGATCGTGAGATACAGCCCGCTGACAGACAGACGGAGGCGGAGTCTTAGTAATAGGGTCCCGTTGGTTACCCTTTGGGTACGGAACCCTAAAAACTAAAAAGATGGGTCGAACTTTGTTTTTTTTTTCTGTCTATAAAATTTCTTTGTATCGTGTATTCCTTCAGTCAAATTGACGATCATATAATCAAAAAGCATACAACAAAATTTTATATCTCTATTCCAAGTACTTAGCAAGATACAATAAAAAGACAAACTGCCTTTTTTATCAATGTGTCCCCTTAATATGCATCGCTTACATCGCCTATGTACGAGTACAAATCAGTCGTTTTATGCAGGGCGATTCGGTGCATTCCTTGAAGATCACTAGAGATCAATTGACATTAACCGACCGCGCAAAACAAGGTTTATTTTTTTAGATTAGATATTTTTCGCTGCGATTAGGCAATATTTCTGTATTCTGACTTTTTGAGCAACGTTAAGGATCTCGAACAGAAGTAAAATAAATATAAGTACCTAATAGTATACCATATCATAAAAGAATAAAAAATATAACAAAAAAAAACATCAGTGCGACTCCAGCATCTGTGTTCTATATATTTTGTATCTTTCTTTGTTGATATTGGTCGGTAGAGGAAACAAAGACGCGCGAATGGAACAATTTTCGTTTTGGAACTATTTTTTCTCGGACACTTTTGAGCGCGGACCCGACGTCCATTTAGTTGTAGGTCAAGATGTTCCTCCTTCAAAAGATGTAACTTTGTTGTGTTCTCTAACCATCTTTGGCAACTTTGTTTTCAGATCACACAGACTTTGAATTGGCTGGTGCGCATGACATCGGAAGTTGAAACAAATATTGTTGCAGTGGAAAGAATAAAAGAATATGCTGAGACAGAACAGGTAAATAAATTGACACTGGCAGCATGGTAATGCTGCCTACTTAGTTAAATGACAATTTGAACATTATTGTTGTTTTGTGTTACAGGAAGCAGCATGGAACGTATCGCCCGGGCCCAGCGCGTCGTGGCCGGAGACGGGCGCGCTGCAACTGGAGCGGCTGACGCTGGCGTACCGCGCCGGCGCCGAGCCCGCGCTGCGTGACGTCACGTGCGCCGTGGCGCCGCGCGACAAGCTCGGCATCGTGGGCCGCACCGGCGCCGGCAAGTCCACGCTCACGCTGGGCCTGTTCCGCATCGTCGAGGCCGTGGGAGGCCGCATCCTCATCGACGGGCTGGACGTGGCCGCCATGGGCCTGCACCAGCTGCGCTCGCGCATCACCATCATCCCGCAGGACCCGGTGCTGTTCTCGGGCACGCTGCGCATGAACCTGGACCCCTTCGAGACGTTCTCAGACGAGGACATCTGGCGCGCGCTGGAGTACGCGCACCTGAAGCCCTTCGTGCAGGGTGAGTGCCGCCTCGCAGCACGCAGTGGTGTGTCTGTCCTCTGTCTCACACGACACTTTCCCCAGGGCTGTCGGCCGGGCTGCGGCACGAGGTGGCGGAGGGCGGAGAGAACCTGTCGGTGGGACAGCGGCAGCTCGTGTGCCTGGCGCGCGCGCTGCTGCGCAAGACGCCGCTGCTGGTGCTGGACGAGGCCACGGCGGCCGTGGACCTGGAGACCGACGAGCTCATCCAGGTAACCCCAGTGCTCTGTCTCCGTCTGACGTGCACACCCGCACTCTCCCACTCACCCCCCCTTCTCGCATTGCAGAAGACCATCCGCTCCGAGTTCGCGTCGTGCACGGTGCTCACCATCGCGCACAGACTCAACACCATCATGGACTCCACCAAGGTCATGGTGCTGGACAAGGGGCAGCTCGTCGAGTACGCACCACCAGAACAACTTTTACAAGATAAGAACTCTATATTCTATAGCATGGCCAAGGATGCAGGCCTAGTTAATTAATTATTATACTCCGTTCCTTTGAGTGAATTGAGAGTATTGAGACTCATCTCCGTGTGATAGACGATATCGACACTTGCACGTTAACATATTCTGTTTTTAGTTAAACAAAAACAAAGTAGTATTACTTGCAACTTTTACTTTCGAATATCAAATTATTGTTGCAGGCTGTTCTGTTGTTAGTGTAAATGTTTACTGAAACATGTTCCAAAAAATTTGATACCTATGCCATTGAGTCAGTATTGTCTATTACTTGTGTGTAATTTGCGCTCAATTCAAAATAGAAACTCTTGCTGCCACTAAGTTTTTGACGATTAGTCATTGTAATGAGTAGAAAATTGTAATGCATTTTATACCTTCCCATATTAAGTTTTAGCATAGTAAAATAATAAAAATTAAAGCATTTACAACTCATCACAGTAACAAATAAAATGATAATAGTGATTAAATTATCGAAATAGTACTTAAGTATATGACAGGGTGAGATTTTATGAGTTTCTGCTATAGGTAGTGGTATATTGTTAAGATAAGCTCAAATCATGCCACATTAAAATACATAAGTGATGATTCTCATTTGAGAAGAAATTGTATAAACTAGAGATGGCCCGACTAGGCGGCTGGTCGGTTGGAAAAAGGCCGACTAGTCGCCGACTATAAATATGGCCGGATAGTCTGCTTTCCCGATTAGTAGGTACATCTCTAGCATAAACCCTTAACCCAGAGTCTTGGACTGACATTACTTTTATTTTACTTGGAAACTGTTATTCATGATTAAGGGGCCTTTTACAGTCCACTAGCGCCGCCAATCGAAAAAATGTCATAACTCGTAAATAGAATCAAAAATACAAAATGTGGTCTATTATTAGTGTAGAAAAGGCAATAACGTAATTTTATAACACATTGTCAACACTTGAAATATAGCTGTTTAGCTAAATCGTGCATTTGTAACAAAAACGGCCGTTTATGTTTTGAATGCACGATTTAGCTAAACAGCTATATTTCAAGTGTTGATAAGGTGTTATACAATTACGTTATTGCCTTTTCCACACTAATAATAGAACATATTTTGTATTTTTGATTCTATTTACGAGTTATGACATTTTTTCGATTGGCGGTGCTAGTGGACTGTAACAGGCCTCTTAACATTTTTGTCTGTATGATATGTGTATTTTTTTTTTTTTTTGCAAAAGAAAGTCAATACAATTTCTTCTAAATGGAAATCGTTACGTCACATTTCGCAATGTGTTCAATCATAAAAGTTACTGACCTTATTTTACAAATACGTTGATTTGTTGCTTGATTGTTTGTATCAAAAAATTATTACCGAGATTACTAATCGCGTTATGGCCTGTTGGCACATTGCATGTTATATTTATTATTTGATACGAATTAAACACAGCTCGTTCGCGAACACTATATCTTAGGATTTTGTTGTTTTGTATAATAAATATATGGGCATTGGGATAATTAAAGCTGTATATAATATACAGCTATTATTAACTTCCCAATCGGCTTTGGAGCTCTGCTTTTATAAATTAAACCAACATTATTTAAATACTCTTAATTATTGTACATTATATTGTGAATTTTTTTCTCTATTTAATTCAGAGACTTAATTTTATTTTTATCAGATTTACTTTAATTAATTAGTATATGTTTAGTAATGTTGCATGTAGATTATTATTAAGGAAGGAGTACATTCACATTATTTTATTCCCAAGTTACCAGACCCAACTGTTTGATCATTGTTATAATATTTTGAAGATGCATGTTATACACCACGTCAAACTATGCTCAAGTTACGCAACCGTCTCAATTGAATGCCAATTTAATGGTTAACAACATAAGCAAAGATACTTAATGCTTACTTAATATTGTATTATGTCTTTAAAGAACTCTGTTATAGAAATATATTTCATAACTAGTAAATCATTTACTGTGTATATATATATTTTAAAACAATGACACTTATAACTGTATGTTTTAATAATAATGAGATGTTACGAGTATATAATCACATTTATTAATAATTTTGTTCTTGGTAGACATTTAGTATTATATTTCCTACAATTATTTGTAGCTTTTAAATTATTTCATATGAAATGAAGATTATTCAACGTATTTGGCCATTGTTCCTTTCAGTGATGTTACAGAATTAACTTTGTTGCAATCATAATAAAAGGTGAGCAAACAAAATTTGAATTATTTTAAAAGGAGTCGATAAAAGTATCATCCAATTTAGCGCGGATGATGCTTATATTATGCAGAAAAACAACGTTGATAAGTCGTACCAACACACTTAATGCTGAAATGGACACGCTAATCAGTTTACGTTTTCGTGCGTTCAAAATAAGCTTACGATCTTACTGCCGATGACAAGTGATAAAAATGATTCTCTTATTGCATGAGGTGCAAATGTAAAAAATAAAAAGTTAATTATATCTCGTAAGTGGATAGGTAGTTTTAACTAATGGCGCTTACTGTCAAACCAGTGGCGGTGCAAGGGGGGCGGTCCACCCCGGGTGCCAAGCATCAAGACGCGCACAGCTACATAATACTTACAGTAGAATCAGTGGCGGCCTTGAGAGTGTTGGCACCCAGCTATTTTTCTATCAAGCACCCCTAATAGAATATCGTCTATTGCACAGTAATGATGGTGTGATTTTTATGAATAGTTTTAAAGTATTATTGTTACTGGTATTTCGATACATACTTGAATGTGACTCTTAGCAAATAAAATCATTTCAACCATACGTTTCTAAGGTGGTACACTAAGAACCTTATCAACTGAGTAAGTTGAAATTAAACATACCTATCGGGGACCTACATAAAACACACGCAGTACCGAAATGTTGATGATTCCGTGCTCTGAAACGTAAAAGCGTAAAAAGCCCAAATTTGTACAAGGAGCAACAGTAAAATATCCTCTTACAGAAGTTTTCCTCCTCTCGGAAATCCAATGTCGACCACATCATCGCTTACCATCAGGTGAGATGTGGTCAAACGCAAGCCTATCAATGATAAAAAAGAACCTCTTAAGGGGCCATTTTACTCAGCATTGTAAACGACTTTTACTATGGGACCAACACTTAAAGCGAAAAAACACATCTGTTCAATACATTTTGTCTTTTGGAGTAGATGTTTTTTTTTTTTTTTTTCATTTTGCGTGGCTTTACTTAGTCGAGCTGTCAAGGTGTGCGATGGCTTATAAGTGTCATTATTAAGAATTGTTAGTAGGTACTTACTTTTCTTTCTGCTAGTAAAAGACTAATCTTTTGGTTGTTGATGTTGTCTTAAAAATATTGTTAAAAAAAAAAGAAAACTGTTTTTATTCACCAATCACCATCCATCTCTAGGTTATCGATTCATACATTTTTTATTTCATATTGTTCAAATACGAAAAGAAATTATGAATAATACATTCATAACTGATACATCTGTGAATAAACCATGTACATACTGTTAACATGTACAATTTGTAAAAAGTTGCCCCGATTTCAACTAAGGCAGATTGTAGAGTATAAGTAAATAGATTAGTCTTCACTTTTGTGCCTATTGAATAATTTAAGAGAATATTTGTTTTCACGTGTATTAAAAATAAAAATGTTTTACCAAGATAGACTATAATTTTAGTTTTTTTTAAACCACAAAATAAGAACACGTAAACTACTCACCCAGTATACTCGAAACTACTAAGGTACCAATTCTGTTGCTCGAGTACTAATTAGAACCAATTGACTACTAATTATTTACCAAATATGGTAGCGATTTGCGTTGGTAGTTACGGACATGATTTCGGCATTAAGAATTTTACTCCTTGAGCTTTAGAACCTACCAAAGGGCATTAAAAAAAGGTTTGAGACGTTCTTTACTCAATGTAGGAACCGGCGCGTAGAACTGGACTGGGCATTAACGTCACAATGACAAAATTGACTAACCTACAGAAAGAGACAAAGTGAATGTGCGGCCAATACAGGCGCGGATCCAGGAGAGGGGTCATGAACATGACCCGCCCTTGAGCTGGGCATAGGTCGACCAGCCAGCAACAAGGACTAAACACACCAACACTATGCACTTCGAGTCTGTCGCGGTGCCGCCCTATCTTGTCTATCAAAAGATGTAAACCTATCCATGGCAGGGTGCTAAAAATATTCGAGTTTTAAAAATTGGAACTACAATTTGTGTGTGTAAAACTTGATGGCCACAATTGGGTCGCCTGGAAATACCGAATGATTGCCCCTACTTTAGGGCATAAACGGAATTTGGGAGATTGTGGAAGGCAAGGCACAAAAACCGGCGAAGCCAGTGGAAGGCAGTGGTGATGCCGAAGTTGAAATTTACATTGGTGAGCACAGCCCTACTGCTAATAACAATGTAACGGATGAAACACTAGGGAAAGTAATAAGGTTGTCCACTCCCAAGGCAGTACGGAAAGAACTCCATAGGTTGTATGAGGGTCCTGATGAGAGCAGGCTCTACGACTTATGCTTGGACTTCTTCAAACTGAAAAGGGATCTGTCAGACAACATGTCGACTCTTGTCTCGAAACTGAATAATTTGTGGCATAGTCTGAAGGAAGAACTGCCCAAAGAAAAGAACGTTGAAATGCCTGAACTTCTCTTGATTTGCAAGATCCTGGATACATTGCCGGAAACATATTCTTCTTTCAAGTCGAGTTGGCTATTGATTTCTAAGAAGGAAATAACAGTTGACAACATTACGGCCCAACTGTGTGCACATGAAAAAGCGCTGAATGCAACGATGGCTGACGCTAAATCGAGCAAAAGTGTGCTTTATGTAAAAACTAATAGAAAGGTTGCTAAAGGAAATGGCCAAAGAGACCAGGTAAATAAAAAGAGGTACAATGTTTTATTTGCAAAAAGTCTGGACATCTTAGAAAGGATTGCCAGAAAAAAGGCGAGAAATAGAAGGAAAATAAAGCTCACAGTTCCAACATGATGTTACTGACGGTGAATTCAACAGCAGTGCTATTCAGTAAAATCTCACAGTGAAAACATAGGTGGAGTGAGCTTGAAGTGAAGTGAGCTGTCAGTGCTACTAGGGATGGACGAAACATTAAATTTTCTATTTATCGACAATCGAGTTACCAAATTATTATTTAAATGCTGAATTTAAAAAAAAAAACAAATTTATAAAAGAACTATGTGTATGCGTGTGTGTATGTGTCTAAACATTACCTATAACTATTAAAACATGAAAATAAACTATTTTACTTATTTGATTTTTTATTTATCTTACTGGACTAGTGGTGGCCGTGGAAGGTCGTTGTCGCATTTTAGGTGGACGAAACGCAACCGTTTTTCCGACGACAAAAATGGTTGCAGAAAACGGTAGTCGTCGCAACTGGTTTGAAGACGGCTTAAAAGGCGAAACTACCGTCGGTCGAGTTAAATAGTTGCAGTTTCTTATAACTACTCACACTATCTCAGTTATAATAGATGCCGAATGTAAGTATTTCATCATGAAATCATGACATTCGGCATCAATTCTAACTGAGAGAGATGTTTTGATGATATAAATGAATATAATTGTATAAATACATACTTGCTACGGCCGCGAATCAAATTCTGATCAAGATACAACCTGACACTGACCTGCATATTGCAAAAAAGGTTAGAAAATTGGAGCCTGGAGCTTCCTTCTTAACGCGAATGCTCCGCTTATACCTACTGTATAGTACATTATGTGCTCAACTCACAAAGAAAGCAAAGAGAATTCGGAACAAGAAAATATAAAAATACATTGTTTGTTATTAGATGGATTATTGCCAACTGATGATTTTTACTTTATACGATATTATAGGGCAAAAACATGTAGGTACCTACTTATGCCATTTTACTAAACATCTTGTAGAACAAACATCAATTTGTACCTAATGCACTCGTAATTTAAAAATAAAATATTTTTAATTTAGACCGAAATGCAATTAATCCGTGACGCACGCAGCAATGTTTCTTGAAAAATCAATTGTCGTAAGTGCAACGTGCAACAGGTTCCAGAGTTGTTCATTCGCTACAATTTAAATACTGTAAACATTTTATCAATTCAATATGCTAGGGAGACTTAAGCGAGTGTGATCAACCTGATCGAGAGCGTCTGGCACACACAGATTAAAACTGAACCTCCCTACTTACTACATATTTTACGTCGTTAACCTAAAACCTAAAACCTGCGTAGTAACTTACGTATTTCTATATATTATAATGTACTCTGTGCTTACGTAGTAGTTGCCAATAATCAATTAGTAGGTAGGTACCTACTCATCCTCACGATCATACTTATTTAGAACAAATCTTGTTGACACAGACCACAATACCACACCACCGCATATTCGGTTATAGAACATTTCGCGCAGCACGGGTGAGCGCTCGTCCAATGACTCGTAATGGCGTCATGGTGACAGGACAGCGGGATCTATCACCGCGGTGATCGTTCACCCGATTCTGGTGAAAGCAAAGCGCCGGTGAGCCTTCACCAGCGCGCCGGTATGCGGCTGACAGCGGGATCTATCACGAGAATCGGGTGATAGGTGATAACTCACGCGAATTTGAGAGAAAAAGCGCGGGAAAACCGAGTTTTTTTTTTTTAGTCTTGGAATCTTCCTTGTACCTACCTACATTCATAGATCATTTTCGTGTCTAAAAAAATAATGACTTAGCACATAACTCTAGCCCCCATTATTGTGTTGAAAAACACAAAAAGGTAGATTTTTTGAAATATTTCAATATTTTAAAATTATTCTATTTTGTGCAATTTTAATAATACACTAAAATATAGGAATTTATGGACAAACATTTCTATGTCAATTGTTTTGTTAGGGTAGCTATCATTTAGTTTTGTTGTGTTTTCCTACAAATAATAAATCAATAGACCATAGCATAAAAACCCAGACGTCTGGTAACTTTAGATATACATAAGACAGCTGGACTGCACCTTTTGGGGTGTCGCCATGGAAACGAGGGCCGTGTGATAACTTTAGATAAGTACATAAGACAGCTGGACTGCGCCTTCGGCGATAAATCGCTTAAAAGTGTAGGTATTTACTGTCATTTTTGACAGTAAATACCTACACGAGTACACGGTGCTCTATCGAGCGATTCAGGTCAGGGTTCCCAACTTAGGGATTTAGTCCCTAAATTTAGGGGCTAGAAGTGTTAAAAGAGACATTTTTAGAGACTGAAATTTTTTGGGGATCTTTTTATGGATTTCAAACAAAACTTGCAAAATCAAAAACAAAGCGTGTGTTTTCAGTTTTGTGCGGAACGCACGATATGAAACGAGTGAACTGCGCGGCGCATTCATTAATTCATGTCACTCAATCAGTGAGTTAAATTGGATAAATCAAAGAATGACGTCGAATCGGAATGGAATCAATTGCAAAATAAAACATGGACACATGTGTCAAATTCATCAGCTGCATTCTATGCAGAAGTTTAGAACGATTGCGATGCTGGTAACTGCAAACTATTTGAAAATATTTCTAAATTTGCTTTAGCATTAGGTATTGACGCAGAAAAAGAAATGGCACGCTCGACAGAGGCATGATTGGAAACAGGCAGTTTCCAATTATGCCTCTGTCGAGCGTGCCTTTTCTATATATGGAACAATCAAAAATAAACTGAGGAACAGATTATCCCATAAAATGGTACAGAGTATCATGATGATACGATTTTCCCATCGGATTTATGGATCATGTGTAAAATTTGATCCCGCAGTGGACATGATCAAGTACTTCAATGTACGTATGTTTGACTTCAAAAATAAGACGTCAAACAAAAACGAGGAACAGGATGATGATGCGGTTCTGGAAATAATTACCAACTTTGTATGATTGTATTTACCAATAAAATATTTTACTAACTTACTTGGTAACGTTTTATTTTATGAGCAGTAGGTAGGTAGGCATATAAAATTCTATTTTGGGATTTTTAGGGAAATTCAGAAAACAACTTGGGGAAAATATTTAGTAAAGGTTGGTAACACTGGTTCAGGTGAACGCAGCGCGGGAAAAAGCTGGAGGCTTTTTTTTGGTCAGCATTCAGAATTTGTTTATTTGTTTTTTTTTTTAGATAATTTCGTGTCTAAATCCTAAAGATAATGACATAGCACCTAGCCCCAAACTCTCAACTATAATACTAGTACGAGTACCTGCATGACCGATTTTTTTTGGTAAATCGTTTTTTTGGAAATGAAACCTAGCTAGATCGGTTTATCGCCAGTATTAGATTATTATTATTAAATACATAAAGTTGGTGCAATTTTAATTAAATTTTTTGTTAGCATATTGTAGGTTCTTATCTACATGTGTTTAGGTACTAATAGTCGGCAATAATAGAATGATAGTAGAGCTCACTGACTGAGCTTGGAAATTTTTATTGTTTTATGTAGATAATATTAGGTGCCATCGATGTTCACTTTTTTTGTATAGTTTCATAAAATAAGAAATTAGATAGCCTAAGCACAAACCTTATTAGTTATTACATACATATAGGCCTATCATCACCTTATCTACATATATCTAGGTAGTTTGGAGGAGCTTGTGTCCAAATAATAACTACCTATCGCAAAAGTTGATTTTCGAGGTTAAGCAACACTTGCCAAGGTCGGTACGTGGATGCATGACCATTTTCAAAGCTTTACAACAATCTTTGAAAATGGTCATGGGTAATCAGAAGCCAGAAACCAAGTGGAAGTCGACCTCAATTTATAGTTGGGAAAAGGTTTGGCAGATTGATTGAACACTGATCTAGTTTGGTTTGGAAATATTCAGCTTGGTGAGGACAGAAATAATATCTCATAATATTAAAATTTTAATAATTTGTATCACATGATCAAAAAAGACTAAAGGTGTCTGCCGGGTTCCAACATCTTGGGACTTGCACTGGGACATCATGAACAAATGTCGAATAGATGCCTGGCTGGCAGATGATCAGCTGCTTCTAGCTGGAAACATTATGTAAATATTAATAAAATTAGCATTCATAATACTTATTTGATATATTTTTTCCTAGACTAACAGGTACTTAATAGGTAATAAATACAGCAAATCATTACATATTATAACTGTCTGAACTGAATACATCAATTACAACATTATTCCTATATTCACAGTACAATCTTTCATCAGCTCAGAAAGCACATTAAAGCCGTTGGTCGTGGCTGTTATTCGCAGATCAGTCTTACCAAGGGGTAACATAGTTGGAAACGGCTAGGTTGATTGTAGAAGCAAGCAAGAGCACAGTCATGCACCATGCTTAAGGTTGGTTGGTTATATAGGTTTCAAAAATATTTAGCTTAACTTGGAGAATCATTAGGATTTATGTGATCAAATCAAGGAGACTGCTTGATAATAATTGTTTGTTAGTTTCTTCAACTCCTGCTGAGCGTATTGAGCACTGTTGGCTCATCTGCTGAGAGATAGAACACACAAGAATACTAATTATCAAAATGATACATTATGATTTTCTGGTCTGGTCATGCATACCAAATGTTATGCACCTTGCGTGCGTACGTACGTATGTATAATATTTTGGCTCCACTGTACTTTAGCGTCGGTTCGTGCGGGGCTTCACAATTTTACTGCTTGCACATCTGTTTAAGTAAAACACTTTCGTAAAATATTACACTGCGGAGACGTCTAATTTTTGAGAAAAAAATGCCGAAAGTTTCAGAAAATTACAATAAAATTGACATTTTGCCACAGATAATGTACGAATTTCATTCCTAGGTCGTTTCGTTTTACGTTTAGACAAATCGACAATAGATTTTAATGGTTTTTAGTGTAAATATTGTGAGTTTTTACCTTTTATTCATTTTTAAATATCTGCTACCATCATGAACTCAATTATGAAGCAAATATAATAAAATTAAATTTTAAAAAGTTGTACTATTTTTTATTTACTATAGAGATCGTGAGTAACGAAACGTAATCGAATGTAATTATAATTACCGCGAAAAAAACGTTTTACAGTTGTTACTCTTACTTGTCGTATGTTTTCACAGTCGAGAGCGTCTATCGTACTCCTGTTTCTAACTAAGATTGATTGAGACCACTGGCTCCCCGATGAAGTGCTAAGTGTCGTGCAAGTGTTGGACTCTATTGAGCTAGTGGCAATGACAATTTAGGGTGCAAGAGCGAGCGAAGCGAGCTCGGGACTTGGGGCACCCCGACTCGGACAGGTTAGGTTAGAAGGGGATGGCGGGGTCAAGAGAGCGAGCGAACAGACCCCGCCATCCCCTTCGTGGTTATTTTTTTATAAACCACTCAGAAGTAGGAGCCCCGCGAAGCGGGGCTCCGTCGACACGGGACTCCATCGACATGCATACATACATCGGGACTTAGGGCACCCCGACTCGGACAGGTTAGGTTAGAAGGTTCATAATAATAAAATAAAAAATGCGATTAACCTGACCTGACCTTGACCTTGGGGTTTTAATCTTGACGTTGAACATGTCATTGACCGTATTATTGCTTAGAAATAAACTTTAGACCCGTCACGTGATCTTGTTTACCCTTCATTTTTCACCGATTTCAAAAAAAAATTGGCAATTTTTTTCTCGGCCCCTATGGTTTTCCGCACTTTGGGGTTTTCAAATTTACACTAAAAAGGGTATCCTCTACCCAAAAAAAATACCTACTATAAAAACGCGACCGACGCTAAAGTACAGTGGTTCCCACTTTAAATACTTTCCTTTTAATATCGGCTCTCTGCTCCGTCCACTGCACGCACAAGTATATTCCCGCCCGCAGCTACTCGACTCCTCTGTCAGTTCGGGGGAATACCACTCGCTCCCCGTGCCTGGATATTAGGACTTTGAGACGACAGAGTGTTATTTTACTATTCACATACACTACACTGACCAAAAAAAAAAGCTCATAAATTTCCCGCGTTTTGCATTCACCTGAATCGCGTGATAGATCACCGTGTACTCGTGTAGGTAGGTATTTACTGTCAAAAATGACAGTAAATACTTACACTTTTAAGCGATTGATCGCCGTAGGTGCAGTCCAGCTGTCTTATGTACTTATCTAAAGTTACCACACGGCCCTCGTTTCCATGGCGACACCCCAAAAGGTGCAGTCCAGCTGTCTTATGTATATCTAAAGTTACCAGACGTCTGGGTTTTTATGCTATGGTCTGTTGATTAATTATTTGTAGGAAAACACAACAAAACTAAATGATAGCTACCCTAACAAAACAATTGACATAGAAATGTTTGTCCATAAATTCTTATATTTTAGTGTATTAGTAAAATTGCACAAAATAGAATAATTTTAAAATATTGAAATATTTCAAAAAATCTACCTTTTTGTGTTTTTCAACACAATAATGGGGGCTAGAGTTATGTGCTAAGTCATTATTTTTTTAGACACGAAAATGATTTATGAATGTAGGTAGGTACAAGGAAGATTCCAAGACTAATAAAAGAATCGGTTTTCCCGCGCTTTTGCTCTCAAATTCGCGTGAGTTATCACTTATCACCCGATTCTCGTGATAGATCCCGCTGTCAGCCGCATACCGGCGCGCTGGTGAAGGCTCACCGGCGCTTTGCTTTCACCAGAATCGGGTGAACGATCACCGCGGTGATAGATCCCGCTGTCCTGTCACCATGACGCCATTACGAGTCATTGGACGAGCGCTCACCCGTGCTGCGCGAAATGTTCTATAACCGAATATGCGGTGGTGTGGTATTGTGGTCTGTGTCAACAAGATTTGTTCTAAATAAGTATGATCGTGAGGATGAGTAGGTACCTACCTACTAATTGATTATTGGCAATTACTACGTAAGTTAGGTACTACGCAGGTTTTAGGTTTTAGGTTAACGACGTAAAATATGTAGTAGGTAAGTAGGGAGGTTCAGTTTTAATCTGTGTGTGCCAGACGCTCTCGATCAGGTTGATCACACTCGAATTTACAATATTTAAATTGTAGCGAATGAACAACTCTGGAACCTGTTGCACGTTGCACTTACGACAATTGATTTTTCAAGAAACATTGCTGCGTGCGTCACGGATTGATTGCATTTCGGTCTAAATTAAAAATATTTTATTTTTAAATTACGAGTGCATTATGTACAAATTGATGTTTGTTCTACAAGATGTTTAGTAAAATGGCATAAGTAGGTACCTACTCGTACATGTTTTGCCCTATAATATCGTATAAATTAAAAATCATCAGTTGGCCATCTAATAACAAACAATGTATTTTTATATTTTCTTGTTCCGAATTCTCTTTGCTTTCTTTGTGAGTTGAGCACATAATGTACTATACAGTAGGTATAAGCGGAGCATTCGCGTTAAGAAGGAAGCTCCAGGCTCCAATTTTCTAACCTTTTTTGCAATATGCAGGTCAGTGTCAGGTTGTATCTTGGTCAGAATTTGATTCGCGGCCGTAGCAAGTATGTATTTATACAATTATATTCATTTATATCATCAAAACATCTCTCTCAGTTAGAATTGATGCCAAATGTCATGATTTCATGATGAAATACTTACATTCGGCATCTATTATAACTGAGATAGTGTGAGTAGTTATAAGAAACTGCAACTATTTAACTCGACCGACGATAGTTTCGCCTTTTAAGCCGTCTTCAAACCAGTTGCGACGACTACCGTTTTCTGCAACCATTTTTGTCGTCGGAAAAACGGTTGTGTTTCGTCCACCTAAAATGCGACAACGACCTTCCACGGCCACCACTAGTCCAGTAAGATAAATAAAAAATCAAATAAGTAAAATGGTTTATTTTCATGTTTTAATAGTTATAGGTAATGTTTAGACACATACACACACGCATGCACATATTTCTTTAATAAATTTGAAAATTTCATTAAATTCAGCATTTAAATAATAATTTGGTAACTTGATTGTCGATAAATTGAAAATTTAATGTTTCGTCCATCCCTAGTTACACTGACAGCTCACTTCGACACTCACTTCGTTCAAATTTTCACGGGGAGATTTTTACAGAATCGACCGGCAGCAGATTTAGGCATTAACCGTGATTGTGATCATTGGTACATAGACAATGAAGCAACACATCACATCACAAGTCGAGGAGATCTATTTCAAGATTTTATTGAACCTCACACAGTAACTACGGCCGACGGAAACACGATAAAGGGCTGTTGGAAAAGGCACAGTCCGTGTAGAGACCAATGTTAAAGGAAAACGTGACTTCCTTTTGTTAAGAGATGATTGGTATGTTCCCCAGATTAGCAAGAACCTTTTCTCTGTGCTTAGTACACAGGACAAGAACCCCTCAAGTATTTTTGAATCGCGGGTCACAACATGTTCCATGATGATCAATGGTAAGGTTGTCTTAACAAGAAAAAGGCAAAGGTATGGCGATTTGTATAAGTTAGACTGCAAAGCCCAATACATGTGCTGATTTTTCAGTCAAATTATTGAGCATGGAGATACGCTGCAGTTATGGCACGAGCGTATGGGACATCAAGGCAAGAGACATATCAAAAGTTTGATAGAGAAGGAGTTAAGAGTGAAGACATCTAACAGTGGAGATTTATGCGAAGGTTGTATCTTTGGTAAAGCCCACAGAAAAACCATTTGGTGTTCGCCAAAAGGCAACAAAACCTGGTGAGCGCATACACTCAGATGTCTGTGAAGTGTGGACCCTTTCCCTATGAATGTAACTGGATATCGATACTTTGTACTGTTTAAGGACACACGATGCAGATATGTATACTTCCTTAAAATAAATCTGAAGTTCCTGAAAAGTTAATACAGATGATGTCTGAGGCTAGAAATGCTGGACATACTATTATCGAGGTTTTAAGCAATAATGGAGGCGTATACGTTAACAGGAAAGTACTAGATCTACTTGAACAAGCTGGAATAAAGCAAAAACTCTGCTTTTTTTTCTAATTATGCCGTACAGTCCTGAACAAAATGGGTACTGAAAGAGATAATCGCAATAGAGTCGAATCTGCTATAGCAATGAATACGCGCATGAGGAAATTCTTCACGAGTTTGTGGGCTGAGATGGTAAACACTGCTGTTTACATACTAAACAAGACAGGACGTACCTACTTCAGTGGAACACAAGTCGCCTTATGAACTGTGGCTTAATAAGAAGCCTCAGATAAAGCACCTGAGGATAGTCGGTTCATCTTGCTATGCGCATGTACCCAAGCAGAGAAGAAAGAAATTACAAAAGAAAGCTACACGGTGCATTTTATTTTTATAATAATAATAAATAATCTGTGGCCCGCCCAAAGAGTATAATAATGGCCCGCCTGTCAAGCCGACTGTCATAATTTTTTCCAAAACTAATTTATATTTATTATCTTGTTTAAAATAGTGAAATTAAGACCGAAAACGAGAGAAAAAAAAATAACAATATTACCCAGTGCAAATCATAGTCAAAAACAGTGACATGAGAACTACAAAATATAATGGACATTGCGAAAATGCTGACTAGAAACCGGGCCAAATTGCTGACCACACACCCAACATCTTCGGGTTCGTCGCTCAGCTCCGCCTCGCTGAGCTCGAAGGGGTCTGTCAGACTCTGACTAAAAACCATCCCGGTGTTCCTTCCCACACCTGGACCGGGGATCGTTAGAGCTAATACGACTTCCATGATCCCCGGCTGGCGCCGGCCCGCCTACGCGGGCCACCTCTGGCCCGCGGGGAGAGTGAGGTGTCCTCTCCCCGCGACGTCTAAAAGGGGGGCGCGCGTGGAACACTACGCGCCGCCTCCTCGGGTCCTGCTGGATAAGGGGCGGCGGACGACCCCGAGTCCCTCCAGACCTGTTTATGGGGGCTGCAAGAGGGCGTTGTCCGCCCTCCGCCGACACCCGGTACGCCTGCTGCGGATCGGGAGAGTGGCCACGGCCTCCCTCTCCCTCTCCGCAGCCTCCTTCTGCGAAATTACGGCTTCACAGAAGGAGATCACCGCATCCCACGACTCGGCGCTCCCGACCATCGAACGTGCGACGGCCGGCAACGACAGGTCGGGGCCCACTTCGGATACGAGGACACGGCGCTGCTCCTCCCATGCGGCACACTCTGCCAGTGTGTGCTGCGCCGTGTCCTCCCGACAGTCGGTGCAGTGATGGCACCGAGCGTCCGGCTCCCTGTTTATGCGACACAAGTACTTCCCGAAGCAGCCATGCCCCGAGAGCACCTGCGTCGCTCGAAACGACAGGGAGCCGTGCTTCCTCCCGAGCCATTCGTCTAGCACTGGTCGGATCGCGTCGACGGTAGCAAGACGGTAGGGCGCGAAAGCCTATCCCGCCATTCCGCCACCATGACCTCGCGGAGCTGTGACCGACGCAACTCGATCTCGCGCTGCATCGGTTCACCGCCCCGCGTCCGCACCTCCTCGCGTCACCGGTACAGTGAGGCGAGGACTCTCGCCTCTAAGTCCCAGGGCGGAGATCCGGCCAGTGCACAACCCGCCTCGTAGGAGATCGTGCGATATCCCCTGATAGCCCTGACGGCCATCGCCCTCTGCGGTCTTCGCAGTATCGCGATGCTGCCGGCCGTCAGGTCAGAAGCCCACACCGGGGCCCCGTACAGGGCCATGGATCGCACGATCCCCAAGTACAGCCGCCTACAGGCGGTGCTCGGGCCCCCCAAATTGGGAAGTAGCGTTGCTAGCGCACCCGCGACGTGTCAGAGAGTGGTCAGGTCATATCACACCTCCTTTACATGGATGATCTGAAACTCTTTGCCCGCAACAACTTGCAACTGATGAAGCTACTGAAGGTAACAGAAACCTTCAGTAGCGCCATCAGGATGGAATTTGGTGTGGACAAATGTGCAGTCATGCATGTAAAGTGAGAATCCGTGGGAACTCAACTCTCGGATACCATATACCTTAGATCCCTCTGCTCAACCGAAACCTACAAGTATTTGGGTACGTCGGAAGCGTTAGGCATCAAAACTGCTGACGTGAAACAGTCGTTGAGGGAGCGCTTCTTTGGCCGCCTGAATAAAGTACTAAATAGTCTTTTATCAGGCGGGAACAAGGTGCCCGCCTTCAACGGTTGGGTCATGCCGGTATTGATGTACTCTTTCGGCATACTCAAATGGACTCAGACCGAACTTGACGCCCTGGATAGGAGGGTCCGCACACTGCTGACCGCAAATCGCATGCATCACCCACGATCATCGGTGATGAGGCTGTATATCCCGCGGAAGTATGGGGGTCGTGGCTTCTTAAACGCTAATACCCTACACAACCGCGAGGTATGCAGCCTTAGGGAATACTTCCTCAAAGCCGACGTGAGTATGCATCGAGATGTGGTCGCTGTGGACAAGCGCCTCACCCCGCTCTCCTTGGCAAACGAGAACGGGCGCAAACCAATAGTACCGGATACTAATGACCGCAGGGAAGTATGGCAGAGCAAGGAGCTTCACGGACGCTTTTACCGGGTCCTACATGGGCCCGATGTAGATCTGTTAGCGTCCGTATCCTGGTTACGTTTTGGTGACCTCTTCGGGGAACCGAAGGTTTTGTCTGTGCGATTATGGACGAAGTTATGATGACGAATAACTACCGGAAATATATTGTGAAGGACGGTACGGTTGACATCTGTCGGGCATGCCACCGGCCTGGGGAATCAATCCGACACATTATTTCTGGTTGTTCTCGTCTAGCTAACAGAGACTATTTGCATAGACACAACCTTGTAGCTAGGATTATCCACCAGCAACTTGCTCTTAAATACAATCTTGTGGAATCCGAAGTACCGTACTATAGGTATGAGCCCGACCCAGTTCTCGAAAATGGCAATATCACGTTATATTGGGATCGATCTATCATCACTGACAGGACTGTTGTTGCCAATAAGCCTGACATAGTGGTGATAGATCGACAAGAGCGTCGCACAATGATTGTTGATATAGCGGTCCCTCATGACGAGAACCTCGTGAAAGCTGAGAAAGATAAACAAACAAAATATCTTGATCTGGCTCGCGAGGTTGTCGACATGTGGGAGGTGGATACAGCAGTCATTGTGCCGACGATAGTCGTGACGGCCAATGGCTTAATAGCCAAGAGCCTCGACGAACACCTAAGGAGGCTCTCGTTAGGCGCCTGGATCAAGGGCTTGATACAGAAAGCGGTACTCCTAGACACGGCTCGTATGGTTAGGAGATTCCTTTCTCAGGAGCCCTGACCACCGGTAGCTTGGACACTATCCCGATACCGATGGGCTACTATTTTTTATATTTTTAAATGTTTTTATATTATTTTATATTTGAATATTTAAAAATGTAAATAATATGTATATAAAGTTAAATAAATGGATAATAATAATAATAAATTTATTCATATCCAAAGGTTACAGATTTAATTTAAATGGTTAACAAAAGTGGTAACAAAAAACAGCTAGTGCATGAGATAAGGAAGTGATCTATGCTACAAAAAATCTGTATACAATAATTGGTGAGCCCTGCCTCTCAAACTAGGGCTACCTGTATCTTGAAAGACAGTGTTCAGCTATGGGGTTAGCACGATAAGATTATACAAATTAAAGGTATGTCGATCTACCAAGCGATATAGAATCTATAATCTATCTATAATCTAATTTTTAATTGGATACAACAATGATGATGGATACAGACTTTGGAATCGGGAAAGAAATTCGTTAGTCCGATCTAGGGACGTTATTTTTGATGAAAAACGCTAGAGACTTCAATGAATGAATACCCTAAAGCATTCTGCAGTCCGGAAAATACAATTGACAAAGAACTCCTGTTATGATACCTAATAGTCGATGAAACTGATATGGATAAAGGTGATGTCGCAGAAGAGTTTCGTGACGCAGAAAATGTTATAACTGAACAGTCTATAGAATCGGAGGGGAATGGAAACGTTAACGAAAATGATAATATCGTTGATGAATATCAAGATAATGTCAATGGTGAAATTATCGCAGACGAACGTGAAGATGTGTTCCCGGAATAGATGATACTTCGAGACCGTTCTTTGTTACGTCCTCCAGATAGATTCAAAGACTTTGTTATGAACGCGATAATGGGATATAATAAACCAGAAACGTACGCAAAGATGCGATCAGAAGCCCAGATAAAGAGCTATAAGGAAAAGGCCATGGACAGCTAAGCTAGTGAATCTCCCCAAAGGCAGAAGGCTTTACCTAATAAGTGGGTTTTCAAAGTCAAGATGAATGCTAATGGCTCTACAGACAAGCACAAGGCTAGATTGGTGATAAAAGGCTTTCATCAAAAGAAAGGTAAAGACTACATGCAGACCTTTAGCTCTGTGACCAGAATGGCAACTGATCGCTCAGTGATTAGTACAACAGCGAGCGAAGGCATGTCGATGAGACAGTTCAATATTTCGACTGCCTTCCTGTATAGATCGTTAGATGAAAAGATCTTCATGAAATAACCAGAAGGTTATAATGACGGCTCCGGTCAAGTATGTTTTCTAAAGAAGAGACTACGGGCTGAAGCAAGCACCACGGTGCTGGAACCGGTGTATTCTAGATTATTTCAAAGAAATCGGTTTCAAGGCAAATGAGGTAGAGCTTTGTCTTCTGATATGAAAAAGGGGATGTGGAAAGCTTATAGTAGCTTTTTACGTCGATGACGGTCTGGTCGTCGGATCAAATGACACACTGATAGACAAGTAGATGGAGGAGCTCAAATGTCGTTTCAAAGTAACCACAAAAACTACGTCCTATTTTCTTGGAGTCGAGATAGAAGGCAGAGGAGATGAAATTAATATATTCCAAACGTCGTATGTACATAAGATCTTGCGAAGATTTGGAGTGGACTCCTGCAAACCGGTCTCGACACCGATTGCAAAAGACGGTACATGAAGCGAGAAAGTGGGCATGAGTTATATGAAAGATAACTACAGGCAAATTGTTGGAGCCTTGGCTTACTTGATGGTATGCACTAGGCCTGACATTGCATATGCTGTAAGTGTAGTGTCACGAAGTCTGGAAAAGCCAGAAGAAAGACTGTGTCCGACTGAAGCGCATAACGCTATTTTTGCAGTACACATCAGATCTAGGTATCATTTACAAGAAAGATTACAAACAAGGCATTTTGGAATGCTATAGTTATGCTAATCATGCAGGAGATGTCAGCACTGGTAGATCCACTAGTGGAGTTCTGTGCATGTATGCAAGAGGAGCGGTGTCGCGGCTAAACCAAAGACAGGCAAGCGTTTCAATTTCGACCACCGAGGCTGAAGTTGTAGCCGCTAGTAAAGCAGCCAGAGGGACTGTTTGGCTATCTCGTCTTACGAGTGATCTTGTCGCTCATAAGGAGATTCCATACATAAGAGTGGATAACGAAGCTGCAATCAGGCTGGCTGAAAATCTCGAATTCCATCGACGGACTAAGCATATCCGGGTTCGACATTTCTTTGTGAGAGAATTGGTGACTGGCGGTGAGCTAAAAGTCGATAAGGTATCTAGTGAAGATCAGCTGGCAGATATCCTAACCAAGCCACTAGCAAGACCGAGGATTAGAAAGATCTTTGACCTATTGATTGTCTCTTGTGTCAAAGAAAAAATAAAAATCTCGTTGTTGTTCCTAAGTTTTTTTTTTAGTGAATATTGTTTTATATGTTTTTGTGAATATACGTATTCTTTTGGATAATTTTCGTCTTCTGTTCCACCGTAATTTCAAAACGAATTTGCTTCGCTCGCCTTTGCTAGTCAAGATTTTCATTCGAGTCAACAAAGTAACTTGTATGGATATAAATATAGAAGCAAACCTTTTTTTTGTGGGGTGGGAAGTCATCCAATGAGTTATCCCGCTCTGAGTGGAGCGGGAGGGCGTGTCAGACTCTGACTAACACCCACCCCTGTTTCTTCCCTGCCTGAGTGCCCAAGGGTGTGGTAACTCATGAGAATTTATCCGCTACCACTTTTTTTTTTGGGGGTTGGGAAATCATCCAATGACAACTCCCGCTCTGGGTGGAGCGGGAGGGCGTATCAAACTCTTACTGACCTGCCTGCCTGCTCTTACTGGCCTGGTGCTGATCGGACGGCGAGCTACCCACTGCTCACCGTCCACAGGCCCGGGTCTACGGTGGCCGGAGATCGTCTCGCGAGGTTCTACGCCCAGTACCTCTCCTGCGGTGTTAGCGGCCGGGGCCGTGAGGGTCACTCCGTTGTGCTTCCCTCACGCGTCCCGCCTCCGCCTTCGCGAGCATTACCTCTTCGCAGAAGGCGGAGACTGCCTCCCATTCCGTCTTGCTCCGTACCATGACCTGAACCAGGGCCGGGCGCGAGAGGTCGCCGCCACCTATCGCATCCACGAGGACACGGCGGTGCTCCGCCCAAGCGGGGCAGACCTCCACCGTATGCTCCACCGTGTCCTCTGGGCGATCCGCGCAGTGGTAACACCCCCGGGTGTTACCTCCCGCCCAATCTGATGCAGGAACCTCCCCGAAACAACCGTTTCCGGTGAGGACCTGCGTCAGGTGGAAGGTGAGGACGCCGTGACGCCTCTCCAGCCACTTAAAGAGGGGCACTACCGCCGCAATGGTGGCGTGCCCAGCGCTGGATTGCGACAGTCACTGTCTCCATGTCGCCATGAGATCCTGCCGGAGCTCCATCCGCCGAGCCGCGAGGTGTCGCGGCAGGAGAGTTTCGCCCCGGCGTTTGGCCTCCTCGCGCCACTCCCAGAGCAGTGCGAGGACCTTGGCCTCCAGATCCCACGGCGACAGTCCGCCAAGGAGGCTCGCCGCCTCACAGGAGACCGTGCGGTATCCTCGGATGATCTGCTACCCCTAGGCATATAGAAGCAACCTCAGTATACATCCATACAGATTCGGTTGTTAACCCTTGATAGCTAACGTTCGTCAAAATGACGACTAGTGACAAGCATCTAATAAATATCTCCCTCTCCCTTTCTAATGGTTTTATCTACACACTCGCGGTTTCGCGCCAACTTAGTGACTGCTAGACTGCGTCGCTGGTTTTTTTTTTATCGCGGTAAGTACTTTTATTTTTGAGATACCTACTGCATACTCGTCATTTTGACGAATGGTTAGATACTTACAGTTGACTTGTCTTATGATGCATACGATTAATTTTAAAGTTTTTTCCTTTACTCTATACTATATTTTTAAACCAAAAAAAGAAGAAATTTTTAGACCTAAAATCATTGTAAGATTTTGCGCCTTAATGCATGATCTCAAAAAAGCATGTGACATTTGTGATTTAGTACGAAAACGTTAAAAAAATATTCGTTTTGTAATGATTATCTACAATGTATATCCCCTAATTCCTATAAATCTAATAAAACTGATTAAACTAAATAAAAATTTAAAAAAACACGTTATAAAATGGTCGTCAAAAAGTCGAATGGTTAGCTTACCTTATAAGTTCAGGAACGTTAGCAGGGTTAAAAATCCTCGGTATTAGCGCGTTAAGAAATCGATAATGTTCACATTAAGGCCAATTGTAATTGCTTTTGACACGATAGTAGCGTAATAATGAAAACAGCTACTGCTGAACTTCACTCGAGAAAATCTCGCTGAAAACTCCTTTTCTTTTTGTTTAAGTTGGAACAGGCTAAGGTCAGAGACCATGCTGCCTAGTCATCAGTAGCATATTTTTATTTATTTTCCATTAGAATGCAGATGTAACACATTCTGATGTTTTTTTGCAGTATTTGGCAACAAATGTGTCGAGTTAGCCTTCCGGGCAAACTTCGCTGAGGTAGTCAATACTACAATAAGATTCTCAGCTCCATTTTACCGAAATCGCGCCTGTGTCAATTATTCCACTTATTGTCCAGTTGCGTAGACACTTGAAACACAAAACTACACTAATTTCACATTACAATATCCACTATGAATCAATAAGCGAATATTTAAAACAGCCTTCACTCGAAAAAATCCCGAAAATTAAAATGGAGCTGAGAATTTTATTGTAGTATTGACTACCTCAGCGAAGCTTGCCGGGAAGGCTAACTCGACACAGTTGTTACCAAATACTGCAAAAAACATTGTTACTATTGTTATTATTGTTACATTGTTGTTATTTTATTGGACAAAAAATACACTACTGATGACTAGGCAGCATGGTCTTTCACCTTAGCCTGTTCCAATAGGAACAAAATTAAAATGTTTTATGTTTTCTATTTCTATGTAATTTAATTTTGTCTCATGAAATTATATTCTCTTTGTGTCTCATTTTTTTAGTTGATCACTTGATCAAACTTGATCATCAATAATTCATCGTATTAACCTAAAGATTAGTATTAACATAGATTTCAACGGTGCGATACACAATTACAGATACTAATTTCCTCCGGACTTCATACCTATGAATTATTGTATGAATATAATACTTAGAGTGTGTACCGTGTGGTATACTGTTCTCTTTGGTGTACTCATGTACTGTGTCAACAGTCAACTCGGATCCGAATCGTGTTTCAATTGCTAGGATAAAATGGATAAGATATTTCAAATAGAATCACTTGAAGTATTCCAAAATGTAAGTAAAACGCAGCAAGGTTTATTAATTTTAACATTATTTGAAACATCCGAGTCCTTGAGAACCCCTTAGAAATTAACATTGAATCTCGTTCAGTGTAACTGGCCTCAAACCAGCCTTAAAACCGTCAATGGATTGAACATTTTTAATACAATTATCATTTTCTTTCAGCACATGTTTTCCCAAGTCAAAGGTGTGCGGGGAGTAGCTTTTATTACAAGCTTTTTACAATATTTTGTTAATGTTAATCTAGTTTAGTTTAGTTGTTTCAAACATAATGACAACTCTGAATACCAAACAAGTCGCTGCTTATCAGCAAATTCATGACAAAAGGGTTACTGCACATCAAGCACACCACTGCACACACATCAAATTATTCTTGGACTTGAACTGGATTATCAGGATGTATTACTTTAGGTTCACCCTATTTTATCAACCAGGTTCAAATCCAGCCTCCAGATTGGTACTGTGCCATGCCTAGTGGAAAAATCCAGCCTGGGAATCTAACCCCATTAGGTAGGGTGAATTTAGAAAATTCAAGACATGATTTTTGAACTTTTACATCAGTTATGCTTCATCATCATCATCATCATTTCAGTTGTTATGCTTAAATAACAAAATTGTTTAAAAGAACATGTAACCAACATAATTGTCCTGGTTATAATAGCATGTGTAATAGTTAACTGGTGATTGGCTTGCTGCCATCTTTTCAAGAACACCTTATTATGGTTAATTATTTCTTGAAATGTTAGAAATAAAATAAATATTACTTTGGTTAGGGACTAAAACCTTTTCTGTGAATCCTGACGATAGGTACATTATGATTATGATATGATTAATATTTTTATAGGTCAACTCACTACATTAATTCTTGTTTCAGATAGCTCAACATATCATATCTAATTTGTATTATTCAGGATCAACTGATTCACTATCATCCCACTTAGAAGATGATGTGATTACATTGTCGAAACAGGATTTGATCTCAATCATATCCGATTGTAATTTTGATTTAGATAAAATTAAAGATGTAATTGACAGCAAAGGGTGGCCAGAAGAAAAACTGAAATGCTTTCATGAATTATTAGAATTAAACAAATCTGAAGTTCTTCATGCAGCTTTGAATCACTATACCAGTAGTTATTGTGACACAGTAGTTAATTTTGATTGGTATTTAAAAATGGTTCTTGGTACCAGTGAAATGAAAACATTAAAATATCCACTACTACAGTTGATGATGTCTACGTTGAATAAAAATGGGAAACAGAATAAAATTATGTATGATGCCAAAAAAGACATTTTATCAAAAATGATAAATGCGTTACAGTCTATACAATAAAGATATGTAACAAGTTCCTATGTATTTGTTTTATTTTTAACCAAAAAAAAAAACACTTTGTTCTGTCTTCTGTCTGTACGGCTTGTGTAACAAAGTTTAGTACTCTGTGCATTATTGGTAAAAGCACTTCGTCCGCGTAAATTTCAATTTTTTTATAGCATATTGTATTTGTCTCACCCCCAACGATGATAGAGCTTCAAACTAAAGACTTTTTTTTTAATCAAAATAATAGGGCTTTGTCGCACATGCGATTATGCCGCCCTGGTTAGCTTAACAAATATATCTTAGATAACTAGATCCATATTTTAACCTAATCTTAGCATCGCTAATTTGTAAAGTTCCCTAGCTGCGTCAGAAAGTGGTACAGCTAGAACACGTGAACGTTACCCCAGCCAGATTAATGTCGAAATTAGTCATATATAAATTATATAGATAATTAGTTGCCTAGCTTCTGTAATCGTGTTTTCAATACTTATACTACATAGCATTGATCCTCAACTTTACCATATATTTATTTCAAAATTAATGCTGCTGTATTTTCGACATAACGGAGGATCATGCTAAGCCATTTGAGGTAGTATAGACTTTAACCTGTATGTGGATATATAAACTGATTTATATATCAATAATTAGTTGCTTAGTTCAGTTTTATACCTGTAAAATTTCAGCGTAGTACATACAGTAATTAATGAGATAATAAAATAAAAGTCATTAGGAATAGCAAGACCTTGGTAACCCGACTATGTATAAGAGGTTACAAAAAAGCGACCGCGTAGTACATTATGCTATCTTCTAAAATATGTAGGATATTGTTACAAGTTTAGTACAGATGTGTACACAAGTGTTAAAACAAAACATGTTTTTAATTATTTTTTATTTACAGGTAAAATAATAATTTCAATAGAACATTTAAAATATTACTTAAAAACAATCACAGATAATATTTTTTAAAGCTACAAAATAACGTTTAAAGTAAGTCTCTAGAGCTCTTATTCAAAGTGTTAGGACATATTGAAGTGTTTTTATATTTAAATAAATAACCTTTGAACGGTACATTATTTTTTTCACTCACACGTCCGGAATGCCATGGTCATCCAAAAAAAAGTCCGCAGGAACGCCACGATGACCAGAGCGATCCACCCCGTTTTTTTGCTTTAAACCTTTTTTTTGCTGTGGGGGCGATGCTAGTGTGTTCTTACTTTATTGTTTATGGTACTCGACTAAATTCCGCGTCTTTTTGTTCTTTTTTAAAAATTTTTGAAATGTCGTCCGTCAACAGTCAGTGTCAACAGTCAACTTTGTGATTTAATTGGAATTTTCGTAAAATCCAACCTACATATGTTATCTATCCATAAAATCGGCAAAATTTCAAGGATTACGAATACATAAACTTCTCAGAGGTCCCGTCTGTGTTGAAAATACTAAAATTGAGAAACGGAACATGGAAACGGTGGAATGTTTACGTAATTATATAAATTATGTTTATTTTTTTTTAGTATTATTTACTTCATAATCTCTTAAAACATCGCTCGTAATGTCGAAAGTAGTTAATAATTAGTATTTACAAACACATAAAACAGTAAAATACAACGATAAAGTAGGTCAACATTCCATCTTCCCGTACCTTGACTCGATTTTGGCGGGAAAAAAATGAGAGAAAGGGGTGTTTTGTTTTGGTTTTCTGTGGTACCTATAATATATCGCCTAGTGACTTCTAGGTATCAAAAAATTGGTTATATAGTCTAGTTTAATAATAAATAGGTTTTAAAGGTACAAACTACAAAATTATTGGTAAGGGCATAAGTTAACAAATATTAACGTTTTTTTCTAACGTTTTTTTACGTTTACATTTCAATTGAAGTACTTTAAACACTTTATCATTCTTTAATTTTCACGTATGTCGATTCTCTATATTATCAGCAATACACACGTATTTTTTGTTTGCATATAGCTCCAGTAGTTTCTGAGATATTAAGCTTTAATTTAGCAACGAGCCGGGCGCTCGCGCGGCGCGAATGTTCGGGCGCTCCTGCCGTCGCGGGGGGGCCCGCGCGGGCGCTTGAATGGTGCACAACTAATTAAAACTAATTCTTAAGAAGTCATATACAAAAGATGATAAGAATCCGCCTATCCGTTTCAGATATCCAGCAAAACCACAAACGTTACTCCAGCAGGATCTCGAATAACTTTGCAACCGAAGAACGTACAAATACAAAATAAGTTGCAACATTTACCTCGTCTAGACAACTAATTATATAGCTAATACTTATTTCGATATTCCCATTAAAAAGAAAATGACTGGCTGCGGTAACGTTACCCCAGCAGGAAATGTTTTTGTGAAATAACTAAAAAACTATACTTAGTGCAACAAATTTGAAAATGTGTGCAACAATTACAGAAGCTAGGCAACTAATTATCTATATAATTTATATGACTAATTTCGACATTTATCTGGCTGGGGTAACGTTCACGTATTCTAGCTGTACTTACCACTTTCTGACGCAGCTAGGGAACTTTACAAATTAGCGATGCTAAGATTAGGTTAAAATATGGATCTAGTTTATTTGATTAGTTATCTAAGATATTTTGAAGATTTGTCCAGCCATCTTGAGTCACATCAAATTACGACGAAAATAGTCTAGAGTAACTTATAATTTTTTTAAAGAAATAAGACAAGTCGTATAAACGTGATGTTCAATTAAAAACCATTAAAGTCGTATAACTGCGCCATAGGCGAGTGGAGACGAGAGGTAATATGTAATGTGTATAACTCCAGCTTCCTCATAGATATGCCACTATTTAAGGCATATTAGCAGCAATCAAAGTTCCCGGTATTAATTTAGCAGCCACAAAAACTTCGTTAATATGAGTCGTTTAGTGTGTGTCAGCTGGAGTGACGTCACCCCACCCAGCTAAAGAGCTTTCTCATTCATTCAGACAAACCAGTGAGGCTATGGTTTTGGACTTAAGGTCGAAGGGCCAGGGTAGCCCGCGAAATTCAAATTTTTCTTACGATTTTTGCAATTTGCAGGTCAGTGTCAGTTTGTATCTTGGTAAAAATTTGATTCGCGAACGTAGCAAGTATGTATTTATAGAATTATAATCAATATCAATACAACTCTCTGTTAGAATTGATGCCAAATGTAAGAATTTCATGAAATCATGACATTTGGCATCAATTCTAACTGAAACTGCCTGCTACCTGAGTTTTTTAGTTTATTACGTGGAAACTACAAGGCATAGATCAAACGCGGATCCACCGTTGTGGGCACGATGGGCATGCCTACAACCTTAATAGACTTGTGACGTCACACTTTCACGGTCTGTTGAGGTTGATAGGCTAAACGCCAAAACACTGGGCCTGTATTCAAGCAATTATTTTCAGAGGCGATAGAGCAAGCAAAACAGTTGGATGTTACATTAAAATCTTCACGTACAGTTGCAAGGTTAACGAACAGGTCCAATTATCAGGCGAAATTGGCAGAAGAGTACTTTCGGAAATCAATTTAAATAACCTCTATTATATTCCATTATTAACGATTTGGGGCAGAGTTTTTTCTGGTGGTACTCGATCTGTTTCAGTTGGGAGTTTTTCTACCTTAACTAAATGTAAGTGTTGTGGGACTAGGATATCGATATCGAGACAGTGAGAAAAGTGGTCCAGGTGTAGCAACTATTCATTAACGATAGTGAATCAACTATTATAAATTAATAGCTACCGGTAGCTCATCTAGCCCCCAACCTAAGATTTGTACCCTCTTGTTTATCTTGTGGAAATCCTCATAGATGTCCTCCAATATGGGCTGGGGAGGGGTCTGTCAGACTCTGCCTGCCCAAAAGTACACGGTGTTCTGCTGCTACCTTTGGTTGGGGTGCTAAAGTACTTGCGCATTTCATCACGCTCCTCAGGCTGGGTGTTGGCCTGCAGAAATTCATGCGTACTTTGTCACCCTCAGCGGTTTTATACGGCCGCAATTCCTCTAGAAAGAGGCGTACATGGAACACGGCGCGCCGCCGTCTCAAGTCTTGAGCACAGTTGTGAGCGTATTTTGTGTATGTATATTATTCTCTATATGTATAATGTATCCGCATTTCTCTGTTTATATTCATGTCATTCTATTTTCTACTCCGCTCTATCCTGCATTTTCCTTTTGTTTCGAAAATCCTATAGTTTTCCAATGGGGGGCGAATGGTCGCGCGTTTTGGTGGCAAAAGGATGTAGATTTGGGACTTTCAAATGGTACTACGGCAAAGGCCGCGCGAGCGGCTGAGTGACGTAATTGCTCCTAATTGGCTGCTAGCGTTGGACCCCTCCGCTTGGCGTGCTAGTAGGTACGCCGATTGCTGCTCCTCGGCCATTTTCTCCTGGGACACCTCGACACCGCATCGCATCTCTGAGTCGCAGCTAAATGGCGCGCACGCGCTTTATAGTTAAACGAGTTTAATTTCATCGTCGCGTAATTAAAATAAAACAATAAAGGCCTAAAATAAATCTCCGCGAACCCCTAATAATAAACCAATAAATAGTTCTTCAATCAACACAAGAAAAAGCTTCAGCTTCTCTTCGAGCTCCATGTCCGTGACTACCGCCGGCCCACCAACGCCAATCGCTTCCATATTTGGTAAATAATTAGAACTCAATTGGTACTAATTAGTACTCGAACAACAGAATTAGTACCTTAGTAGTTTTCGAGAAAATCGACTTTGAAGGTGGTCCGGCGATAGTCACACTCCGTTCAGCAGGACCAACATCAGCGCCGAAAAACGGGGCATGCTACTAATAGGGGAATAGTAACAAACAGTTCAATATGTATATTACTATTCCGACATGTACCTACGTAACTACCGCAGGACCACCATCGCCAATCGCTTCCATATTTGGTAAATAATTAGTACTCAATTAGTACTAATTAGTACTCGAACAACGGAATTGGTACCTTAGTAGTTTTCGAGAAAATCGACTTTGAAGGTGGTCCGGTAGTCACGCTCCGTTCAGCAGGACCACCATGAGCGCTGAAAAAGGGGGCATGTTACAGCTATTCTAAGTATACAAATAATTAGTACCCTTGTATGTCAATCATTTCGTAAAAAAATTAGAACTGAAGCATTTGTATTTACAGAGAAATTAACGATGATTATTTCGCGCCCTCGTTCAGCAGGACCACGACTTTCAATGTTGATTCCAAGTTTGAGGAGCTTGTTGCTTTCCTCAAACCTACATAGAAAATTAGTAACCTGCAAAATAAAATTAGTACCCAAAATTAGTACTCCAGAAGTTTACGAGATATACTAGACTACCGCCGGACCAATGGCATGGGCTAAGTGTTGTATTTTAAGAGAAATTAGCTTTCATTATTTTTCCATACCTACTAAATCTCCGCGTATAACCCGATGAAATTAAGTTGTCAACGGTATTGACAACTTAATTTTGGAACTGTTAAGTGGATGTCGTGGCCGGTGCCTGCATGCCTAGGGGTAGTGGATAAATTCTGAAAATGAGTTACCGCACCCCTGGGCACTAAGGCAGGGAAGGAACAGGGGTGGATGTCGGAATAGTAACAAACAGTTCAATATCTATCATTTTTATACGCATTGTGTACCTAGGTAAGTATGTTTTTTGTGGCATGTCGCGCAGGTTATTTACCGAAGTAGAGTGTTCGCGAAGCGTGCTGTCGTGGTATATCGAGTTCTTTTTTTATTCGTTTATGGTTTGAAGACTTTTTTAGACAAATAAATAAATGAACATGCAATTTCACAAAGGTCACATGTCTCATTATTTAAAGGTTTCAGAAAACAAAAAAAACATAAATTATTTCCTGAGTACATAAGTACCTATAATATTTATTTACAAATGAGTTTCTTTTTAGGGCTAATTAGCAATCGGAAGTTATAGCAATATTTCAATGTTAACGTTATCTATTATAAGTTGATTTAGTTATTTTAAATACAGGATGTAACAGAAAGGTGTGGTCATATTTTAAGAACTGCATCTGCCCATCGATATGAACAACTTTCTTCAAGAAAATCCGAGGAAATTCTAAAAAAATCTTTTTACTTCCCATACAAATATTGATCAGCTGATGATGACTTTGTACAATTTTTTTTTGGGAATTTTCTATTTTTCTTAGAGAAAGTTGTTCATTTCCATGGGCAGGATTGGCTCTTAAAATATGACCACACCTTTCCGTTACACCCTGTATATTATGTGCTGGTCGAACATAATTGCTAATACACATTGATATGAAAACAAATATTTCCTAAACTATACGTGTTGTGCCCTTTGCAATGCATATTATTCAAATATATAGGTACATAGTAGTTATGTAATCCTTTTATACTTACGTTATTAGCAACATATTTTTACTGCAGTAAATTAGGTTTTTAATTCTTTGGTACTGCTTGCAGCACAACGGTAAATTAGTAGGGAAGAAATAAGTAAGAAATACTATCGCTTTTTAGTGATATCCATATAACAACACAGAAGGTAGGTACTTACAATACAGAAAAAATAGTTATTCGAGTTAACCTACTTAACCACGTCATTAACAAAGGTGTCACATTCCGTGGGTAATGATATGTAATTTTTTTTCTTAATATGTACTTATGTACAGACTGTTGTCAACATTATCTGACCCACCCTAAAATCAAACGACTTTGGACCCTCTGTCTGTAACATTAAGGTTTATTTAATTTATATGAGCTTTTCAGACAAGTGCACGAGGACTCGATGAACAAAAATACAATAATAACACAGACACGCAAATTTGATCTTTAACACGTAACGTTAAGGTAAACCCACCCAACATAGTCGGAGCCACCGGCATATGTTTATTATATATATGTTTTTGTTAAGCTATTTCAATCATTATCTCGTTAACATTAAAGTTGAAAAGCGTTTAAGTCACACTACATAATTACAACCCAATCTTTAATTTCGCGTATTCCCAACAAGTTCTTGAGGCTTAGCGGTTTGATGCTAGATTGACGACGAACAGCATGTGGGTTCGAAAACACAGTCCACCTATACATCAGTTTCTTTTTTAATTTGTTTTCATTTCTACAATATTGCTTGCAATATTAAAGAACGACCAATATGATTTTCACCTAATAACTTATCTTGTAAACGGGTGGGTAATTTAAAAAACTTCACAGTTCTTTATAATGAATACGAATATTTATTTTTCAACTACCCACTTATTACAAGTTATGTGAAAATATTACCATTTAAAAAAGTTTATGTACCTATAGGTAGTCTGTAGTTCTTTACAATAATACAAGAAATAGTTTTGGAATATAAATTCTATATTGAAAGCAAAACAATATCTTTGTCGCAGGATTTGATCTCGAACCTTGTTTTTCTCAGTCTTATACACAGACCACGAGACCAGAATTACTTGAACTCAATCATTAAAATAAGCTATTACACTTATCATATTATAACAAATAGTTATAAAATATAACCTAATGCTAACGTTTTAAAGATCAACTTTGCGTGTCTGTATTATTATTGTATTTGTTCATCAAATCCTCGAGCACTTGTCTGATAAGCTCATAAATTAAATAAACCTCAATGTTACATGCAGAGGGTCCAAAGTCGTTTGATTTTAGGGTGGGTCAGATAATGCTGACAACAGTCTGTACACAGTTTGTACAAAAGTTATAGATATTGAACTGTTTGTTACTATTCCGACATCCATAAATTTATGTGCACGAGTATCCAAAACTAAATAGTTCAAAACCATTGACAACTTAATTTGGTAGGGTTATACGCGGCGATTTAATATGGAAAATTAATAATAGCTTTCTCTTAAAATACAACACTTAGGAATCTGAATTTTCTGTCACTATAACTTCGGTACAAATTTTTTGTCTATGGAAAAAATCACGGAGTTTTTAATAGAGAAATCTTGAAATGAAAATTTAACACCGTGACTACCGCCGCCCCACCAATGGCATGGTATATATAGTAAACTACTGAAGTACTAATTTTGAATTTTGGGTACTAATTTTATCTTGCAGGGTACTAATTTTCTATGTAGGTTTGAGAAAACCGACAAGCTCCTCAAACTTTTAATCAACATCGAAAATCGTGGTCCTGCTGAACGAGCGCGCGTAAGTAATCATGTTGAAAAAAAAAACAGACTTCCAAAAAAGAAAATAGGGTCGAGTGGTTGACAATGAACCAGCAGTACAGAGTGAACCATGCAAATAATTCAGAAATGCGACGTTGCCGTTTGGTGCGAACTGCATTAAGTAAGCGTCTTTAAGGCTCAATTACACCTTCCGATTTCAAGGGACCCAATTTAGGAAACAGGAAGGTGTATTAGCAGTTAGAGCAATTAGTGTCCGATTTAGTGAGATTGGGACGTCCCGATTTGACTTCCTAAATTGTGTACGATTTAGGATAGTGTAATCGCATCACCCCGATTTAGAGCTAAGTGTTGCCAATTTAGAGACTTTGTCGCTACAAATGGGCTAGTAGTATTTTTGTTTGTGTTTTTAAAATTAAATTAAATTTCACGAAGTCCCTTTCCCCGGAAAAAAAAATTGATTCCGCTATTTTTATTTTTAAGTCTGCTCCTGGTAGAATCAGTTTTTAAGAGACTTTAGAGCGACTTTTGATATGCTGTATAAGGACTCGAATTTGTAAGAGTTGCCGACACTGCCGACTTAGGAGTTCAATTTAGGATAGTGCAATCGCTCGCTTCCTGTTTCCTAGTTAGTTTGTTCCTAAATTGGGTCCCTTGAAATCGGAAGGTGTAATTGAGCCTTTAGGGAGCCCTCCCCCTTCCCCAGACGATAGCGAGCTAGCGGCGCAGGCGGCCGCGCGCGCCCGTGTTTTTGTAGCGAAAATTGTATAAAAATAACGTAAGTAAAATTTCGTCTCATTTTATTTGTGTAAATGGTAGCTGAATATCAATTGGATTGATAGATTAGTTGTTTTTTTGTGCTTTTACTTAAGATGGTTTCGTTAAGCACCTCCTGTTTGTGCATGTGGCTACTTAACATCAAAATTTGTAAGTATGGGGTAGTACAGAATGAACCACTTTGAGAGAGTACACAATGAACCAGTTGTCACGGTACGGAGGGCGTATCTCGTTGCGGGACCGGAGTGGTGGTGTGAGTGACACGCAGAGGAGGACGTAGGAGTGACACGCAGAGGTGGACGTTGGAGTGACACGCAGAGGAGGTCGTAGGGTAGGAGGACCGTAGATGAGGAGTTCAATAAATAATAACACGACGAGTTAACACATTTACAACAGTGGGCTTTAATATAACATTAAGAACACAAACACTGTGACTAGTAATTAAATTGTATTAATGCAAAATTTTATGAAACTGGTAACTGACACTTGAAGAGTCAAAAAAATAACAATGAGGAGCTTCTACTAGCTCGGCTGCAGAATTAGAACTGACTTTTCAATATGAAAACAGAGACTTGACAGAGAAAACTAAGTAATTTTGAATTTGAATTTAAAAAAAGGTAGCAAAGAACGTAATTTTGGAATAGAGGTAAAAAAATAAACAAGGCTTTAACACTGCCTTGTTACACAGTGATTCATTGCGTACCATCCTTGGTTCATTGCGTACCACCCTTAGTAGATTGAGTAATAACCCAGATAATTTACTTTTTTTAAGTTATAAGAATTTCAGGCAAGTGGATCATCTTCAGGCGGTGAGATGAATGAGATTACAAGTGATTCCGATGAAGATGAGATAGTTCTGAAAGACGATTTTCCACCACTTAAAGTGAAAATACTTACAAAAAATGAAAAAAATCTATTACGTCGGTAAAATTCTGGAAATTTTAGATGATGAAGATTGTGATTTTTATGTCTCATACTTAAAATTAAAAACTAAGATTCAACAGAAATTTACTGATCCAAAAGAACCGGACACGGCGAGTGTTAATATTGCGGCAATTAAATATATTCTGCCATTTCCTAAAATTGAAAATTTTAACAATCGACTAATCAAATACTTACAGATTTCCTGTTGATATCTCTGTTTTAAATATGCGTTATTAAAGTTAATTTTTTATGTTTTAGAAGGCTGAAAGAAAATAATGATTGTGATAGTTAGATACGAATATAATGACTGATTAGGATTACTTCAGAAACTTGATTGTAAACAAGATCTCATTTAGATTTAGAGATTTGTTAATTAATGATTAAGAAAATAATATTTGTGTGATTTCTACTTACTTACAAACTTGTTGTCAGTTGATTAGTACCTACGTAAAAATCTAATTGTTGAGTTCTAAGAAACCAACGTTAAATGTTTTAACAAGTGGTAAGTACCTAATATCGTAAACGTTAATAATGTTTACGATATTAGGTAACTCTTTTCGACAAAAATTACGCTTTTTGATTGTTACTACAAATAAATAGGTACTCTAAATAGATTAGTGAGTTTTGTCTAGCAACATTTATTCAAATCCAATAATTTTAATGCTTTGGTTATTGGCATGGTTCATTGTTTGCACACACGGTTCACTGTGTACCAGCCCCCGGTTCATTGGGTACCATTGAGTGTACACAGTGAATCATTTCCCAATAAATAAAAAAAAATCAAAACATTAGAAGTTAGGGTACTTTAACAAAAATGATGTAAGTATTACATAATGTAGCCAGTTATATTATCTACAATTATAAGTAAAAAGTATATAATTAGGGCCCCCTGGAGTAGAGTTACAGCTCTTGAAAATTTAGGTGGTTCATTGTCGACCATCTTACCCTACACTAAAAATTAAAAAATAACTAATTTCGGCAGTCGGGTGTCAAATAACGAAGAAATAAAAAAATACTAACACCGACCATTTTAGTAAAGTACTTTAAGTTTTAATATCATCGCCAAATTTCAAGTTCCTAAGTCAAACATTCTTCGTAACAAAATTTTGTGACAGAGACAGACGGACACGTGAGTGACAACAATAGGGCTCCGTTTGGACCCTTCTGGTACGAAAATAATCTTTTTTTTTAAGTCATTTTAAAATGACTCGACTAGCCTATTTCGATGTTGTAATAAACTATGACTTGACTTTAACTATGATTTTAATGTGAACACACCGCGGTTACCATAATATGAGTAATGACGCTTTAGAGCCATGTAAAAAGTGTTAAAATTGTGGTAACGGGCCAGTGGATAAGGCAGGGGCGGGTCAGTGTAGGTATATATGTAATAATTATAAAAAAAACAACATGTTTTTCAATATTTATTGATTAGAGACATTCACACATCAACATTAAGTTTCAATAATTGGATTAACATAATTCCCTATTATAATTATCATACAAATTTCACATTGCATAATGAGCAAATAAGTTCATTTCCTTGAATTGCATAAAACTCAGTCAATTTTGGGTTATCATAGAAAAATCCTTAAAACAAACCATAACTACTACTGGAAAATGTTTGGAAGTGATTTTAGTTCTAACAGGAATGATAAAATGACATTAAATTCAAACATTAAAAATGGAAACAATTTGAACTACAATATCATTCTAGGGGGAATTAATATAATGTTACTTACAATTTTCTACAAATATATTTAAGACACCTCTAGCATAGTGTTGTCTTCTTGCTTGAGTTAGTAGTAAATTAAACGATCAACTTGCTTATTACGAGATCGTATTGACAGTTTACGAAGTAACTAGAGTGCATGCACGCAATATTACAGAATTTCAGACAATCTAGTTTGCACTTGATATGGAATGTCTCACTCATGTTTACAGTTTATATATCTGGAGAACTTCTCCAAATCGTGCAGTGTGTGTCACATTTAATTTCATAAAAAATGTATAAAATTACAAAAATGATCTTGAAATCATATGATTACTGGACATATAGTAGGTATTAGAGAAAGACCTTAATATTGTATAGTAATATCAAACCTTATAAGTCATCTAATTGTATTTTACGAATGAGGTTGAAACCAATATACTAATAGCGGTTGATAATAACCACACCGCCTTTACTAACTCGTTACACATACTACAATTCTAAATAGTACAATATAATCATGTCTGTATAAGTTTATAAATTGTATAGTAATCACAAACTTGGCCACTGAATATCAATTTCAAACGATAAATCCATCCTCATCCATTTAATTTAGATTCAACAACCACAACACGCTACTTTACGAAAAATGCTTAAACATGTTCATAATCATAAGCTACAGGCACATTACTATGTCATGTCGTGTCGTGGCGCGGGATACACCAATCAAACGGCTATGTTCAAGCCTACGTCACATCTAGCCAATCAATTGTGTCAGAAGGAGGAAGAAGGCGCCAAGACACGACACGACACAATAATGTAAACCTGGCTTAACTGTATCATCTTACACATAGGAGCAACTTTCCGTCATTTACTAAATGAATTAATATTTTATGAGCTTGCATTACAGAGAGCTGCTGACAGACTAATTTTATACAACTTAATAGAACCTAGAAATAAAACACAATGAATATAGCATAAACTAATGAGATTTCATATTCCCTCATACTTAACAATTTACAAGTTACTTCAAACTTCAATTTGATAATTAACATAATGTATGTTTTACGAGTAAATGAAATCGGTGTTCATATATACATAATAAAATAATGTTTCAAATTATATTTACTAAACTGATAACACTGATCATCATTGACGGGTCTACGTATCGTTTTCAATAAGAAATATAATTGCCCGTGTACTAGCACAATGTTTCTGATACAGTACATTGCCGTACATAATGCAAACTGTCTACCAATTTATACCAGAATAGGATGTGATTTGCACCAGCCAAAACTTGGAACACCTTTCTAATTAAAGTCAATTTAATTAAAATCAATAAAACTATATAGGTTTTAAAATGGCCTTATTTTCAATTTTTTTCACGGAGAACGTCCCTTTTATTTATTTTAAAACATGTTTCTAATGTTTAAAAAAATGTTTAAAAACTACATCTCTAATGCTTTGAGGTCGACTTGAACTAAATTCCTTCTTAAGACACGACACATACATAACTGCTGTCGCATTGTATGGAAAAGCTTTTTTTTTTGGTTTGGTAAAGATAATCAAAAGTTTCACAAGTAATAATTTTTCTGAGGAAGAGCTGCGAGTAATAGCGAAATGGGAGAGCTATTACATAAGAGTGAGCGACACGCGACAACGTCAAACTTATACCCCTGTAATAATGGCACCAACTTATCGCACCGTATACTGTCTAGATATAACTTTGTTAATGTAATATAATTATAAAAACTCGATTCTAGCGAATAAAATGTATAAAATCTTAATTTTATAGAAGCAAAGCACGCTAAACTTACAGTATAATCATTCTATACGAAACGTCACATCTGAACTGAAAACCACATTATTGACGACGAAAATATTGATCGAACTTAGTTCGACAAATACACCACAGTACTAAAATCGAAATAAATTAAAGGCTCATTTTAGACACGGTGTCGTGTCGCGGACGATGGGTTGCGATCTTCTGTGGTGATTAGTTGGCCACCGCCACGTCGCCCGTCGTCTCCTGCAACTAAACGTTAATCGTTACATTAATATACATCAAATTTATCATAAACTAATTCTCACTTTGAATCAAAATACATATTTTAACTGTACCATTTCCGTTTTGAGTTCTGGCACATCTGGGACTTCCGTGATCAATTCTGCCAATTTGTCGTTTACGGGGAGGGGATCCTGTAATAATATTTTTTGTCAGTTCACTTTCGAATCTACTAAATTAGTTCATAATGACTAATTGATTATGTACAAATGAAATATTACAAAACAAGCATTAAACACATAACAAATTATTATGATACAATACTACTTAATGCATATTCATTAACAGGAAATATGATAATGGCTAATGGACATAGAGTATTCTTCAAATAGTTGATGTTGTTGTATGTCTTAGTGTTATAAGCACCATGGCAAAATGGTGGCACATTACCTAAAACTGGCCAGGTCATAGGTAGCAAGAGCCCTTCAATAAAGCTACATCAAGTTATTAACTAAGCTTATGAGACAAGAGAGGGTTCTACGACCGTCCAATTTCAATTTACGAGCTATACAAAGGTGGTTATGTCGACATTTCATATCACAAGGCATTAAACAAGGACAAATTTTACCACTAAAGATAATAATAGCAGTGCTATTAAAATAATTAAGGTCTAAGTGGTACTACTGGTTTGATTACCACGAGAAAAAAAATGCTTAAATATACATTTATCTAGTCTTATAATTAAGACAACACGACTTGAATGTATTATCTTATTTGATAAATTCTTTTAAAAATGTTAACTAGAAAAAAAACTTTTTTCAAAAAATACAACCGACTTCTAAAAATTGCAAAATAACTTTAATTTCGGCAGTCGGTTTATATATTTATTTGTTTCTTCGTTATTTGACACCGACTTTCGAAATTAAAGTTATTTTGCAATTTTTAGAAGTCTGTTGTATTTTTTGAAAAAAGTTTTTTATTTTTCACTTTTCAGTTTGTTTTTCGGTTAAAAATGACACCGGCAATCATTTTTCGTTTGTTCTGAAGTCGTTAAAAAGTACTAAATAAAAACTTGGTAACCCAAATACGATAAAGATGGTAATTCTCATACCTTCACTGCGCGTTTTTATCAAAATAATGAAGGCAACTAACAATTTTAAGTCTATTTACTGAAACTCATAAAACTATAAATGTGAAAGTCTGTATGATTGAACAGATTGAACATTAGTTAATCAATCTCCTCTCCGGCTGAACGGATTTGATACAATTTGGCACAGTTAGGCCGTGGCCTGAATTAAGACTAAATTGAACAGCTTCACATTCTTATTAAACAGTGAAAATTGTGTTACCCAAAAGTAAAAAAAAAACCCCAACGGCCTGCGATCGGCCAGCGGCACACCGTGCCTCGGACCTCGCTACCCTCCACGACTCATCTCCCGATACGTCCATATCAGCGCAATCCAGATTTTCCTGGCTGCATTAGAACTGCCATTTCGACCCAACTCCTTTGTATTGGCTACACTGGGAAACACGTCTAGGCGGTGTGGCGGTAAGTCTTTGACCAGTGGGTGGTCGTCACAAGCCAGCGGTCAAAACCAAACTAGTGACCAAAAAAAAATCCGACCAAGTGCGTGTCGGACTTCGCACATTTAGGGTTCCGTACCAAATGAGGAATTTCTCAAAGAAAAAAACTGATTTATCAATATATTGGTATTTGTTTGTAAAATATACGTAATAATAAACATTATTACCAAATTTCAAGTTCACAGTCAACGAGAAATTAAAAAATTCTTCGGAACAAAATTTTGTGACACGATGGACAGACACGTGAGTGACAGCAATAGGGCTCCGTTTGGACCCTTCGGGTACGGAACCCTAACTAGAATCAACGATGTTTTTTGTGTTGAAATAACGCTAACATAAATAAATACTATGACCCGATTACTGTTCTAGATTAACAGAATGGAAATTGATTTTTATTTCGATATATGAAGATCACATTCATGAGTGACGGCAACATCCAGTTAGCTAGATCATTGTTAAAATAATGAACGGTTCAACAAAGTTTGCAGTTTTAATATAAGCAACACCTGTTCCTCGTGCAACAGTATTTGTCGGTTTCCTTTTTCTGTCAATCTTCTCGAAATCTCCTTTAAAATAAAATCGACGAAGATTCTGTTCGAGGTGACGTCGAGTTCCAAACGCCGGTTTTAGCCATACGCTTCACGATTTACATCGGAACTTATTTACCAGTACTACTACGACTAAGCAAACGACCAAGATTGTGGGCGATATCGAATAATCCATAACAAGAATAGTGAGTAGCGTGTACAGCCTCATTCACAAACTGTTAATAACACTAGCGAATATCGACTTAAAGCTAGAGCCTAATTTGAGAGTGCCTTAAAATGTTACAAGCCTCGTTCTTTTTTAATAGCTGGACCATGCATTTATCACAAGAAATTCATCTCACTGGGAAAATATTGGTAATCGCTAGCAGCAGCTGAGTACCATAAGCAACTTTAATAATATTATTGTTAGTTGTGAATCCCCATTAAATTGTGTCAACAATACATATTTATGCAATAGCAGCAATCGCGGTTGATTTGCTGTCATTTTTTGAAGAGTTCCGTTGTCTGTCTCCGAAACTCATCATCAGATCTTTATGAAATTTAAATATGTGTACAGCATGTAACAAAAAATGTTTTTATTTTTCACTTTTTAGATGTGGTTTCCCATCAAATTGTGTTAACAATACATATACATACGAGTGCAGCAATTGCAGTCGATTTGCTGTAATTTTTTGAAGAGTTCTGTTGTCTGTCTCCGATACTTATCATCAGACCTATATGAAATTTAAATGGGACCATTTCGGAATATTATATGGTTTTGCAAATCCGTCTATAGGTATATGATGGAGTTATCTGAATATAAATTTAAAAAAAAATACAAACATCCGAATTGATAACCTCCTCCTTTTTGAAGTCGGTTAATAAAATATGCGAAATTTAACACTAAATATGGAAAATTTTCATAAGTTGACAACACTCCACCGGCCGGCGAAATCTTTTAATTTTTACCTATTTTTATTTGTATAACAAAGGATCAAAAAGATCGTCTCGCTCAGGCGGCTTCTTTGACACAAAACTCTAGGTGAAAATTTGTATAACAAAGGATCATAAAGATCGTCTCGCTCAGGCGGCTTCTTTGACACAAAACTCTAGGTGAAAAAGTTCACTTCAGTTGTCTTTGATAAGTTTTTCTTTTTTTTATTATGAATTATTTTCATTGGGGAAAAATAATAATCTCGTATCCATTAAATGATTACGTATATGTGTACGCAGTACGATACCAAATAATACCCTTCAGGATCGGACAGGGCTTATACAGTATGTAACAAAAACAAGCTGTATAAACATCTGAATTGGTAACCTCCTCCTTTTTGAAGTTGGTTAAAAAATTAGTCTAGCGCTAAATTGCGCGCGACTACATGCGGTTTTTTTTAACGCAAGCACTGTCTCCGATTAGTGATTCGACGCTTCCATATCATAGTTACTGCTGGCGACATTCTAGGTGAGATTTATTATCGCTATAAAAATGCTGAAGCAAGTTTTAGTTTTATAATCATTATGACTGAAAATAAGTTCGAAACTTGCAACAAACAAAACCTAAAAAATATGAATTAATGTAACAAATTATCAACAGTTTGAATCAAATGAATAGAACTAAATGATAAGAAAATGTGTTAGCACTAAAGCCTACTTTACTTCTTCACCATGCTAGCGTATTAATACGTATCCATATCTCAGTTTCAAGCATATAGGAAGGGGAAAGGACAGGAATGCAGCCGCAGGCTGTATTCATTACTGTGTCAGATCGATCACATTCGTTATAATCTCCTGGTTATTAACGATTCACTCATGCTGGTAGAGAAATGCACATGAAACTAAATACGAGATCTGTTAACGGGGTAACTCAATCGCTTCTTACATTACAGAACTAATTCCACTACAAAACAAGAGGGTCCGGTCAGTATTCACCTGTGGCTGCTCCGCCTCGTCGTGGCTGAGCTCGCTGGGCGGCAGCGGGAACGACTCGGACGCGTCATTGCTGGCCGCCGCCGACTCGTTCGCCTCCGACAGAGACGGCGGCAACGAGTCATCGGGAGTCGTCACCGTCCTCACAGGTTCTACGTTCTTAATGTCCTCGGAGTCGATCGGTGGCACTGTTTCAGATGTTTCCTTTTCTTTCTCAATGTTGCCATTACACTCTATTGTCTCAATTAGGTTGCCGAGCGAATCTTTGGACTTAGCCTTAACATTTTGTTCAGAGATTATGCTATCGACCTCGTTTTCGGGAGCAGCCGTTTTCTCAGTATCAGATATGTGATTAGAAACTACCACAATCTCTCTTGTTTCATGAATCGTAACTTGTGTATTATCGACGTTTTCTTCGACTATATTATTCTCAGAGCTTGTAATATCAGCATCATCACGTATCGGAGAAGGTGGGGACGGTAAATCCTCAGTAGTATTCGTTATGTCGTTCTTATCCTCTAGTACTTCTAAGTCCTCGGATGGAAGCGCAGTTATTTCAACATCGGTATTTTCTGATGTTTCTGTGTTTTCGATTTCCTCTTTGATAATTTTTGATGATTCTTCAACTATGACACTATCAGTTTTTACATTTTCGACTTCAGCTTCAGGAGTTTCCTCTAGAGGGAGTTCACTGTCTAATGGTTTCTTAGATTCAGATACGGCTTCAATTTGAGCAATAGGAACTGAAACTTCTTCGGTATCTTCTTTGACGGGAGAGGGAATTTCATTACTTACAGTTTGGGTGTTAATTAATTCGTTTTCGAACTGAGGGGGCAGGTCATCTTTTTTATCATTTGCAATTGGATCAGAAGTTTGTGGTGGAATAGCGTTATCAGCGGTGTTAGCTAGAGAAGCGTCTGTCGATTCTGGTGCCATTGTGGTGGCAGCAAAGGATGCCACAGAAGAGGGAGGAGGATTCGCGGGGAGTGGTGGAGGCGTGGAATCTATCAAAGGCATTTGTTCAACACAAACCTCTTTTATGGTGGGGATTTCAGGTACAATCTCTGTTGCTACAGCGGTGGGTTCTTCTTTGCTCTCATCATTTTTTTCTTCCTCGACAATTTCCTTGGCAGGTTCTTCTAAGGAAAGCCCATTGACTGGTAGCTGTTCTGGTTGTATTTCAGGCTGAGGCTCAGGCCTGTCGATAATAGGGCTAGGAGCGGCTGGCTCTTCGGCGACCGGACTTTCGTCCTTCGGAGACTCAGGCGTGGTGCTTCCATTAGTGATCGGTTCTGTCACGGGGGTTTCCGCCGTTTTCTCCTCTTTAGCTTCGCTGTCAGTCTTGGCTTCTTCTGCTGTTTCGGCAACAGAAACTTCGGGAGCGACTTCGGCCGCCTACAAAAAACAAAAGTGCAAATAAGTCTAATGAAAATTCACAAATGGATAAAATATTTCGCGCCTATTTTTAAGACTCGTGGATTGGTAAAATCATAATTTTATATTTCTATCACAATTAAAATTATTATTAGTACCTTATTATCGGCCATGGCTACGAGAACGACGTTAAACCCGTCAAATCTGCACTGAGACTGAAGGGAGATTTACGATTGCAATATTATTTATATATTCCGTAACGGAAGATTGGCTTACATTTTTAAATACGTAGTCTCCCTTCATTGCTCGTGATCAAAGACATATTATATTGCACACAGCCAGGGTTGTCCAACAACATAGTTTAAAAATTACCATTGGTTTATACTCCACATTAGCTGGTGTCAGTGGCGATATCTTATTTAGCATTATAAAGCACACATAATGAACAAAAATATTAAGTTCAAACAATCAAATGAACCTTTTTGGCGCAGCCGTGAGGCACACGCTGTCACTTTTTATTTTATTTCATTTGCCTGCACCTGGTAATTGTCGCCAGATAAACGTTTTTTCTTTCTTTGAAATTAAAACACGTGTAGTTAATTAGTTCCTCATCTCATTCCGTATACAAACTTTGGCAGGCCGGTTATTTCTAACTAATCTGAAAAGATCCTGCTAGGCAAAAGGCCACAAAGTAAAATAAAGAAATGGGTTTTAACATGTGCAACATAAAAAAAATAATGCACCCAACCTACATTAAGCAATTTCAACAAATTGAACCTTTTCTGACTAACATAATATTGTAAAGATATACTTTTGTAATTATTATTTTACGAACAATATGATGAACGGCATATTTTATTTCATATCATATATGTAGCGATATTCAACCGCAGGGTTGTGGCAAATAATAAAACGATACCAGTCTGCAAGGCCGTCTTTGCTTACTGATGTAGAAAGATACAACTCGGCTAGCAGTAGCCCTTTACAGTTTATAATAGTTTGCTCACTCAATGGGATATTTATATTACAAAAACAAAATACAAATACGTAATAAAATACAAGCCATATAACGTGCTAGTTTAGTATAATTTAGTGATAAGCATCACGTTCACGCCTTTATTATCTGAATATTTAGGCATAGGACGGAAGTCGCTTATTTTTGGTATTAAACTAATGTGCAATAGGCGGCGGGTTGAATCAAAAATACCTAGCTAAATACGTGTGCGCTGAACTGCGATTTGCTTTAGTATCGCGCAAGTCAAAATGAAGCCCTAAGTTTAAGAAAAACTTGGTATCATTAACCATTTAGTTGAATAATAGAGTTCAAACAATAGATTTCTGAGCGGATGTGATTGATTGTGATTCATTGTCGTCGAGTAATGTATCTTTGGGGGCACCAGTCACGGCTGTTTATGCAGACATAATATCGCTTTATCCGCCATGTAACGGTAAAGTATGCGACGGTAAAAATGAGTCAGTGCCTTACAATCACAACCATAGACACCTGGCTATGGTAATGATTTTCCGCTCTGAAACACCGCTCGTTCAGTTCAGCTCTCTATTTTGACAGTTAATTAGGCTCATCCGTTTCTATGTTGAATTCAACTCAATCCCTATTGTGTCCATTTTAAAGTTTTTTTTTTGTTTTGTCCGTTGTTTAACATAACATACACGAGTCACGGTCGGGTCAGGATTCCTTAAAAAAATACGATTCGTCTTAATGCAACTTTACGTACGCAAATCACAGAGGCATAATCCTGTGAGCTCTTCAAGGAATCGTGTGACCGGAGCAGCGGCGGACGACGGTCATTTGCATGACAATAAATAACGGAGACTGTTCAGATGCACTACTAGTGTCATATAAAACATCAGACGTAGTTGCTATCACAGGTTGAACGCCCTATCTTGGCACCGATTGTAAGCTACAAGTACATTTCAACTCGTTTTATGTATTATGTTAAGTATCTATATCTATCTATAAAAATATAAATGATTTTATGTTTGTCCTACATGCGTTCCTTAATTAAACCAATGATCAGAATGTGAAGAAACTATAGTGAGCCCAATAAGGGATTTGGGAATTTACTCGAGCGCGACAGATGAACATAGGGAGGGATACCTTCTGCCCAGGGGTCGTGGATAAATTCGAAACAGAGTTACTGCGCCCCTGGGCACTCAGGGCAGGGAAGGATGGGTTTTAGTCAGTTTTAGTCTGACACGCCCTTCCGCTCCACCAAGAGCGGGAGAAGTCATAGGATGATTTCCCACTCCAAAAAAAGGGGGGGATACCTTGCATCCTGTTGAGTACTCCCACCATAGATAAGCCCTTTATATGTATAGGACCGTCCATAAAGGGCAGCCCATCAGGTTAGTAAAAAAAATCGATCGTCAGAAATATTGATGCGAGTCAGATTACGTGTTAAGGTGGGGTACTAGCTAAAAAGAGTACATTTAGAAAATCTGAGGATTTAGCGTAACGTAACAGGTTCCAAGCTGTATCTCATGAACCGTGATAGTTAGACAGTCGAAATTTTCACAGATGTATTTCTGATGCAATAACAAAAAATACTAAAAAACAGAATAAAATAAATATTTAAGGGAAAACGAGCAAAAAAATCATTGATGATTTTTTTGCTCGTTTTTATAGATAATGGTACGGAACCCTTCGTGCGCGAGTCCGACTCGCACTTGGCCGGTTTTTTTTTATTTCGAATGAAATAATGTAAGAATCACGAAAAAATATTATCTGCTGATTTCCACAAGCCGAAGTAATTAAAATCGTCTATGAAGATTAGAGCGTGCAGCTGGAATAAAGCTTAGTACAAAATGTATGGCAATGCCTGATCTACCTGCGTTTGGCGTGAAAACTAACAGAAAAGTTATTTGTCTGGCTTGTTTGTGTTTTAAAATTAGTTAAATGTTTTTTTTTACATATTTGAAAAGACGCATGTAGACGCTTTACTCACCACTGAAAGAGGAAACTTGAATAACCTTTTATTCTTCCTATCATGGTAGTAGTAGGGGACTACTATATCCCTAGGGGTAGCGGATAAATTCATAAAAGAGTTACCGCTCCCCTGGGCACTCAGGCAGGGAAGGAACAGGGGTGGGTTTTAGTCAGTGAGAGTCTGACACGCCCTCCCGCTCCACCCAGAGCGGGAGATGTCATTGGATGATTTCCAAACACAAAAAAAAAGGGGGACTACTATACTAAGGTAGGGTCTTCTGAGGGTCCTCTGCGAGGGTTTGTGATCCGAAAAATCTACTCATAAAAAAAGTGGCATTGCAACGCATGCCAGCAGTAGCAGCTAGTATACTGTAATAAAAAGTTTAACCGACAAATTAAATACTATTAGTAGTCTGATGAAATTTGAAAAGAGAAAAAGAAGAAACAAAGAAAAACATTTATAGCATGCTCACAACTTCCGGATAAGTTCCGGTTAGCTTATGTTTTAGATGTTCTGTTTCTGTTATTTTTATTTATATAGTGGAGACTTTAATTTATCATGGGCCACATGGGCACTGGAAACAAGTCCCAGGATACTATTTATAACCGAAAAACCACACCACTAAATCACTATTATTTTATTTAACGAATTGCATTTCGGCATAAACTAGCGTCGACCGGTGAAGAGATGACGCAAGGACGGGGGCATTAGGAAACAAGTTTGTGGAGTTTGCAAGTGCAAAATAAAATTAGCAGTCCTGGGCAGGTTTTGTGGCGCTACACGTGGGCGGGTAGGTCCGGAGCCCGGACGGGTTACGCGAGACTGAGACGTAGGACGTCGGTCGGCAAACAGCTTTTCCTTCTACTTACCTACTTGCTTTTAATTTTTTTATCAGGTAAATTTCTATGACCAAAGCTTTAGTAGCACTGATTTACTTTTTATTCATTAGTGCTCACCATGGTTAAGAAAGGAACTCTAGTGCAAAATGTCTTGCTTATAGATTCAGCGCATGAGGCGGTGCGTTGGTTTTCATTAGGTAGATAAAAAGTAGTAGTTGGTTACGTGTTTTAGTTAAGTTTTGTGTTGTGTCAGTTAAATCAGTAACAAGATGCAACATCGCATGAACAATGCATCGTATTCAGAATGCTTGTAGATACCTACCAACTGGCTACTGGTAAAGGAAACATAATGAACTTATAAGGCTCAGATTGCATGTTTATTGAATGACGTCGGTGGCAGTGGAGACTTGTCCACGGCGCGATCCATCCGTTGTATTTTCATAATACGATGACTGAATAGTGCATTGACATAACAAGGGATGGGTCAGTTTGCTTTACTGACAACGTGAAAAACGTGATTGTAATATTTTATGTAGTTTTTACTGTCAAGTCTTCTTCAAGATCGCGATCTTCTCATTGTTTTTAAAGTCTCTTTTGAACATTAATATTATTTAGGACATTTTGTCAACGATTTTCGCAACAAAAGACACCAATCATGTAGAAGTCTCTGAAAGTTACGTTGTGTTATCATTCGATTCGCTACTACATAACGGAAGGAGTTGAGGGCGTCACAGAAGTTAATGAATTAAAACTATCACTAATAGAGCGATATCGCCGACGGGCGACGACAATGGCGGCTCACGTTTGGTTAGCGCGGATATAGCTACACTTTGAATTATAATGCGCATTGTTCCTCGCGCTGCGCCAGTTTGGGTGCAATGCACTACGGCGCAATACTTACTTGTCATAGAAATCGTTGGTTTCTAATGCCTGACCGCAAGGTCGCTTCGCAAGAAAAATAACACGAGATTCGCTGATAACACATTTAGTAAAAAGTGCACTGATAGTTTTGTTTTTATTAAATTAATCTCTTTTTTATTTTCAGGTTTTAGTTATTTTATTTTACCTATTATTTGTCGTTGTTGAAAAAAATTGCATAACCCGTCCACCTTTCAGTCTTATTAGTCCTAATTCCTTGTAGAGGTCATATTAGGTTTGTTTAGAAGTTTTTCTGATCGAGTTCACTAATAGTGATGACTTGATGACCCAAGCCCCCGGCTCTTACACGTGCATGATTACTTTTGCATATTTGTACTTGACTAAGTAAAGTTTTCATTCCGGTTTTTTTTTTACTCCGAGTTCATTTCAGTAGCTTTGGAGTTCAGAAAAGTCGGGGATGTTTATATTACGGTTTGATATAAGGAGTGACTGCTAGCTGTTATTTGAATACATCACAATGTGCTCGTTTTTTTTTATTACTTGGCGGCCGACGATAATATGTACAATACGGGCTAACGCGATGTGGATTCAAAGACCTCGTACCAGTTTGAACGCAGATGTGTGCGCGATTTCACATATCCTTAAATTTTCACACAGCATAAAGGTCAATGACTTTTATGAGCCAAAAATAATACTATAGTCTAGTAATGCCCCTGGCTTAGCTCGTCGACAAATAGTAAGTATGTGTCACACTATGATTAAATACAATAAACCTACTTAGAAGAACCCGCAGATTTAGAAACATAGTCTTATAATATTTTTCAAGGCATTTGAGAGCAAATCTATATGTAGACTGGGAACGGAGCGCGTTGGCGGTGGGGAGTAACAGGTTGATCCGAAGACACTGCTGCTCTTCTGCACACCTAACACTTTTTAACGCATACTGGATTATCTTCTGAATATATAAAAGGAGAAACTATTTTTTACTAGATTACTAAAAAAAAAGTTAATTCACACCGAATTAAAACCTCTGGAATGATTGGGACCATCTTCAGCATTATCTATAAAAATAGCCTGCTGCGTGAAAGTGAAAGAAATCTGCGTCAGTCACGAATTTGGATATGTACCTATATGTATTTGCCCTGCAGTGGGACAGCACAGGCTCATAATAATAATATTTTCTTTATCAAGTAATTTTATACATTTTGAACTGTATACACCAGAATTAACAAGCTGCATAGATGTAAAAACGGGATAAAGACTGTCCGCTAGCGTCAAAAACATACTACTCGATGATGACGTTACTTTATACAAGTCATTTCATACCGGCTGAGAATCATAATAATAATTTAGTTTTCCCATAGCACGAGATCTGAGCCACAGCTACTTCAGAAGTGGGACAGTCCAACGAGGTATCATTAGATTCGTCTTGCCTAGGACATTCATTCCGGGAATCTCGGTCTCGGAAATTCGTGATTCTCGACAATTTTTAGTGCTTTCATGACAAGAGACTGATATTTTCGGTTTCGGGAAAATGAGACTTGCCAGACCATTTCATAATTAGTTCTAAACTTATACCCAGCATTTAGGCAGTCAAAATAAGATATTACAATCAAGTATAAAGATACAGTACACACATACTGAGTCAGTAACTAATTTTTTTTAAAGAAAATATTGTATGACCGTTTCGTTTTTATAGTCGGCATGTAAGAAACTAAGGACGTTTAATGTAGTTTTAGACTGATAACTTTATAAAAAAAAAGTAAAACGCGTTACAAAAAGCTCTCTCTGCTCCTACGTCCGTGGGAGGGGGATACATATTTAGTAATATTGTAGCAATTGTCTAGATACTTCCCTCTGTCGTCCCCAATTTCAAAGAGAGTTTTTTCCACATGCAATGTGGTTTGCAAGTCATGGATAGACATAAGACGTGGAAGTTATATTTGGTCATTTGCCTGCTCCAAGAAAAAAAAAAGCTCACATACCAGTTATATTTTTATTGCTTGACTTGTATGCTCCGCAATCGTAGCATTATTTGGATCACTGGTACATTCAGCGGCAATAAATGTTCCCCAAGCCCTAATCTAGAACTTGTGATCAAAATATATTTTGGACAACCTAAGATGTCGAATTTGACAGCTATCAAAATGTTTGTGTAGTGATGGGAAAAATTATCGGTTGCTTTAAAAACCCATTCTCAAGACATATTATATTGATGTTTCATGTAGTTTGTAATCAACAATTATTCATCACTCATATAGCTAAAGCTATTTATTGTATGTATTTTTTTATTAGAATAGGTACGTTAGTATTATTAGTTATTCTGTGGAATAGGTGCCACAGAATAACTATTCTAATAAAGAGGGAAAGAGAAGTAGCTTCTTGAGCTGGTTTAAGTGATTTTTTTCCTATTATCACAATTTACGAGGTGCATTGAGAGTTACTTACAGCCTACTGACACTGAGCTGCTTTTGACGGTTAACAAGCACATCCAGGTTGAAAACATACCTATCGCTGTGAAATGTTTTTTTTCTGTGATCATAATAACCTACACATCAATAACAAACAAGTCATAAATAAAGAATGATTAACCGCTTCAGACTGAAAAATCTTACATTCTTGGGAAGCTGTTAAATCAGCTATGGCTTTAATTCTTAGGCTAGTCAATTCACAAACTAATTTAATGTGAAATTACTCACTTAAACCAGGTAAAGAAAGTTACTTGGCACCAACTCTCATCAAAAATTCACGTAGACAAGCCTCAGTTAGTTCATAAGTTCGCGTTTAAGGTTTGGGCCACATTTATTGTCGTTCAGTGTATTGTAATTGCGATGTAGGTACTTGTCTGATGTTTTTTCAGCTGTGAATTTATTTAAATCGTACAAACCTAGTATTGAAATAGTTTCGAATATCTCGTTTTTCCCGGGAATTTCGAGACTGCATTGAGTCTCGCTTTTGTCGCCCGGTACTGAGAAATGCAGCGAGACTGAAAGCCTCGGCACCCTGAGTGAGATAGGCTGCATACATATTGAAAAACAAAAAAAAGCTACACGGCGGCAGCCATTAGGTAGACAAGCGTCGTATTCGTATTTTTCTAAACACGGTCATGTGGGGTTTCAAAATTAAGGGTTTCAGGAGACGATATCTCACGTCCACATAAATCGTATCACAAAATTAAATACTACTTTGAATCCAGGGATGTTTGACCATAACTACTTCTGCACATGTTTATTCCCTGGTACCTCATTAACGACATACATATTGTTATAAACATGATAATGTTAATTAATAATGCTCCAAATATTTGTTACAGTGTTATGGTACAACTTTAACTCTTCATTAGTAGTTTTTGTGACATGATTTTTTAGTTGTAATGATAATCACGTCAAACATTTAGGTTCTATTTTTCGTTTATGTGAATGCGAGAACGCTGTAGGCTTTGAAAACTCATTGATGCTTACATTTGTTGACTATTTTCCGTTTTGTTTTAGTTTTTGTAAATAACCTAGCAAGTCTACTTTTCCTCATACCTTACACTTTTGTATTTGATAGCTCAATTCTTGAGGAAAGCTATAGGTTATTTAAATTAAACGGCGTATTCTCGTAGGCTCGCCCCCCTTCATGGGACCAACGAGGTGAAAAAAAATAATATTGTTATGTTAATTATTTCTCAACAACAAGTTAATACTCAAAAATCTACGAAACTCACGTACTTAGAGCGCCTGGACGCAATTAAATAGTGGTCAGAGCCACAAGCATACACGAAATATCCAAAGAAACTAATACATACCTCCTCTGGCACTTTTTCTGATTCACCATTTGCTTTGGGTTCCTCTTCCTTTTGCTTTTTCTCTTGCTTGGGTTTGTCTTTTCTGCTGAAACTGATCGATCTGAGGGACCATTTCTTCTTGACCTGTCCATGACATGCTTGGTTAATATATATAGTAAATAGGCACACACATGCATCAAAACTCAACCCTAGTTAGATGTTGATAACTAACTACAACAGTAGAAAAAATTAAATTACCTTTTCCTTCTTGGGTTTCTTGCCGTCTTCAGGTGTAGGTGTGGGCTCTCCGTTCTCTACTTTTTGCTCACTTTCTCCATTTGTCAGAGGTGCAACGTCTTTTTCGTCTTCATTTAATTTTGCTTCTTTCTCTGTAGTAGCATCTTTTTCGTTTTCTGGAGTGCCGCTGTCGATGTCCTTTTGTTTTTCCTATAATCAAGAAAATAATTCTCATAAATCTCATGTATACTATGCTACATACATAAAACAGAGTAATTAAACTAAAGAGAAGAAACCATTGTTTAAAAGTAACTATTAATAGACTACATTGTTAACTAAATTATAGCAGGGCATGCAGCTACGCCAACATAAAACAACTCAAGTTTATCAGCATAAACTTCATAATATGGCGAGTGTTCACAAATATTAATCAAACAGATTTCTATAACGAATCATTATAGTGAATAATTAAATATGCCTGCCGAATATAATCAAGTTGATAGGTTGTTTGTTATTTATAATATGAAACAGTTATTACCGTTTGCTCATGTATGTGTGCATCTCCATTGAGCTGTGGTTTGAGCGCATCAGCGTCTGCAAGCTGCTCAACTCGGCCTTCGCCACCGGCGCCTGCTGCAGCTACTTCGCCGGCACCCTCTGCCTCCTTGCCGCTTATGTCCACCGAGCGCTTGCTCTGCTTAGCACCCATGCTTATTGATGGCCTGTTCGAACACAAAACCATATTTTAGATTCAGTTGAACTTCAAAGCTAGTCTGGACATATTATAACGAAATTATTCTACCAATGATTTTATAAAGAAAAGATACGCTACGTTCACACAAAGCGGCGTTCAGATATCTTTGAGTTGTTATTACAACTTAATGTCCTTACATAAAGGTGTATAGTAATTATGGTATGAAATTCCTTCCCTCTTAACACACATCTTGGCATCATGAATATATTATTGTTACCCCACGGACACGCTTTTCTTCGCTCGATGCTGTTAGCAGACTAAATCAAATTGCAACAATTGTCGGTTTTGTCTACAACAATTTGCGCGCGCTAGTGCGATATCTGCCTCTTTTTTTAGGGTTCCCGTACTCGAAAGGTCCAAACGGAGCCCTATTGTTGTCACTCACGTGTCCGTCTGTCACAAAAATTTGTTCCGAAGAATTTTTTAACTTCCCATTGACCTATGAACTTGAAATTTGGTGAAAATGTTTATTAATACGTATATTTTACTAACAAATACCAATATATTGATAATTGGGACTTTTTCTTTGATAATTCCCTCAGGTACGGAATCCTAAATGTGCGAAGTCCGACACGCACTTTTTATTTATATAATTATAATATCATGGTAATCTACGCTACATTTGGGAACGGAAGCGGCTCCACGACCCACGTAAGCGGGTATTTCGTAGATTGGCCAATAGCAAAACCGCGCTACCTGCGCGATAAACCGTAGTTAGTAGCTAAGACGCGGCGTAGTCTCCACTCGGTGCATGTTTCCTACCAGCCAAAAAAAAGCGCAGGTTCGCAACGCTGAATGCATCTCACGGGTCGCGGAAGCCTTATAATTTTAAATTGGTTAGTATACACATCCAGCGACCTGTTTGCTTTTCAGTTGACCATAATTATTATCTTTTAACTTATTTTAAGTTCGCACACACACACACCTCGTTTTACAACTTTTTAAGGTATTAGTTTAGATTACCCACGACCACGTTGTTCTTATCAATCTTATCCGTTAGAAAGTATCCACCGACGAACTATTACTAAACGGGTTCGGTAAATACAGCAATTCCAACATCGATTCAATTATGGCATCTGCTTTGTGACTGCTTTAAAGGAGAGATCAAACTATGAGAGAACCTACCCAGTCAGTTTGTATCGTTACGTTAGGATAGGGACATCAGTTTTAAGAAAGGGACGTAGGCAGGTCAATAGCACCTAAAAGCTTCATTGAATTCTGTTCAGCCGTTTCAAACCGACGCAAAAATATAAAGTTGGATTTAGCTTAGTTTTGTTGGAAGGGTTTTTGCGGATTATTAAAATTTAGTATAAAGTCTGCTATTGTCTTTGAGGAGTATGGAAGAAAAAGACATGTTGCGCCGACCCCAAATAAATTGGGATAAGGGCAGGAGAATGATGACGACGATGATGATGTTGGAAGGGTTTTTGCGGATTATTAAAATTTAGTATAAAGTCTGCTATTGTCTTTTTACCATTTTGGTACGGAACCCTAAAAATGTTACTGGGCCAGGGGTATACAGTGCTCGTAATACAGGACAACAGTTGAAGATCGAGCAATTAGATGTTAGAAATTGTAATTGTTCGATCGATAGCTGTTATACAAGTTAAAGTAGGCTATGAAGATCTAAAAGCTATTTTATAACATTTCTGTCTGGTGGATAACTAAATATTACACGAGCTATACATATAAATAAATGACTCAGGTACGAGGAGGAACCAAATTGGAATACAAAGCACGTCAGTGGGTCACGGTGCTGGGAACACGCTTAAAATAAATTTAAACTGTCGCCCAAAATAGCGCCAACGAAAGTGCACCGAGATGCATGCATCACTAATTCACTAGAGCAGCTATTATAGTAGTAACGCAGCGACATCGCACTCTAAAAATGTTTAATTTAGCTTATTTTTCCGAAAAGAAAAGTGTAAATTGATTACAGATGATTCATCAAAAACCATAACAATTAAGGTTATGATACACAACAAATCGTTCGTTAGTAAAGTTTAGTTTGTTTTTGTGGTACATTGAGGTACAGGTAATGCTAATTATTTTTGTGGTACATTGAGGTACAGGTAATGCTAATTATTTTTTTACTCGACTGCCACGTTTTTAATGTAAGTTCCGCTATTTACTCACAATAGACAGGAAGCACACTACTGTCACGGCGGCGTGTAAAATGAAACTGAGTGAAACAACCCGCGTATGGATATTGTTCACATTGATCATTAGCAGTGGACCGAATTCCTAGCGCATCGTCGCCTTTATCGTTCATTATCCTGCTCGTTACACTCAATACAAATATAAATAGCAGAGACATTAGTCACGCAGGCAGGACCGCAGGACTCGATGCTTATCTCTGCGCAAACATTCACTACGAGACAATTTATTTATATAAAAAGGAATGGTGTGTACTTTACTTGCAGTGCATATTATAATTTATTATACCAGCGACCCACCCCTACTTGAAACGGTTTTAACGATTTGACAATACACAAACATTTCTTTATTACGTGTTAGTTGAATATGAATGTAATAAAACTTCCGGCATCAATTCTCTAAATAAGAACGACGTACCCTCAGACAGAGATGAAAAGCAACTTTATTTATAAAAACACGTAGATAGGTATATGCTAGTCTGAATATTCAAGTAGACCCATGGTGGCTAGCTTATTCATTTGAAGCAGATTGAACCTACAACGATAAAATATAACCTAAAGTGGGCCCCAGTATGTTAAAACGCTTATGTAGTATCAAGCAACCAGTAATTACACATACTGTAATATCCTTTGTCCTTGATCGTACAGCGAACGGTGCGCGAAGAGCGTCCGTCATGTCATGATGGGGAGTTATTTCAAATCGGTTCACGCGTTAAGGTTATTGACCCAGCGTATGCTTCCCCCTCTCCAACATTGGGATTTTTTAGCCTTTAGTTGAACCAGTCAACCAAAACTTATTGTCATCAGCGATACAATAGGAGGCACTTTTAAGTAGGGATGGTTAAAATTTGACTGGGTAAAAGCTAGTTTTCGGCGATCTTGACTCCGGTGCGTTCAAGGTTAACGGCTGAGTTGGTACGAATATTTCAATAAAAATTCGTTAATATTGTTTCGTACCCACAACAGCTACACGGCGCACGTTCAGATAAAATAAATTATTTATCTTACGTACGTTTTTCGTACGTGGAAGGAACTAAGTACAAGATTATGAGTGTTTCGGTAAGTCGGTTTTTCATGATGATTTCAATTAGGTTAGTTTTAAAAAAGAAATCCCTTGTACCTATATTCTTTTTTATTATAATGAACTGAATTATATCACTGAGACCTGAGCTGATGATACACACATGATGAAATATACTGGGCATACCTTTATCGTGTGAGTTCAAGGCAAATAATAAATAAAAGCCACGGGCTGTTTCAACGTGTTCGTTGTTGTGATACGGAGCCCTCGTAGCACGAGATCGGCTCGCGATTGCCCGGTTTTAAATAGTGTTTTTATGTTAAATTAAGTCATTTTGAATTACATTTGATTGGAAATAGACAGGTAGCACTAAAAGTTGCATCAAGATTTATAAAGTGCACGATGGTAAGACGGTTAATCTTTAAAGTTTCTTTATGCAACAGATTTAACAGAAAAGTGCACTCACTTGCCACTGATTGCTCCACTGAATTTTGAAAACAGGCGTTAAACCTGAAAACCACGGGTAAAACAATGAAAACTAAATAAAGAGGAAGGAGTACCTACTAATACCTATAATACAATTACATGCAAGTAGTGCAAACAACCAAGTACCGCATACCCCCGTACAGAACACGTGCACGGTGAGTAGAAAATCGATAGCAGCGGTCAGTTGTGGATAAAAACCACAAGTAACACAGCACCCGTCATAATATGAATAACAGACTGAATAAATTAAGTTACAAATCAATACCAATATTATGTTTACGACTAGGTATATGGTGGAAACTTGAGACGAAACAATACTAGGGGCCGCCTTGTAGCTACAAAGAAACGTTTTCATAATAACGATACCATGGATTATGTATATGGCAAACGATAATATTTTTGCCGAGCCTTGATAAGAATGGCAAGATTTTATCGAGCATTGTACTGAGGTCCTCCATTATATCGTCGGCAAATCGAAGGTGAGCGATATACTGGCCATTCATGTTAATGCCCCTCTGCAGTCCAGAACCTTGAAGACATCCTCCATTGCAGCTGTGAACAGTTTCGGAGAAATGACGTCTCCCTCCCTCACACCCCACTGCAGGGAATAGGTTTCGATAGTCGATCTGGCACCTTCGGAGAGACTGCAGCACAGCCTAAGTCTCAATCAAATCGAAGGCTTTCTCTTAGTCCACGTAGTCTTCTGTATAACCTGCCGCAGCGTATGTATGTAGTCTACAGTGTTGGAAGTCTTTTCGGAATCCGGCTTACTCGGGAGGCTGGAAGTCGTCAAACCTGCGCGCGAGCCGATTCCTGATAACTCTGGAAAACAGCTTGTAGACATGGCTCAGAAATGAGATGGGCCGGTAATTCTTAAGCAGGGCATTGTCGCCCTTCTTAAAGAAGAGTACCACCACACCCCTCGAGTATGACGGAATCGAAGTTTCTGAAGGGCCTTAAGGGCCTTAAGGACCGGTTTTCCTCCCGCTTTCAGGAGTTCGGCCGTGATTCCGTCATCACCCGACGTCTTGTTGTTCTTAAGATGCTTCAGAGCCATCCTAATCTCATACAGGCTGACGTCCTGGATGTCTTCGGTATAGTGTCGGGTCAATCTAGCTCTTGGGTAGTTAGCTAGATTCGCAACGGGTTTAGTCGTTGACGTGTATAACTCTCCATAGAACGTCTCGATCTCTCTCAGAAGCTCCGGTTTGGCGGATATGTTTCTGCCATTGTCGGTCTTCAGTTTCGTGAGCTGGCTCTGCCCAATAGACAGATCTCTTGCAAAGACCCTGGAGCCCTTATTCCGCTCTATCGAGTCTTTAATCCTTTTGGTATTAGGTCGCTTTTCAAGGACTTTGAGATCCTTCTATTGAGCTGCCGGTATTTGCACGCATCGTCTAAAGACTGCAGAATCATCTCCCGCCTCTCCTTCATGAGCTTGAGAGTAGGTTCTTATCGGTACGGTACAGTTTTCACGAACCCATCGTTGTATTCGTCCACGGAGCTCCCTTTTTTTTTTTTTTTGGTACTCGAAACGATTTTGGAAGTTCGAGCTGAAAGGTTTCGGGGTTTTGGATCGTATCGTAATCGTAGACTTCATCAGTCGAGAACTTTCCACCTTGATATTTAGATTCAATGTGCCTCTTAACCATGCGGTGATCACTTCTGGTTTTAACCACGTTGCTCACAGAGTCATCATTGAATATATCGCTTGTCCGGAAGAATACAGTATCATGTCAAAATTTGGCACTAACTGACTTAATAATACAGTTCGACTAAAAAAAGTACGTTCTACCTTTGAAATTAGGTCGAAAATCGCTTTCACCTTGAATGAACCAATTACGAAAGTTGCATCTATATTCTTCTCGCTCTTTCTGTTTCGCTAGAAAAAGGAAGAACGACACGTTCAGTGTTGCTCCTGTCCTTGAACTAGTTTGACCCGTGTTGTTATTTGAAACAGAGTATTATCTATTAATGATACATAAATTTGGTTTTACCATAAGAAGAAAAGTGTATTATTGTGATTTCTTGCTGTATTTTTCTTTAAGTAAGTATTTTATTTTCTAAATCCTATTTCGAACAGAGTTATAACACGAAAATTAACCTGTATTCTTCACTATAACGTAATGCTTAGTGTACCCCGCATTTAAATGAACAAAGTATTATTTTGAGTTGTGCCTATGATCTATTAAAAGTTTTGTGTATTTTTTTGTTTGCTACTTTATTCACCATAAGTTGTATCTTATTCAAGTATTATTACAAGATGTGTCTGTGTTCATTTGAATTTTAGTTGATGTTTATGTATCAAAGGTAAAAACTACGATGTTCTGTTTACAACTATTCAATTTAGATAGCAGTTTGTCTAATTCTGTCTATGATCTTCAGTTTCATATTCTTTATTTCAGAATGATACCACAGAAAAGACTAGATTATCTTCGAAAATTTATAGTAGCACAGGGTGAGACATCGAATAACCGTCAATATAATTTGAACTCATCCGAAAATCTTTATACTAGCTTAGATGAACAAGGTCCTGGCTACATCGAATGTTTAGAAAATGTTGATTTCGCATGCGAATCTGATCCAAATGGTAAGAATAGTAATTTTTTATAATAGGTATTAATAACTTTTACTAGTGGTTTTACCGTTTTGCTCAATATCGAACACAAGAAGCCGTTGTATTTTATCCGGATCTATTCAGCCATTCTGACGTTATTGAGTAATACCTAAACATCCTAACTTTCACATTTATAATATTATTAAAATAATCATTATTTTTCTTTTGATTAAAGTGCGAGTAACATGAGGAACCCAAAATATTAGTAATTTAAGTATTGCAATGACACGTTTTTCTAGTTGTTCCGCTATGCCGCATTTATACAGTTCATTTTTTTATTTATTTTCCTTATTACAGAAAATGTACAAACCAATTTGATTGAAAATATAAATGTTCCAGATCATAGTATGGATGTTGGAATCCAGTTCTATTGAAAATTGTTTGAAAAACGATGCAAATATTACTGATATTAACGGTGCAAATATATGAATGATTTTTTAATCTGAAGGGAGGTTACTATTCCCACATTTATTTATATTTAGGTATATTTATCATTTAAATTTTTATTTATATTTTAGGCATATCTAACACTGAAGATCTAAGTGAAGCCGATAAAAGTGATGGACCCGATTTCGATTCAGATGACAGCGTTAAAGATCCGAACTTTAGACATAGATCAGCGTCAATATCATCAACGGATTCAAGTTCATCTTCCAGCTCCAGCTCCTCCAATTCCAGTTCATCATCATCAGCTTCTAGTACACGCTCACATGCCGCCCACCACGAAAACATTCCACCTGCATTACACGTCTCTTGCGTCGAAATCATTCCACTTGCAGACTCTCAGCTTGAAAACTTAGATTTGAACAAAAAACTCACACGTAAACGACAACGAAATATTAACGATTGGAAATCAGAAGTCGCGAAACGTTTAAGAAACACAGGTCAAAGCTACACATCAAAAAAACTAAAAAAAGTCATTCCAGCCAGAAAAGTAGGGCCACCAAGTGGTGAGAAGTGTCATATAAAATGTTCTGCAAATGTGTCAGAAGAAGAAAGACAGAACATTTTTCATGAATATTATAATTTGGGCAACATAACGATGCAGAGACAATTCATTATAAACAGCACTACTATAATTAATCCGAAATATAAATACACAAATGCGGCAAAACCTAGGCAGAGCAACAATGCATTTTATTTTTCGGTTCAAAATAATAAAGTACGTGTTTGTGAAACATTCTTTAAATCCACACTTGCCTTAAATGATCGCGTAATAAGGACTGCCTTTGAAAAGCGTATACCTACAATAAGTAACGTTGTAGCTGTAGATGGTAGAGGAAAGCATGGAAATCATGCCAAAATACCGAATATTATTAAATCCGAAATAAGGGAGCACATACAATCTATTCCGACTATGGACAGCCATTACTGTCGCAGTAATACTAATAAGCATTATATTGATGGCAGTAAAACATTGATTGATCTCCACAGAGATTACGTTAAGTTATGTTAGACTGAATATAAGCCATATGGTAACTATGTTTTGTATAGTCAAATATTTAATAATGAGTTTAATATTGCCTTTTATTCACCTAAAAAAGATAGGTGTGATACTTGTGAGGCTTTCATGAATGCTGCCGGGGAAGAAAAACAACGTCTTAAAGTTGAGTATGATACACATTTAGTTGAAAAAGATCTATCGAGAGCCGAGAAGGAACAAGACAAATTGAAAGGGAGCATCGTGGTAGTTCCTGTCTATGATTTACAAGCAACAATGCCTTGTCCAAGGGGGGACGTAAGTAACTTTTATTACATCTCTAAAGTAAATGTTTTAAATTTTACAATAACTGATTTGAAAACAAAAGATGTTTATTGTAATGTATGGCACGAAGGGCATGGCAATCGTGGTGTGAATGAGATTGCAACTTGCGTGTGGAATTATCTTAACCAAATTGATACAAAGGCTGAGCAATTAGTTGATGTAATATTCTATAGTGATAATTGCTGCGGGCAGCAGAAAAACCGTTTCATGATTTCAATGTACATCTTAGCAGTAAATAGATTTCAAAATATTCGTTCTATTACTCACAAATTCCTAATTAAGGATCATACCCAAAATGAGGGTGATAATTGCCATTCTCTAATTGAAAGAAAAATTAAAAAGTCCCTTCGTTCCACTACGATATATACACCTGATCAGTATTTTACTTTAATTAGAACTGCTAAATCTAACGGTAAACCATTCGCAGTTAAAGAATTAACCTACGACAGCTTTTACGATTTTAAAGAAGTGTCACCAAAGAAAGGAAAAAACTTTTCCAAAAATATTCTAAACTAGCGACCCGCCCCAGCTTCGCTCGGGTACAAATTATACATATAAACCTTCCTCTTCAATCACTCTATCTATTAAAAAAAACCGCATCAAAATCCGTTGCGTAGTTTTAAAGATTTAAGCATACATAGGGATATAGGGACAGAGAAAGCGACTTTGTTTTATACTATGTAGTGATAGTGAAGTGATGAATCTGTAAAAATGAATGATTTCAATATTATTTATGTGTCTAAATCAGACCCTGGATCTTTTTTTTACCAAAAATCTTACTCTGACACCTCCTATAAGCAAATAAAAGTAGCAGGGTCCACTCGCAGCACTCAAAACGACTTGATGTCACCGAATTTACCTGTAGCTTATTCTGAGAGGATTAAAATTACAAGTAAAAAGAAACAAAAGATAGGCTCTTGAAATTTGTTGAAAAAAACATAATTCCTAAATACTATGAAGATTTTTATCAAAATTTATAAGTAACTTTTATATATTTAATACAAATCCTCATAGTACTCATGGTTTCACTTATTCAATAAGGTATCACTTATTTATTTTATGAGGACTTTTTTCTGATTTCTTTGAGGATTTTTTTGTTTAATTAGTACTTAATTATGTTTTTTTTCTCAACTAATAATTTTATAATTAGTATGTTTTTTCAGAAAGTTGTTGTTCTTTAAATATTTTGTTCAATATTCTGTTATTTACCAGGTTATACTTTGCTTGCAAATGTAAAGTTCTTATTAAATTAATGTAAGTAATACTAACTTTTAACATAATTATTTTTTGAGATTTTTATTTTTGTTTTTACTTTGTTAAATAATGATACTGACTAGTTCAATAAGTACCTTGTGATTTTTGTTTTGATACAAAGACTAGAATTTAGATATAGACTAGAATAATACCTTAAGATTGTTATTCATTCGATTTTTATAAGTCAAGATTGATGCTAAGGTCTTTTTGTAATAAATAAGTGAGAATTGATTTATTTATTTATTTTTTTCATCACTTTAATCGCATTTAAAAATATATAAATACTGTTTTCTTTTTAAACTAAACATCTTGAACAAAAGTAAAATTCAAAAGAATACAGTCACAACTGGTGAAAAGTGTAAATAATGGTAAATAGAGTAATGTCTTTAAAGATAATTATAGAGTACATACTAATACATATTAATAATAAAAAATAATCTGTTTATCTTATGGATATACCACAATATTTTTTGTTAAAAACTTAAATCGTTTCTCCTGAAAAAGTACGTTTTTAGAGTTAATACAGTATTCTTGCGGGCAAGCGATATGCTTCTTCGCCGACATGATGAAGCCAATCTCATTTTTAGTTGCACCGTCGGGGCTCTGCCAGGTCCACTTTCTGTGCTCACGCTTTCTGAAGAAGGAGTTCATCATATAGAGGCCCTCCTTCTCCATGAAGCTGGCAAGTAGGTGTCCCCGGTGGTTCCGACGTCCAAATCGCCCCACTCGCAGCTCATCACCGTCTCGTTTGCCCAGTTTCGCGTTGAAGTCCCCCATGACCACGGTGAAGTGAGTTTTATAACCATGCATGGTTCTGGATATATCCTCATACATGGTCTCAACTTCGTCGTCGGGGTGTTTCGAGGTCGGGGCGTAAACCTGTACGACCTTCAACGAATATATTGACGATATTCTGAGTATAAGGTACGCCACCCTGGTCGTCACACTCTCGATCATCACCACATTGTTGATGAGGGACCTGTGGACGATAAACCCGACACTGACTGCTGGTCGCCCTCCCGGAAATAAAGCAGGTTACCGGATTTAAGTATTATCGAGTCCTCCTCCTCTCTTCGGACTTCAGATAATTCTAGAACACGCCATCGCAACCTGTTCAATTCTTCCTCAAGTTCGGTGATCTTCTCGTATCTTCTTTCTTCCGAAGTGGTCTTGAGTTATATGTTGCCAGGTCCACTCGTCGGGGTTTGTTGGGGTAGCCAGGTCCACTCGTCGGGGTTTGTTGGGGTAGCCTGATCCACTCCGGAGATTCTTCGCACCCCTTGCCTTGTCGTGACCTTGACCGCTACCAGAGTCAAGGATAGGCAGGCTGCCGGGCACTAGGGGCCAACTTTTTGGTGTACGTGTTTCATTTTGGGGGGTTCTCGTAATCGCCACGCTTGGCAGGCGGGTTGGCGCAGTATAGCTCTTACAATCCACAGAGAATGCTGCTGCCTATTCTCTGGTGAATCCCTTAGTCGCCTCTTACGGCACCCACGGAAAGTGATGCGATGGTGCTATTCTTTTACGTCCGACACCATATGGAACGGACGGTTTTGTAATATTCTTAAGTATTTAAAATTTCTTTTGCTTCTGGTTCTGTCTTTTTAAAATCATACATTTGAATAAACTTAACATTTTAATAAATGGGATTACCTACATTTTATGCAAGTACCTTATGTATTCTTACAAACGAGGCATAGGGTAGTTTTAAGGAAAAAATCTAAGTAGTCCGTCAGTTAGTCAGTTAAGATTACCGACTAAAAAATAATGGATACGTATTTTTTCTTTTGTCTCGTAAACAAAAAATGAGGACGACACAGTGCGTTAAAATTTCGAGTGACGTCATGCCATGCTACACTTACCACGAAGTGACGTAACAAGCAACTCCTGAACTTTGATGCGTTTTATCTTTGCCATTTTCATTTCATTGGTTTGGTAAAGCAAAAAATATGTCCAATATTTTTTGATCATCTAACTTACGGACTAAATAGAATTATTATTTTTATACCCAGGAAACAGCCCTATTGCACTAGTTGTTATGTCGCTAGGTCAATAAATAAGAAGTCCCTTAAAAGTACCCCTAAAAATATAAAGCCCCTAAAAAAACCCATCCCACTTATTTACCCCCTAGATTTGGGAGGGAAACTCCTAAGTTGGGAACCCTGTCCGCCGAGTCACGTCACATTTAGCAAAAATTAGTTTCACAACAACATTCGAGGGGTTCTCCATCTCCACTAAAGGATTTTAAGCTGGGCTATCATCTTCACTCATCATCAAAACACGATATCGGGTCTTTCGACGTTCGAAGTGTATCGGCCGCAGAAGTATGTCTTTGGGCGTGTGCATGGGTTATCTGACGCGTTCCGGAAGTCCGTCCGCATAAGCACGCTATCAAAAATTTTGCTCACGGCGACTGGCTCAGACAAGTATTAGAAAAAATTGCGCACGAGATGATGACTAAAATTTTTGCTTTTAGCTATTGCTAAAAGCAAAAATTTATTGATTTTATTGATTTTTTTTTACTTTATTGATAAATCGATAGATTACTCTACGAAGAAAAGGAAAACTATTTTCAGGAAATATAAACTTGCATCGTTTAAAAAATTGATTGATAAGTTATAAATTGTCTTATATATATATCGACATTTTCATTTTTTTTTACCAGTTTTACCGAATGTTTCACAGCAACACTTCTGATTTTATGGAAGTAGGTAAATTCGAAATCTAAGATACCAAAAACACGTTTTTCAGAAATATCATGCAATAAAAATCCCGCCAAATGCATGTCGGACTTCGCATATTTAGGGTTCCGAATCAAATAGAGAATTTAAAAAAAAATGGTTTATCAATATATTGGCATTTGTTAGTAAAGTATACGTTATGATAAACATTATCACCCAATTTCAAGTTCATAGGTCAATTGGAAAGTAAAAATTCTACGGAAGAAAATTTTGTAAAAAAAAAGAAGGTGGTTTCTCATTCCTTTGTTTCCCAATATTTTTAAAACAAAAAATACAGTATTTATTTACATAACAAGCTCTAAACAACGATACCCCACTAGATAATAGGTCAAAATTTTGTTTTCACGCCCTCCTTTAGCTGTATGGGGAGCCCCCCTTAAAAACATAAAAAATATTTTTTGACAATTTGTATAGCTTTGGGTTGTTGATTCTGGCTGACAGAAGTTACAGTGGTTTGGGAATAGTGTAGTGGGCTTGTCCAAAAAAATAAAAAGCCTTCGGGTCAACAATCTTGTTGACCTGTGCTTATAATGTGAACATTTGAAGACTAGCTCCAACCGTTTGGCTATAAAACCTGTGTGACACGACGGACAGACGGATACGTGAGTGACAGCAATAGGACTCCATTTGGACCCTTCAGGTACGGAACCCCAAAAATACGCCAAAAAAAAAACCTATTGCAAACTTTTCGAAGGTCGGTTTTCTTGTATGATTTTAGAGAGTTGACTCTATAAGACGTATTTAAATTTCTTAACAAATTAGGAGTTACTCGTAGTATAAAATAAAGTCGCTGTCCGCGTCTGTCTTTCTGTTTAACTGCTAAGGGTCAACTCACACCAAAAGAGCGTCGAAGCGCAGCGCAGTTTCAGTGTCATATGAATTTTAGCTTTATTTTCATTACTACAATACTTATTATCGGAACGAGTCGCGGAATTCGCCGGAATTCCCGCGGCGCCGCGGGCATCCGCGCGACTCGATGCGATAATAAGTATTGTAGTAATGAAAATAAAGCTAAAATTCATATGACACTGAAACTGCGCTGCGCTTCGACGCTCTTTTGGTGTGAGTTGACCCTTAGCAGTTAAACAGAAAGACAGACGCGGACAGCGACTTTATTTTATACTACGAGTAAGTATGTAGCGAAGAGATTGCGTGATCTGTATCGAAACATTTCTCTGAAATTTAATGGACATTTAAAATAAGGCGTAGAAAACAATGATTTCAAACAAATTAGTGTAGCACCTAGTTAGGTAATTGCCAAGCTTTCCGGTTGACATTCGTTCAGACCAAATAAGACTCGTATTTTTTTTTAAACTATTGTATCGTAATAAAAAGACGAAGTATTCATTCTCTATTGAGAATTTTGCTATAAATCAGTTGCCAGTTAAGATTTTTATGAATAAATCTACCTCTCGAATACCGGTAATTACGGAAACAATTAAAAAACCAATCGTGTCTCGCTCGATATCGCGTCCACGGGATACGAAGGGTTTAAATATCAGGCGGATTGTGTTAGTACACCCAGCCTATTTAAAATATCAAACGTAGAGATTTGGTCATCAGCTCTCTAACTAAAAGTATAAAGGCGAACCTTCTGTTAACTTTATGGACGAGACAGGAAGCCAATCCAAACTTATTTGGGAAAAAGCGAGGCTGATGATGGTAGACATAAATCAGAAACGGACGTCCATTCCTGAAAAATTTGAAGACTAGAATGCTTCTAACAAAATTTTTATAAAATGTGCGATCGACTACTTTCGCGAATTTAAATGGTTTTTCTTGTTTTTCCTCAGTAAAAGTAATGTCAATATGACCGCCACATTATCACTACATTGTCTCTTGTTAATCCCTTTTTATGTAGTGGGAAGTGGACTACCCATGCAAGCGGAAATTAGAATTACTTAAAAGTTTTGATTGGAACCACTTTTAACCGACGATCGCAGAACTTTAAGGAACTTTTTCTCGAATCTACATAGTCCTTACGCCTGAACGGGTTTGGAACAGGTAGATCATATCTTGGATTAGGACGTGGAATACATTTTACCCGACTGCGCAACGTATTTGTGTTTATCAGCCATGTCTAAGTTTGTTCCTTTGTGGCGCTTTAGAAACCAAACGCGTGGGCCGATTTTGATAATTTTTACGTCAACTGATTCGTCTTAATCTTGCGAGTGCTACTAAAAACATGACAGTAATCAAAATACAATAAATTATGGCGACCAGATGCCATTTGTGAAAAAGAAAAAAACCGGCCAAGTGCGTGTCGGACTTCGTTAGGATTCCGTACCAAATGTATTTTTAACCGACTTCAAAAAAAGGAGGAGGTTCTCAATTCGACTGTATTTTTTTTTTCTATTTTTTTTGACTATTTGTATGGCTTTGGGTCTACAAGATGCATATACTGTGAAAATTTGAAGACTAATTTCACGGACAGACAGACGGACACGTGAGTGACAGCAATTGGGCTCCGTTTGGACCCTTCGGGTACGGAACCCTTAAAAGTCAACTAACTATAGTATTATGTGGGGTATCAAAATAAAGGGTTCGAGGAGGCGATTCCAAAAAATAAAACACTAAAATGTAGAAAATAAAAAAAAATTGAATATTTGCAAAACACCAGACCGTAAAAAACAACAAAAGTTCCAAACAAGTCACTTTTTAACCGACGAAAAAAAAAGGAGGAGGTTCTCAATTCAACCGTCTATATATATTTTTTAAGCAGTCTGTTGCAGTTGGTAGCATGAAACCAATAAGTGAATTAAAATAACTGCAACCAACTGCATCAGACTGCTTGAAAACTGACTTGTTTGGAACTTTTTAGTTGGTTTTTACACTCGGGGTTTTTTTTATTATTCATTTTATTTTTCTATCCCAGTAGGTTTTCGTCCGATAATATTCGACTTTCACGAAGACGACGAGGGAAGCCGCTGGCTAAAGCTATTCTGACAAAATAGTTGCAAAACTAATGTTTTGACACGTTTTTTTTATCTTTCCAACCTTTTTTTTTTATAAAAATTTGGATATCAAGCAAATTCTGTTGGTGCATGAACTGAACTGGAGCCCGCCTAACCTAACCCCGCCCATTAGGAAATCGTCTACGCCAACTTAGTCAACTACTGATGAATTACCTACAAATTAATTGGGATAATATTTCAGTTTCAGGGTGACGGAATTACGGCCGAGATCGAACTTCGGGTGCAAGCGATTTAAACCCTGGGGTTTTGTCGACCGCCAAGTCACAGAGGAATGGACGTGATTATATACAACAATCAAGCGAACATTTTAATGGGTAGGTTAATTAACCCGAGTGCCGATTATAATTCAAATGAATAAGTAGGTACTAATAAATTATGTTCTTAGGGTGGATAATGACGCTCATAATATATTACTTCCTAATCATATTTAACGCAGTCGCGATACACAAAGGAAATTTAATAGCCAACATAATTAAAAGGCCATCTCGTTTCTTCTCCACTAAGTTTAGGTACAAAACATATACAAGAACCATTTTACACACAAACAAGAAAGTTAAGTATTGTAAATAATTTTAAAACATTATCACGTAAAAGGACAAATTAAATTACAGGCGTAAGCTCAGGTTGTACTTTCCTACGCATTTAGGGCACCCTTGTTTTTAGTTCTACTGTCTCCCCCAGTCGTTACTCACAACGATGATTCATCGTTCCGTTGTTAATCACAAAGAACGTGCCTATTTACCGGGAAATGTTTTATAATGTAGGTACTTACATCAATTCAAACAAATGAATCATTCTCAATAGGGAAAACACACAATGAATCTGGAGTACCTAACATAGGTACTTAAATTAATTGAGCCTACAGAGTACGTATATCAATCCAACTTTACAGGCACCATACCGATACCACCCTTGTGTTGCATTAAATTAAGCATTCAGTACCCCAGTAAATTAAGTTCGAGAATAGCTACCGTTTTGATCTTAATAAATAGAAATGCATTTTCAGGTAACTTGGCATCTTACATTCATGAAATTTTAGAAAGATTGATTTCGAAAGTACGTCGATCAGTACTTGCACCAATACCGTAGTACTGCTTACCGATGCTGCAATTCTAGAGCAAACCGGCTTGTTAGGTCTTAAATTTTCTTATTTATAGATATAAATAGGAGTATTATGACAAAAACTAATATTAAATCAAGGATTACCTTATGGCTTATCAATCCGAAATATATTAACAAAAGAATTTACACTGAAATACGTAAAATATTCACTTCTAGCACTCACAGCTCAACACAATATGGCGGCAGGACGAAATCCCCACCTCGAAAATAATAATTCAAAATTTTAACTTGCTTGCTATTGGTTGCTGCATTCAAGACGCTTCACTGCAACCAACCTCATAATAAAACACTTATACCAACTTGACAAAGGATGGTGTGATATTCTATTCAGGCGCGTTAAAAAGTTGCCATACTACTTTATTGTAAACAAGTTGGTCAAGTCTCTCAAGGTACCGTATGGTGTCGGACGTAAAAGAATAGTACCATCCCATTACTTCCCGTGGGTGTCGTAAGAGGCGACTAAGGGAGCTTGAGACCTAGTGCATACTACTATAGCACCATGGGCCACCCGTGCGGTGGCGGGTAAACCACCAACAACAGCATTCCCAAGGAGGGTTGGCGTCAGGCAGGCGGCCGGCTATAAAACTTCTGCCAAAACCTTTTTGCAACATGGTCTGGAAAAATATGATGTGCGATAGGGCTAGGGCGTACCCCACAGGCGACGCGCAGGGGCAGCACCCGGCTCCTGTGGGAAATGGACAAGGGTTGTCGCACCAGAACGGGCGGGTGCGACGTAAGACGCAAGCTCGGAGAGTGAGAGAATTAAGATTGAGGTGTGCGAGCTGGAATTTAGGTACTATGACTGGAAAAGGAAGAGAGTTAGCAGATGTTTTAAAAAGGCGACGGATAAATATAGCGTGTTTGCAAGAAACGAAATGGAAGGGTGCAAAAGCAAGAGAATTAGGAGAAGGATATAAGTTTTATTACTGTGGAAGTGATGGCAAACGGAATGGTGTGGGCATAGTTTTGGATAGTGAGTTAAAAGAATGTGTGGTGGATGTTAAAAGAGTAAGTGATAGAGTGATAGCTATTAAAGTGGTTGTGGAGAGTATGATAGTAAATGTTATTAGTGCGTATGCACCCCAATCAGGATGTGAGGATAGTGTAAAAGAGAAGTTTTGGAAGGACTTCGATTGTGTGATGATGAATGTACAGGAGAGTGAAGAGGTGTTTGTGGGGGGTGATTTTAATGGGCATGTAGGAAGTCTGAAGTACGGTTATGAGAGAGTGCATGGTGGTTGGGGGTACGGAGACCGTAACACTGATGGCGAGACATTGCTGCAAGCTGCTTCGGCTTTTGACCTGGCAATAACTAACACCTGGTTCAAAAAGAAAGACGAACACCTGATCACGTACAAAAGTGGCCAGCACGCGACCCAAATTGACTTTTTCTTGGTGAAACGAAACAGTCTCAAAACAGTCAAAAACTGTAAAGTGTTGCCAGGCGAAGGCTTAGTCTCTCAACACAGGCTCATAATGATGGACGTAACAGTCAGTGCCTCGTCCAGTAGGAACAAAGAACGGCCCCCACCCAAAAATCAGATGGCGTATGATGGAAAATGAGGAGTGTGCAAGTATGTTTAAGAGTCAAGTGGTAGATAAAATGTTAGACATGAAGGATATGGAAGGAAAATCTGTGGATGAATGTTGGAAAGAGATGGCGGATTGTATAAGGCGAGTAGCAAAAGATGTGTTTGGAGAATCGCAAGGTAAAGGCATGATAGAAAAGGATACATGGTGGTGGAATGAAGATGTGCAAAAGATGCTAAAAGAAAAGAAAATTTCGTTTAAAGTATGGCAGAATGTAGAAACCGGAAATGATAATTTGAAAGAAGAGAAAAAGAAAATTTATAAAGAATGGAAGAGGAAGGCAAAAAAGGCGGTTGCAGTTTCCAGGGCTAAGGCGCAGGAAAAGTTATATGATTTATTGGACAGCCCTAGAGGCCAGAAGGAGCTCTACCGGATTACAAAATTAAGAGAAAGGAGAACGAGGGATATAATGCACATAAAATGTATGAAGGATGAACTCGGTAAAGTCTTGTCGAAAGATGACGAAATAAAAGAGCGATGGAAGGTTTATTTTGAAAAGTTGATGAACGAAGAGAATGAATGGAATGGTGTGCTCAAAGAGGTACAAGTAAATATGGGTTTGGTGAGACAAATTAGCATGGATGAAGTAAGAAAGGCAGTTCAATGTATGAAAAATGGAAAGGCCATGGGACCTGATGACATACCAGTAGAAGTATGGAAGTGTTTAAAAGAGGATGGGTGTATGTGGCTGACTTTATTCTTCAATAAGTTGTTGTATGAAGAAGTGATCCCACAAGAATGGTGCAATAGTTCGCTAGTGCCCATCTTCAAGAATAAAGGGGATGTACAGGACTGCAACAACTATCGAGGGATAAAGCTCATGTCACATACTATGAAAGTATGGGAGACAGTGATAGAGAAAAGATTGCGAGAGGAGAGTGAGATTACCCCGAACCAGTTTGGGTTTATGCCAGGTCGAGGGACAATGGACGCCACCTTCGCTCTCCGTCAATTGTGCGAGAAGTACAGACGTGTGCACAAGAACTTGCACATGGTGTTCATTGATCTTGAGAAAGCGTATGATAGGGTACCTCGGGATGTGTTGTGGTGGGCCTTGAAAGAGAAAGGTTTGCCTGGGAAGTATGTTGAGTTGATTCGTGCTATGTACAGACAATCTAGTACCTACGTCCGGTCGGCTGCTGGCAACACCGATGAGTTCAGTGTGGCTGTAGGCTTGCATCAAGGGTCGGCTTTAAGTCCTTACCTCTTCCTGTTGATTATGGACGCTCTTACGTCGGAAATTCAGGAAGAGGCACCCTGGTGCATGCTGTTTGCCGACGACATTGTTCTGGTCGGTGAAGATGGACCTGAGATCCAGAGCAGATTGGAGAAGTGGCAACAGAAGCTGGAGAAAGTTGGCTTGAAAATCAGCAGAACCAAAACTGAATACATGTTCTGCGATTTCGGCGGTCTCTCCAGTTCTGAAGCTGTAGTGCTAGATGGCGCGCTTCTCCCAGTCTGCTCCGATTTTCGGTATCTCGGTTCACTCGTGCAAAGCGATGGCGAAATAGATCGGACTGTTAAGCACAGAATTAACACTGGATGGATGAAATGGCGGCAGGTCACCGGGACTATCTGTGACTCCCGCATGCCCCTAAAACTTAAGGGGAAGATTTATAAAACAATGGTCAGACCTGCTGTCTTGTATGGTTCAGAATGTTGGGCCACAAAAGGGATGAATGAAAAGCAATTGCATGTAGCTGAGATGAGAATGCTAAGAGCGATGTGTGGTGTTACGCGCATGGATAGGATTAGGAATGAGTATATAAGAGGAAGTCTGAAAGTGGCACCGCTGACTGAAAAATTGTGTGGAAATCGGTTGTCGTGGTATGGGCATGTGATGCGGAGGAATGAAGAAAATGTCGTGAGGAAAGTCTTGTGTATGGATGTGGATGGCAATAAGAGTAGGGGAAGGCCAAAGAAACGATGGTTGGAGTGTGTGAAAGAGGATATGGGTAAAAAGGGGGTGACTACAGAGATGACGACTAATAGAGGAGTATGGAAGAAAAAGACATGTTGCGCCGACCCCAAATAAATTGGGATAAGGGCAGGAGAATGATGAAGTTGGTCAAGTCTCTACTTCATCATTATTTTGTTGAATACTTTTATAAGCGATTTTATAATCTCACGTACTGACAGAGATTTTATTGGACAGCCTATCTATAATAAAGTACAAAAATATAGTTGCTAGAAAAACTTACTTAAACTTTATTGTAATCTAAAAGTGTAACTTTACAGTTTTTCAAGTTGCCACGATACACCAGCGCCCGTGACTGACGCATTTTGCAATAACCCAGAAGGTTTTTGTTACTCTTACCATCACTAGTTATCACTGACTAATTTGACGTAGGTACGTGGCCCACACTAGAGCGCATGCACGATAAGTATGCGCGTGGTCGAAACCGGAACTAAATATTCAAATTTAAAATAAAATTATGCTAATTAATAAATAATGTAAAAGAATAGATTAAATAGCTAGGTATAAATATTATTATGTCTAGTTATTTAATTCTTTTGATTAAAATTTGAGTTACGTAATATTGTTTTTAAATAAATGACGGAAATAGATTTAGGGCCTGCAATTTGAAGCAGCGCTTCCATTCGCGCGCAGACTAAGGCAGTTATCACACTGCCACGCATCACGCTGCATGTTGCGTGTCAACGCACCTACGCGCGTACTTGTGGCAGTGTTTTCTATACAAACGGAAATACTTACAATCAGTTAGAGTACGTATTGACGCGCTACGCTGCGTGGTGCGTGGCAGTGTGTTAATCGCCTTATCGTGCGCGCACTCTTGTACACTACTACTAATTGAAAAAAATACAAAGTAACAAGAATGCAGTTGTTTGTTGACAATATTGTGGGAGGTCCGATAGCTTGTAGCTCAATAAAGTTATTATTCTAATTAAGTATTTGTTCTGATCTGAAAACTTATGCACGTGTTGTTTGTAACCTCAAAATTACGACAAACAAAAACCACAACATGAACTTTCGCCTATTTTAGAGGTGAGACGGATTGAAATGAAAACTTCTTTATGCGCTTGGGCATTTTTGTTCAAGTTTTCACTTTGGTCGGCACTCCCGGAGTGCCACTCTTTTTTTTATTATTTAGTGCTAAAGCGGCAACAGAAATACCTACATATTCTGTGAACAACTGTCTACCTATTGCGGATCAGGAGATACAGCCCGCTGACAGAAATATGGACAGCGGAGTCTTAGTAATATGGTCCCGTTGGTTACCCTTTGGGTACGGAACCCTAAAAACTAGGTCCACGAGTATTCAGGCGTCTCTAGTTTATTGACGTTAATTCCATAATTAGCGAGTCTTCGTAACATCGAGATAGAGTACAATAATCGGAGTAATGGAATATTTTCGGCTTATGGATTGGTTTAAAAGACTACGCGTTGTTAGTTGTATCTTTTCTACATTTTATAACACTTTATAACCCAATCTACATTTTCTAACCCAACAAAAATTTCCCTTCATACTTTACAGGCTTATGACTGTCAGCATATTTTACAAACAGATTTTTTACTGTTACTCATACTGTGACGTACTGACGTAAAAAACAAATATTGCTAAAAATTGTCACGGAATATTGTTTTGCATAAACAAACGGTTGCACACTGCTTAACAAAGTAATAGTGATTCTATTGATATGGACATTAGGTTTAGAAACGCAAAACAAGTAAATCGACTCGTAAACTTCGAGTGCCGAACCGAACTTCTCCGGAAGCGACCGGAACTGACCGATCTTGTGGGTTGCAAGTCGCAACACTCGTAAATACTCATAATAGACGCGAGTATGGTGTCAAACGCCATACGCTTAAATACTGAATACGCGTTTATGTGGTGCGCACGAAATGGGTAGGTCTTTACGCGTCCAGCCAAAAACCTATTGCAGTATTATACGTCTCACCTCTAATCTATTTCCCTCACCATGTGCAACAGTTCCGAAAAAGGCTGTTTTATAAATAATTCGCTATAATAATATAGCTAGCTTGTTTACAAAATGTACGGATAGTGACAAGTAGTGGCAGTCAAATTCATGATTATCTATAGTACTAAAATCTAAAGTGATCAAGAGGCAGTTGGTTGGAGTGTAGCCTTAGGGGCGCTATGGCGCGGGACTTAGAAATTTTTTCGAATTTTTTTTTTTTTTTTTTAATTTTAAAAGTCACCCCGACTCGGACAGGTTAGGTTAGAAGGGGATGGCGGGGTCAAGAGAGCGAGCGAAGCGAGCGAACAGACCCCGCCATCCCCTTCGTGGTTATTTTTCTATAAACCACTCAGAAATAGGAGCCCCGCGAAGCTGGGCTCCGTCGACACGTGGCTCTATCGACATGCAAACCTAAAACATTATAATAAAGGAGAAATTTTCTAAGTACCAAAAAATTTTTTTTTACGGCGCGGCTCAAGGTGCCTATAAGCGTATGGTACCAATTCGACTGACCGTCCGTCCGTTCGTCGGTTCGTCCGACTGTCAGTAGGCTGTATCTCATGAACCGCAATAGGTACAGTTGAACATTTCACAGTGTGTATTTCATTTGTCGCCATATTAACAAATAATAAAAATTGGATGGAACCCTTCGTGTGCGAGTAAAACTCACACTTAACCGGGTTTTTTCCCATACTGCTGGCATCAATGGCATACCCACACAATATTCCTCTATGTTCTTTCTTTTGCACTTGGCAAGTTTGCAGAATAGAAAAAAAATCGAGCTCAAATTTAGTCTATGGTGTACTAAGCATTGATGTCGCGTTGCCCTTGACTCCCTCTATCTAATTACTGTTTTTAAAAGTTATTTGCTTAAAATTTACTCTAATTGTTTATCTCGAGTTTGGTCTGTACCATTAGAACGTTTTAGAAAGTGATTTCTGTGGTTAATTAACTGGTGTGTTCTTTATTTTGTGTAGCGTCACCTGACTGAGCTCATTGTCATTTCCCGCCATTGTGGCCTGTGAATTCATCATTAAAATAGGTTTTTCTGTGCGTATCCCTCGAAATTTAGATGAGTATTAAGTAATAAGTGTACATAAGTAATGTCATTACACGGTAATGACGTTTGTTTGTTAGAAGTGGAAGATTATAACTTGTACGAAGAAGAGGCATCTGATCACGCTTTAGCCAGGTATGGATAACCGGCGTGGTCGCCGAACTTTTACCCGTTTGCTCTAATTCATGCTTGTCAATGATATATGCATCAATTTTGATTGAAAATATTTATCATCTTCGGATTTTAATATAAATTTGTGGATGCGCGGGCCGTATGATGACGCTCACGCCCCGTGCCGGCCTTTAGTCAGCTGTTGGGCCGCCATGTTTGGTCAAATCGAATAGGCGTAGTAGGCGCCACTACATAGCGCAAAAATGTACTATCAAACATATGTACACTAGCGTAAATACAGTCATTCATGTTTTTTTAAACAGTCATATTGTAAATATTATTTTGGATAATTTTATAACCCTAGCAATAATGTTCTATGAGAATAACAGTATTATATTTTCATACAATTATGTGTAGTTAATTGGACTCTTGTGAAACATTTCTAGGAGTTGAGAGTTTTTTTATTTAGTATTGTGTATTTATTTGAATAAAAATTTATTTGGTCTGGGCCATTTTAAATTAGTTTGGATGCTGAATTCATCTTCTTTTTAGCATACATAAGACAAAATACAAGAAATGGGTTTATGTGTATGTTAAATATAAATAAATAGGTATAGACATAGATTATTTGACATGAAGTATATTGACTTACTTAATTTCTCATGTTTCCACAGTGACAAGCATCCAAGTTCTGGAAGAAAAACGATGGAGGCAGAAAAAAGGATTCGAAGAGAAATTGCTAATAGCAATGAACGTAGACGAATGCAGAGCATCAATGCTGGCTTTCAGGCATTGCGGACCCTGCTGCCTCGTCATGAGGGCGAAAAGCTTAGCAAAGTATGTGACATTTATATTCTCATTAATATCTGTATTTTTCATAACAAGGGGTAAATTATTATTATTATTGCACAAGCAAAACAATTTCATAAGAATATTTCATAAGATATGGAATTGCCAAGACAATTAGTGATGTCCGTAGCCATACATGTAATTAAATAGCTGTCTTTATAAATAAATTTATTAGTGAAGAATAACTGACCCTGTTTGCATAATGTTATGGTAAAACACACACTATTTGTTATACCAAACTTGTAATCTGATCAAATATGACCAGCAAACTATTTGCCCTGTCATCTTCAATCAAAAATAATTCATGCTGTATGTTGTTTTGTCTACAGGTTTCAGTAAATGGTGAAAGATAATACCTTACAGCAGTTTTCTAGTACTATTGAATATTACTCAATATCCTTGACTTCTGTGAGAAAGTTATATTTTATAAAGTAATTGCCATATTCATTTTAATATTTTACAGGCTGCAATACTACAGCAGACAGCTGAATATATTTACAACTTGGAACAAGAAAAAACGAGACTTCTATCTCAGAATTGCCAGCTAAAGAGATTACTCAATCAACATGAAGGTGGGGAAATACCCCTGAAGAAAAGAAAAGGCGAAATTCTTACTCATATCCCAGCTATAATTCCTGATTCTACTGAGGATACGATTACCAACTCTAGATCACCTGAGCCAGTGGCTGTGATTTCTGTGACAAGTGTTTCACAGAAAAAAGACTCTGAAAGCAGTGAAGTACGTGTTCAACTGGATCGGGAACGAAGACTACGGCGGCACTTGGAAGAGCGCCTTCATTCTCTTGAAGCTCAGGTTTATCCTAACCTTGCACATGAACTTGCTCGTCCTGTTATTCATTTTGAAAAAACTGATGTTGCTCCTGAATGTAAGCTTGAAAGTGAGGAAGTGGAGGTCCCACCTGTGGAACCTGCAGTTGTTGCTGCTCCACTACTAGAAGCTGCCATCAAAGCTGAGCCTCGTGTTGAAGTAGAAGTTCTTCCTGATACAGCGCATGATGCGCCATCGCGTTTGTATCTCGCAAGCACTAGTCGACAGAACCTGGAAACTATTGTGGAGGCCATTCGTCACCTAGAGGGGGATCATTTGTTCCGTGAGGAGTCAGGGGATGCGCCTCTGGCACTCACGAAGAAAGCGGAACTTTCGCCGCCGCCAAGACCCGGTGTGATCGTTGTGAAGCATTCGTGATCGCGTTAAACGTGTTTACTGACTTTAAGCTCGTAAATTTGCTTCCGCTTAGCGAGCACTACTGACCCTCCTCGAATATAGTTTTAAATTTTAGTTGTTTAATTATCTTTTCCAAAGTGACGAATCGATAAGTCTGCGTCTTTGTTTATTTTTTTTTTTACGCATTGAAGTCGAATCGATAAGTGGTATAGAATTAGCTGGATGCGTTGTCGCGTATGCCGATCGGCGCTGTGCTTAGTTTAGTCTCAAATGTAATTACATTCATGTTTAAGTTTTATGTTAATTTGGCTTTTTGCAGCATGTGTTGATGGAAAGAGGATTGACTGACTTATGTAAGATTAGATGATGAAGGATAATAGTACACCATGCCGCGTGCCAATATTATTTTATTTCTTTAGACAAGTATTTGGAAAATGGAGTAAATATGCATGTGAGTAAATTCAAAACAAAGTTTAAATTCCAATAAATTTTCCACAAACTGCCATAATAATTTAAAAGAGATTCATCGAGGCTTAAAGTTGCATCATGGACACTGGATAGTTCTTTAGTGGAAATTTGGCTTTTGTAGAATAAAAAAAATTACCCTGCATTTTATTAGTCTAACATTTTACCTTTATTATCACAGCAAGAAGTTAATTTGTCACTATTGGCTTGTCTGGCTTTGGGCAGAATGCAGGACATGCATGAAGGCATGCGGCTATAACAAGTCTTTGGCATTGCAGTTAAGAAAATTAGTTTTAATACCTTACAATTTTAATTTATATATGCAGACACACAATGTAAGTTATTGTAGTAGGTGCATAGCTAAATAATGGCATTTCAGAGAGTCACTAAAATTGACCCTCACCAAGCGATTGTTGGTATGCCATTGAGATCAACAATTCAATCTAAATTCCTTGAGAAAAATACTCGGAATGCAATATAATAGTGACAAATCACTATGATATTTAATTAAAACGTTGATATAGAATCTATAATAATTATAATGTATTGACTAATATTTATCCAGTGTTGCTGCTTTTTTGTTCATCTGCAGATCAGAATGCCCAGTGTAATACTAATTTGTATGTGACATTAGTAAATTATAGGCGCTTTATGCTGCCATCCCTAAATTATAGATACAGAAATTTTAGAGCATTCCAAGTGGTTGAATTCTCATTAAAGAGTTATTCTGCATGAGACATACACATAATTGATTGGAATACGAGTTAATGATGTATTGCATTCAATTTAACTGATTAGTATAATTATGTATTGCTTCATATTAGCATTCTTTAATTGAAACTCTACTTTTAGGTCTTAATCAGTTAGGATTTATATTATAGATAGTGTAGTTGACAACAAGTGACAAGATGTTACTGAACACATCCCATTCTATAGAACAGTTGGTTTAATATGTTGTTTTATTAAAGAATTATAATGTATATCATGTCACAAGTGAGATAAAATATATTCTACATAAACGCACTTAATCTAAATAGCTCAGATTTTTAATACAAGATTTTCAATCAAGTTATTGATATTGGAATTACAATTACTAGATTATTCTACCAATAGGTGACGATTTGATCTACCTTTAGGATTTATAAAATTGTAGTGAACAATCATGTTTCACTGTTTTAATTTATAAGAGTTAAGGTTCACAGTTCTTAAATTTCACTGTGACTTAGTTAATATAATTCTATACAGTGATTAATTAACTTTCGCTTTAATGTGCTGACATTTTTGTTAAAAATGTAAAATGCCGTGCTCTTTTGTTAATATTTTTCATATAAGTTTTGAATGTATTTTAAGTTAGACTCAGCAACAGAGTGGATCAACAAGTACAATGCTTTGCAGACGTCATAATGCTATGGTCTTATCCACAGAACCATATGAATTTTTAAGACTGATCATTTATTCATTATTAAGTTACGCTAGTTCAAGTCACCATATTAATAGAATAATGTGTGTGTGTGTTACTTTTATGTAGCTATTTATATGTATGTATGTTGTGATATTGTAGTCCAAAATATTGTGTTGTGGACCTGGCAGTCTTACAGAGATCCCTATACTGTTAACATTTAGCAATAATAATGTCAATCATACATTATGGTATGATGACTAGTAAAATTTATGTTTAGATAAGTTTACCTTGACGAAAATTAAAAATATATTTATACACAAAAGATCTCTCTAACTCTGCCAGGTTACTAAGTGTTGTGGTGTGATTCAAGTGTTTTCAGTGTATGTATTTTAGTAGGACTTTTGTTTATCATAGAGGGCTCTGAACATGAAATTAATAATTTCTAAATTTATTGCCATACTAAATAATCAATGTTAATAAATTATTATTGAAACAATATTGTATTGTCGACTTCAGCAACAAAACTACATAGCTGTAAAATTATGCATTTCGTGTTTCGAGTATCCCTAGTTTTATACATACTACTATTCGTTCCCGACGCTTACTTCGCACTCTGTTTCTGAGTCCGTAGTTATAAGGAGTTGTCTGCCTACCGCCTTTACATTATGTCAGTATAGGATAATTAACAATGTAACATAACGGACTTGGTTATACTATTAGTGTAGTCAAAAATAGTAATAAGAGATTTTAAGTCAAAGAAGCAAGTTAAATTGTTTAAAATGTGTTATTATTTATGTCTTAAAGTATTAAAATGGTTATTTCTTATTAATTAGTTTGTAAATGATGATCGTCTGTACATTTAATTGACCAGTTTTCTTTGCATATTTTGCTTAAAACCAATAAAACAAATGCTTGAAATTTTAACCACAGAATGCATGCATTTTTATAAAACTAAAGACTGACGACTAATTATAATCATCACGACAGTCATTTGCTTAAAATGCACAACATGCATTGGTCTGCTATAATATTAATTATGAGTAATCACAAGGATCGCATTTGAATCGTCATTGTCATTCAGTTTTCAAACTTATTTTTGTTAGGGCAATCTAGTATTTATGTATATTATAACAAAGTCGGATTAGTTACACCTTGTATGACTCAAGAACGGCTGGACCGATTTTATGATCTTTTGGATTTGTCTCTGCCCGAAAAGCAAAGTAACTAATAAAACATCGGAAATATTCACGAAAAAAAAAATTATAAGCAAATTCATTTTCTATGGAACAGCTTATTTCATGATATTTCGATAATGGATTCATTTATTGATTCTGAGGCGGTACGAAGTACCCGGTCAGCTGGTATTAAATAAGTTTTATATAAGTTTTACCAACTTTGTTTGTGTAATGAAATGATGCTTTGTGATGGTTCATCATCCGCTTTGTAGCACTGTTACTATTTTATTGTATTCTCTTTTATAGGATTAATGAATGTGCTATGTTTTATTGGTTTTCAGCACATTCAATAGTGAATATTTCCATTTTCTACACTCTATCGCATTTTCTTTTAATGGATATAAGTGGGCGTTATTTTAAACAACATGCAGACTAAAACGATTCGATTTGGGCAATTGTTATTATATGTCAAACTGACTACTTGTCTCACATTGATGTTTAAAATAATTCGTCTAAGTTTATAATACCCTTTAATAATGTTCTTCAATTAATTCATCTGGTAAAACATAATTATAATACCTCCTTAAATATTGTTTATAATAATTTAAGTCTGGAATAAAATTCGTACTCATAATTGCTACAGTTTAAATTGCATTTATCCTTAGACTTTTGTTTTATTGAGCTTCTGGATTTCAGTTTTGCGAGTCTACAATTTAGTGATAGGGTGAAGAATGTTTTTTTTGTTATTTCAAATATCCCTGTGATTTGTCCATTACGTTGAGCAAGATCTGTACAGATTAGAAATTGGTTTATTGGTCAAATAAATTTAAACATTGCACCCTCTCACTAATAAGCTCATGTTCCTATACAGTTAATTATGGTACCATATAATATTACTTACAGTTAATTAATGATAAAGTGTAGAAAATAACGCATGTATGGTTTCCATTTTGATATGAAATTGATAAAAATATTTCCTCTGATTTTAATTGTACCACATTTGACCTATATTTACCAATATTTATAAAAGATTGATAATATAGCGTTTCATTTAATCTCCCAAAATATTAACAGATCAATGGTGATCATGTTTGGTCACCAAGGCGGGGCTTTTTACCCGACTGCGCGACGCAAGGGAGGGTAATGTGTTTATCAGCCTATGTATGTTTGTATGTACGTGACTACCGCAGGACCAGCAACGCCAATTGCTTCCATATTTGGTAAAAAATTAGTACTCAATTGGTACTAATTAGTACTCGAACAGAATTGGTACCTTAGTAATTTTCGAGAAAATCTTTTTGAAGGTGGTCCGGCGGTAGTCACGCTCCGTTCAGCAGGACCACTATAAGCGCCGAAAAAGGGGGCATGCTACAGCTATTCTAAGTAAACCCCCTTTTTCGGCGCTCATAGTGGTCCTGCTGAACGGAGCGTGACTACCGCCGGACCACCTTCAAAGTCGATTTTCTCGAAAACTACTAAGGTACCAATTCTGTTGTTGTTCGAGTACTAATTATTTACCAAATATGGAAGTGATTGGCGTTGTTGGCCCTGCGGTAGTCACGTACATCAAATTCCTCTTGCCGGAGGCTCTATGTGGGGATCGTACGGTCCATGCTCTACGAAGCACCTGTATGGGCGGACAACCTGGGGCCCAATTCTGTAAAATAACTAACTTGTTAATAGTGTGTCGGTAGTGTGTCAGTGGTGTCTCAATAGAATAGTCATTGACATTTAGTATTCTATAAATTATGTATGGTCATTGACTTGCCACTGTAGTGCCATTGAAACGCCATAATAAGACTATTGTAATAATTGGTAGTCTGGGGCCCAATTCTGTAACTTTGAGTTAAGCAACACGCCATCGACACTATCGACACACAACAGACATTATTTTGCCACTGTTGCAAATTTGGTATTCTGCAAAAGTTTCAAAATGCTATTGACATAATATTGTAGACCAGACTACAAAGTGGTCCCATATAAATTTTATCGATTGCTATACTTAGCGCTTTTTGAAAAAATCAACAAAAACAAAAAATGTTTATATTGTACGTAAATGACGTTTTGGTCTCCTCCTTACGAGTATGTTCAAATTCCATGTTCCATAGTATTTGGGTTATCAATTCGGACGTAACTTAGGGGCTGCCGCGCTGGTGCAGTGCGTCGGGTATGTTTGCGGACGCACACGTTGACGATTTTCAGGCTGTGCACCGCAAGCGATGCGCCGCGGCGCTTGGCAGGTTGCGCGCCAGCACCAACCGCATCCTGCCGTTATTGCGGATAGGCTGGACTCGCGGTACGTCCAGCACTGGGTTAATACCCATATTAGAAAATAAGTATATATATATTTTTTTAACTAACACTAGTTTGAACAAAATCTGAAATAAAACTTTTTATTTTTTAATATTTCATTTTAGTTCAGTATACCCCAGAACTGAAACAGAACAACAATAAAGTGAAAAAAACTGTTTTGCAAAAAATAAAACCGACTTCTAAAAAATTGCAAAATAACTTTAATTTCGGCAATCGGTGTCAAGCAAGCTGGAATGAGATAGCTGGGTGTATTAGGGATGCAGCGAAGGATATTTTGGGAGAGACAAAAGGAAGGGGCACATTAGAGAGGGATACATGGTGGTGGTCTACAGAAATACAGGAAGTGTTGAAGGAAAAAAAGAAGAAATTCAAGGAATGACAGTGTAGAACTGGAAAGATCTTCAAGAACAAAGGTGACGTGCTGGAGTGCAACAAATATAGAGGAATAAAGCTAATGTCACATAGTATGAAAGCATGGGAAAAAGTTATTGAAAAGCTGCTGAGAGAAGAGAGTGAAATCTCACAAAACCAGTTCGGTTTTATGCCTAGTCGGGGTACAACGGATGCCATTTTTGCTATCCGCCAGCTCTGCGAAAAATACAGAGCTGTGCATAAAAACTTGCACATGGTGTTCATTGACCTCGAAAAGGCATATGATCGGGTGCCTCAAGAGGTTTTGTGGTGGGCCCTTAAGGAGAAAGGTGTGCCTGAGAAGTATGTGCAGTTGATCAGAGCGATGTACAGTCTATGCAGTACCCAAGTCCGGTCTGCAGTGGGCACTACTGACAGTTTCAGTGTAGTGGTCGGTTTGCACTAAGGGTCGGCTCTCAGCCCTTACCTCAATTCAATTTATTTATTGCATCAAATATGGTGGGTACATGAAGTTCTTATATAAAATATTTAGTAACACACATTTGGCCAATATTTAGCATGCAATAGTACAAGTTTTTACACTATTTATGATATTTATAATAGATAAACCTACATTTAGTCAATTAATTTATATAATAATCAGTTAAATATATCTGTGCTTTAATGTATAGAATTTACAGGGACACTTTAGAAAAAAATCATCTATCGAATAAAAACATCTTGTAACAACCACTTCCGCAACGTAACACAAAACTTATTCAAGGGTAGCTGAGTAATTGATCTAGGCAAAGAATTGTAAATTAGAGGAGCAATGTAAACGCAGCTCCGCTGAAAAAGTTCTAGCTTTGGAACGGGCATTTTAAAATCTATATGTGTAGCTTTCCTTTTATTTCTGTTAGCTTGCCGTTCAAATAATTCAAGATTTCTCACAAACCTGGCAATTTCATAAATATAAATGCATGGGACAGTCAATAGATTGTGCGTCTTGAATATAGGCTTGCATGTATCAGACCACTGCTTTTTGAATATTGCCCGAATACACTTTTTTTGGGCTACCTACGTCCGGTCGGCTGCTGGCAACACCGATGAGTTCAGTGTGGCTCTTGGCTTACATCAAGGGTCGGCTTTAAGTCCTTACCTCTTCCTGTTGATTATGGACGCTCTTACGTCAGAAATACAGGAGGAGGCACCCTGGTGCATGCTGTTTGCCGACGACATTGTTCTGGTCGGTGAAGATGGACCTGAGATCCAGAGCAGATTGGAGAAATGGCAACAGAAACTGGAGAAAGTTGGCTTGAAAATCAGCAGAACCAAAACTGAATAGGTACATGTTCTGCGATTTCGGCGGTCTCTCCAGTACTGAAGCTGTAGTGCTAGATGGCGCGTTCTCCCAGTCTGCTCCGATTTTCGGTATCTCGGTTCACTCGTGCAAAGCGATGGCGAAATAGATCGGACTGTTAAGCACAGAATTAACACTGGATGGATGAAATGGCGGCAGGTCACCGGGAGTACCTGTGACTCCCGCATTCCCCTAAAACTTAAGGGGAAGATTTATAAAACAATGGTCAGACCTGCTGTCTTGTATGGTTCAGAATGTTGGGCCACAAAAGGAATGAATGAAAAGCAATTGCATGCAGCTGAGATGAGAATGCTAAGAGCGATGTGTGGTGTTACGCGCATGGATAGAATTAGGAATGAGTATATCTGAGGAAGTCTGAAAGTGGCACCGCTGACTGTAAAGTTGTGTGGAAATCGGTTGTCGTGGTATGGGCATGTGATGCGGAGGAATGAAGAAAATGTGAGGAAAGTCTTGTGTATGGATGTGGATGGCTATAAGAGTAGGGGAAGGCCAAAGAAACGATGGTTGGACTGTGTGAAAGAGGATATGGGTAAAAAGGGGGTGACTACAGGGGATATAGTAAATAAAAAATAGTACAACTTTTTAAAATTAAATTTTATTATATTTGCTTCATAATTGAGTTCATGATGGTAAAATGCATGCCCCTAAAACTTAAGGGGAAGATTTATAAAACAATGGTCAGACCTGCTGTCTTGTATGGTTCAGAATGTTGGGCCACAAAAGGGATGAATGAAAAGCAATTGCATGTAGCTGAGATGAGAATGCTAAGAGCGATGTGTGGTGTTACGCGCATGGATAGGATTAGGAATGAGTATATTATAAGAGGTAGTCTGAAAGTGGCACCGCTGACTGAAAAATTGTGTGGAAATCGGTTGTCGTGGTATGGGCATGTGATGCGGAGGAATGAAGAAAATGTCGTGAGGAAAGTCTTGTGTATGGATGTGGATGGCTATAAGAGTAGGGAAGGCCAAAGAAACGATGGTTGGACTGTGTGAAAGAGGATATGGGTGAAAAGGGGGTGACTACAGAGATGACGACTAATAGAGGAGTATGGAAGAAAAAGACATGTTGCGCCGACCCCAAATAAATTGGGATAAGGGCAGGAGAATGATGACACTTTTTTTGGGCTATGAAGATCTTCGCCATTTCGGAAGGGTTTCCCCACACAGCTATACCGTATCGTATTACTGAGCGTATGCATGATACACCATTATGGCGGTACGCAAAGATGTAATAAGTATTTTTAATTCTCTACGAATTGAGATTCTTCCAAGTAAAATGCTCATCAAGTGTTATACCCAGGAATTTTGCATTACGTACCTGTCCAATATTATTATTGTTAAGTGCAACATTAAGGCGTACAGGTTGACTTTTAAATGTTTTGCAATGAAGCACACTTGTTTTGGAAATATTTATTTTTAATTTATTACCAATTTATAATGTCATTTAATGTTTGCTTAATTTGAATGTCAAATTTTTGTCAATTTTTACACTTAATAATAACAGTGGTGTCATCGGCGAACAATACACATTGATGTTTTATTGACTGAGGCAAGTCATTTACGTAAAGAAAGAACAATAATGGCCCCAAGATACTACCTTGTGGTACACCACAGCAATTAATCCGTGCTTCAGAATCAAAATCTTCTAAAGTATTACTTAATTTGTTAAATTTTGTTATCCTCGTTACCTGTTTTCTGTCAGCTAGTTAGACATGATTGAAACCTCTTCCTGATGATAATGGACGCTCTGACGTCGGACATCCAGGAAGAGGCTCCCTGGTGTATGCTGTTTGCTGATGACATTGTGCTGGTTGCCCAAAGAGGTCTCAGAGGTCCAGAGCAGATTGGAGACGTGGTGGCAATGACTGGAGAGTGTAGGCCTGAAATTGAGCAGAACCAAAACGGAATATCTGTTCTGCGATTTCGGCGGTCTCTCCAGTCCTATGCCTGTAGCTCTCAATGGAACGCCTATATCGATCTGCTCCGACTTTCGGTACCTCGGGTCGCTTTTCCAGGGGGATGGCGATATAGACCGAGACGTAACGCACAGGATCAACTCAGGATGGTTGAAATGGTGACAGGTCACTGGAACAACTTGCGACCGACGGATGCCCCTTAAGTTAAAGGGGAAAATCTATAAGTCCGTGATTAGACCTGTCGTACTGTATGGATCAGAATGTTGGGCGGAGATGAGAATATTGAGATGGATGTGTGGAGTAACGAGAATGGATAAAGTGAGAAATGAGTACATTAGAGGTAGTTTAAAAGTGGCGCCACACAGTGTGTTATTTTGCCTTAGTTGCGGACATGTCAGTTTTATTTTTTTTCTTTATAGATTTAACCTTAATAAACCATTCTGAGAAACCCCCGTTTTTATATTTCACTTCATTTAAGAGATACAAATATTTTAGTGAAAGGTCACTGACCTTCTTGAAAAAGTTTTTCGTCTGTATTTCTTTAATGAAGCAAAATTTCAGTGTCTTGCAAACTACCACTTAATTGTTGGTTTAAAATGTATAAATTGTAAAAATTACAAGGCTCTAACGTAACAGGAACCGGAATTAAAAAATATTTTTTCAATTAACGAAAAAAAATATATATAAAATTAACTATTTGCGGGTCGCGTTTTTTTTTGTTTTCGTAATATACTTATGTAAAGTACCTTCAACTGGAGAAAATTCTAAATATGTATCTAGCGGGATCTCGGAGATATTGAGTTTCTAAGTTTTTATTAAATTTCTATGGAAATAGGGTTGTCACAAAAAAGTAAATATTTAAATTGATTAGTTCAATCGATTAAATCAATTTATGCTAAACATGTTGTAAACGCTTATTTATGACATTTCCTCGCTGTCGGATTCAATTATGATTTCGTCAGTCGTCAGCGTAATATTTTCTTCAAAACCTTGAGATTCTAAATTATTGTAGTGAACATTGTCAGTTGTTACGCATAGGAGTTGAAGCACTGATTTCGATAGGGGTAAAGGTTTTTTATGTTTATTACGTGTACTAAGTGTTAATGAGGATATATATGGATCGGACGACTCTAATGCACGGTGAAATAAATCTAAAATTGTAGTTTTCCTGTCTAATTTCCGGGTATGATGTTGTCGATCATAGCGCCAGTATTTATTCCTTGACTCGCCTGCTTGCTCAGACAACATACCTATGGGTAACGGGCTAGCGTCTATGATTTGACGGCCATGAATTAATATTTTGTGCATTGTGACAGACATGTAAAACCAATTGTATTTCTCCACGTACTTTTTAGCTACTGATTTACAAAAGGCATCAAATTTTTCAGCATCTATTATTAAGCCACTCGACAGCACTACTAAAATAGTATGCAGATCATCCACCAACCATGTCTCTATGCCTAAGATATCTGCAAATGTTTTTCGATGTTGGTCTGATAGTGCTGTTCGTGCAGTGTTCCCATCATTGGTTGTCCCCGAATTTGGACGAACGACATCAACCAAAAGTGACAGTTTGTCTCTTATTGCAGTTTGTATATTTTTTTTCCGCTTCTCAACAATTGAGGCAGCCGGTGATTTTTTACTAACTCTCCACTTCATGACTGCTGGATCATTTTTGTACCCCAAATGCAGTAAAAATTCCAAAAATTCTAATCCAAGCATGTAAGGGACTTATTCCATGACATAAGGCTTCTAGATTTACGGGTTTGTTGATGACAACATCCAACTTATTAAACTCCGTTGCTGTAGCTCCACAGCAAGCACAACGTAATTGCGAAGTGGTCCCCGTAATGACGTTAAATACTTTGCCATCTACAACAGTTAAATATAATTTAGGATCTGCAATTATAGTTTGACCTTTATCGGTTTCCGCATAAAGTGGTGCTAACTGATCTATTTCAGCCTGTATCCGATTTTTTTCTTCAATGATAAGTTCTTTTGTCTCATTACGATATTGAATCTTCAATGGACGACAAAACCTGTACGATTGTGGGCTTGGATTAGACCACAACACAAAGCCGTCATTAGTTTTTAATCGTAAAGGGATATACGTTGTTGTAAATAAACAATTTTCATTCTTGTTATCACCATCTAAAAACTTCTGTTTATAAAAAGCCTGTCCTGTACTACCATCAAACCCCCAAGAACCCTCAAATCTACAATATAAAATGTTATTTTGCTTTTGTTTGCAATATTCTGAAATGTTTTCGGTATTAAATTTTATGATTCGGCGGAATGTGTGTAGTAATAAGCTATGAACTGAGACACTTGCTTCTCTTTCAGTAATAACTATGTCTTCTTCAGGATAACACATTTGCTTTGCTATTTTTAATTTATAGTATGGAGGATAAGCTAAGAAACCTCTGTCTTTCAAATCTTTCTGTATGATACAGTAATCTTCCACAGTTAGTTTCCTATCAATGACTAAAGAAAGGGCTTCATCAGGGGTGTAGGGTTTGGGTTCGGCTTTCGCTTTAATGGATGATGCAATTTTTTTAGGACGAGTTGGACTTTTCAGGCACTCGTTGATAACGAATTCTAATCCTTGAGCAGAGCTTTTAATAAGTTTTTCTCCGTGAATTTCGTCTGTTACAATTTTCGACATCATTTTAATTATTTTTGACTGCGGCTGATCCTGAAGAGACTCCTCGAAACTTTTTCGAATACGACGCATTTGACGAGAGTTCATTTCATTCGCAGCAGATGGATTGTTATTCGATGTTCCGGGTATTGATTCGTCTTGGCGATTACTACATATATTAGAAGTTGATGGAGCTTCATGTGAAGTTCCAGGTATAGGTTCTGTAAACAACATATTGCTTACAGAACCCATATCTGATGGTTCTGGTTCTTGAGGTCTTAAAAGATAATTGGAAGGAAAGGTTTTGTTTAATTCTATAGAACATTTTTCTATTCTGGTTGGTATTTTAATATCGAAAATTGTAGAAAGCCATTTATCATTCTTTTTACTGAAGCGTTTAAAATTTCTTTTGCTGCTAATATAAAGTTTTTCACACTTAAAAATAAATTTGGAAATGTTGTCTCTAAGGTTTTTATTATTAACGTCAAGATCGTCTGGAATACCTGTTGGCTACAATGCATTTAAAACAGTCATTATCCGATCATTGGTTTCTAGGTCACCCGGTCTTTGTTTTGACCCATATTGTCGGGCCTTTTCAGCCAAAACATTATAAATTTGCAGTTTCGTCAGTATTTTCGGATCCGAATTCAGGCTTAGGTCGTCAGTAATCATTGCCACTCGCTGACCAACATGAAGGTTGGCGCCCTCATGCCCCCCTTGCATTAAGTCCTCTGGTCGGGGCCCAGACGGACATCCCCCAGCAGGACGGGTCAGTGCCTGCTGAGGCAAAACAGTGCCATGGGTCTGTGACGGCTCCATGACACCTCACCCCCGCTTCTCCATATATTATGTAAAGGAATTGGGTTTTAGCATTTGCCTAACGAGGGCGGACCCCTTCCCAATCCCACATAATACCTTTCATCGAAGATAGATCATAAACAAAAGTAGTGATCAAATTCAACCGTAAATAATTTAATTTTGATTTTGAATTTTCGCACTATTTTTTCATATCAACTGTGTAAACTATGCACGCCACAATTTAAACCGACAGTTGTTAATACCTACCTGAGTCAAAAATAATGAATCACAATGAGTAATATTCGCATGAAGTACTCGTAAGTATCGCACACAGGTTTGAGTGACAACCCTAACCGACAATTTCAAAATTCAATATTTCCGAAATCCTGGGCCTGTTGCAACTGATTTTTTTTGTGGTGTTAGTTATTATAGTGGTTAATATTTAGGCTTAACAAAAAACGCGACCGTGAAGAGAATGGCCGAAAAAAAAATATTTTCTAAATCATAGGAAAAAAAAAATCTCACTTGTCTGAGCAAGATTTTTAAAGTTTTCAAGAAAAAAAAATGGTTCCGGTAGTGAATTTCTATCATACCTTAAAACATTTCGTGTAAAAATCAAAATAAAAAACGAGATATTGTGTTTCTATGGTTTTTAAGGATTTTTCTCGATTTTATATATTTCTCTTAAACTACAGTAGTTAGAGCCGGCGGAGTTTTGTTAGGAGGTTTGTTTCATTTTAGGCTTTCCCAAATACACATAAAACGAGCATGTCCGAACTAAGGCAAAATAACACACTGCCAGTCACAGAAAAGTTGAAAGGGAACCGCTTATCTTGGTATGGTAATGTGAAGAGGAGGGATGAAACACATGTAACCAAAAGAGTTATGAATATAAATGTGGATGGATGGAGAGGGAGAGGGAGGCCAAAGAAAGGATGGATGGATTGTGTGACGAGTGATATGAAAGAAAAAGGAGTTAGCGATAGAGTGACCGCTGACATGACAGAATGGAAGAAAAAAACGTGTTGCGCCGACCCCAAGTAACATGGGATAAGGGCAGGAAGATGATGTTGTCAATTAACGAAGAAATATTTATTATTTTCCAATTTTATGTGTATTTTTTTTTGGAAGTCGGTTGTATTTTGTTTATAGTAGAGTTTTTTTTTTAATATTTTAAACTATTATAATTTAAGTACCTATACCTGCAGGATGGTCAAGGTTTATTCCGTTGGAATAAAGAGCAGAAATGTGGGCAGAGGAAATGGGTTCCGTGCAATGACAACTCATTTGTTCGATAAAGCGCGCCAAGCTGTTGTGCGGTCAGCTGGTGGAGCGCTTGCGATCCGTTCCAAGGGTGCGTTTCCACTGAAGCGGAGCGGAGACGTGCAGGAATCGTCCAATCACAGACGACATGAGTGACGCGATGAGCATTTCAACCATTGTGATTGGTCGATTCTTGCACGCCTCCGCCCAGCTCCGCTTCAGTGGAAACGCAGGGTGCGTTTCCACTGAAGCGGAGCTATTATATGCAGGTAGGGAGTTTATTTATGTAGGTACTAATGACAGATCCTATATACCTATATGGCTCGAAAGTAGAAGTGGCTATAAAGCCTGGAATACACATGCTACTAAAAGAAAACGCTTGTTTGCTACTAGGTAGTATGCTTATTTGTAGCATGCTTTCCGGGTGTGTACATTTTTGCTCATGAAAGCACAGACAAACACCGAAACAAACTCAGAGGTCAAAGTCTCTTTTAAAGTGTTGAAATCCATACAATGTGTACTGGTTAAATCATATGAGAACCATGTACGTTTATGTCTGGGATGAGCTTTTTGAAGAAAGCAACACACAAATTCGAGTGGACCTGTCCAGACAGTGCAAGCATTTGTCAGTCATCGCGAAGCTCAACTCAGGACTTTGAGGAGCTCAACGAACCGACGAACAATACCAAAGTAAGGACATTTGAGTTCGCCGCAAAAATACTCAAACTGCCAGACAATCATAAAATCTACATGAATATAACGACATACATAGTTCTCGCATTCACATTATTCTATATGAGGACCATGCAGCTTAGTATCTGTAGTGGTCTTTTGAAGAAAGAACCAAACATATTTGAGTGGACCTGTCCAGTCAGTGCAAGCATTTGTCAATAGTCGAATAGCTCAACTTAAAAACCACTAAGGTGCTCAATGACTTGACGAACAATACCAAAGAAAAGACATTTGGGTAGGCCGCAAAAGTACTCAAACTGTCAGACAACGTTAAAAATTACTGTAAAAAGGTGGAGAAAATAATAATAATAACCCACATAGTCCTCACATTTACAATAATTAAGTAATCAATAAAAATTTAAAATATAATACTTTACAAAGTAAATATTCGTGTCAAACAAAATAGTAATAATAATATATGTCAATCAGAAAATAAAAATAAATATAATACTTAACAAAGTATTCAAGTCAAAAAAAAAAAAAATGTCAATAAAAGAAAAAAATTAAAAATATAATATAATACTATACAAGTATTCATGTCAAAAACGAATATTAAAAAAAAATATATAAAAAAAATTCATCAGTAAGTAGTACATTATGAAAACAATGGCTCATGTATACCTACTCGTATCATTGAAGCAGCTCAATCCCACGCCTTTTTGTCCTCAAGAAAGTCATTAATTGTGTAAAAAGCTTTCTGGCATAGCTTACGTTTAATAAATGATTTAAATTTATATATGCTTAGTTCTTGAATTTGGCTAGGAAGTTTATTATAGTAACGTATACATTGGCATCCAAACGAACCACCTATTTTTTTCTTGAGCCTGGTTTTAGGTACAATAAATTTGTGTTTGTTCCTAGTATTTATGCTATGGATATCACTGTATCTTTTAAACAGATTAATATTTTTTATGTGCATACATGAGATTCTCATAAATATATTGAGAGGGAACAGTCATAATATTAATCTCTTTAAATTTGTCTCTGAGGGAGTGTCTGGGACTTAATTTATAAATTGCACGAATAGCCTTTTCTGTAAAACAAAAATTGTCTGAATATCGGCGGCATTTCCCCACAACAGAATGCCGTATGACATCACACTATGAAAATAATTAAAGTATACTAAACGAGCTGTCTCTAAATCAGTTAAACCACGAATTTTCCTTACGGCGTATGCTGCAGAGCTAAGTTTTTTGGACAGTTTATCTATATGGGGGCTCCACTGAAGCTGCGCATCCAAAGTTAAACCTAAGAACACTGTGGAATCCTCGGGTTTCAACTCTTCACCCTTTATTGACACACTAGTGTTCACTTGTATTACATTGGGTAATGTGAACTTTATGAATTTTGTTTTTTTCTCGTTAAGGAGAAGATTATTGGTGTTGAACCAGTTAACTACTGTTGAAAGAGTATTATTTACATCATCAACAACCACCTGCTGACGTCTGAGTTTAAATAAAAGTGAAGTGTCATCTGCACTTAATAGGGTGACTGCATACAAGAACCTACCAGACAGGCGATGGAATTAACGCCTGCCGAGGTTCTCATAGCAATCACCCATGTGTATTGCTATGTGTTATGCTGTAGGCTCGAAACGTATGTTCACGGCAGCTAGGCGGTCAGTCACCGCCAGGTGAGACCTCCAGTTCCCTGGAGGAGGCCCAACGGATGACGAACAGCACAAGGCCGCCGGCTTACGGTGAGCCCCATTCAGTGAGTGGCCTCCGTCCGCCCGGTTTCCAGAGCTAGCCGGTTGCCGTCCGGACCGCGGAGCCGTAGGTGTATGTGTGGGCGGTATTGAATGTGTAACACCGCCCATGCATGCATTGTATGCGCGTAACAAGCCACGCATACAATGCGTGAGTACACATGTGTGTGGAGTCATGAGTGTATGGCTTATGTTACGCGACGTGCCTATATTAACTTAGAACACGTCGCGCACAGCGTATGTACTGTTGTAAAGTGTTCCTGTGCGAGTAGGTCGCGTGTAGGTGAAACGACTGACTCGGCGTCGATTGGCGGCTGGCTGCTGGCGGCGGTCTCCCCCTGGTACAGGGTGAGGATGGCCACCATGCCCTCCAGCACGGTGGTGTGGGGATCTTGACCCCTCCGGATGGCCTTGATGAGGTCGAGCAGGAGGCCAGTGGCCCACTTGTTCAACTCGGTCTTCGATACTGCGACAGTGACGGCGCCCGTGGGCGCTTCTTGCTTCGTGCGGGCTGCTGCTGGTTTCTGGGGGGCCGCCGCTGTCGCAGCAGGCTCCTTCGGTGGTTGCTGAGCGGTGGTGAGCTGAGGCTTCCCTCCTCGGTTCGTCCTCCTTCTTCTCTTCCACTTCAGAGGGGCCGCGTCTCTGCATAGTGGGCTCGTTAGCTGCCGCCATAAGGGTGGTGCTACGGGCCTCGTGGACGTCCGTGGTGGTGGCCTGAGCCACGACAGTGGCAGGCCGGACAACTCTGCACGTCAGCGCCACCGTGTCCGCACGCCTGTTTGTGAGCTTCCTGCGAAATACAGGGCACTCACGGTGCGACGCGGGGTGTGGCCCGCCGCAGTTGGCGCACGATGAGTTGGCACTCGCGTGCGACGTGCCCTGCCCCGCATCGCACACAAGCGAGCGGACGGTGGCACTGATGTGAAGAGTGCCGGAACTGCTGACAACGATGGCATTGCGCGGGACCCCTCGTTCCGCACCATCCCTCGATTTTGACGCCTCCCATCAGCAGCAGGGAGTCGATGTCATATATTCGCCGTACGTCGGGCTGGCTTTTCAGCACGGCGTGGTGAATGCAGCCTGGGCGTCCTTGGCGGGCCTTGATACTCCGCACGTATTGAGGCTCAAACCCCAGGCTGCGGAGCTCCTCCTCGATTGCTGCCGGGTCCGTGTCCGCCGGCAACCCTCGGATGGCGATTTTAAAGCCCTTCTCCGCTGGCAGCGAGTAGGAAAACCAGACTAGGCCGGTTTCCTTCTCCAGGCCGCACAAGTACCGCTGGACCACCTGGTACTCCTCGTTACCGGGGAGGAATCGAATGCCGCCCTGATAAGGGCGGGCAGTCGGCGGGCGGCCCAGCTGATCTCGCAAGGCCCTGAAGTGGACCTGCCAGTCTGGCATCCTCTCCACTACCAGCGGCGGGTATCGCGGCTTCCTCCCTGCTGGTGGTGCTGGTGCTGTCGTTGGGCCCGAGGTACTGCCACCCTGCGTGGCGGCTGTCGCGGGTGGAGTTCGCTGGGGAGCTTGTGGTGTCGAGGTGCTCGCGATGGAGGCGAACGACGGCTGCTCAGCCCCGCTGCGCTCGCGCGGTGTGCGCCGCAGCTGGCGCCGCTTTGCTTCCTCCTCTACCTCTTCTTCTTCGGGGCTCCTGGATCTCCGCAATGGGCGATTTGCAGGTGACCCGCGTTTCTGCCCGAGTGTGGGCCCCAGGATAAATCGTGCCAGGGACTCCGCTTCCGTCTCGCCCTCCGACGCCGACCTGTCTGACCACTCGCTCTCGCGAGGGGAAAAACATGCCGACATCGCGAGGGAGTCTTGGGAAGCGCCCCTGGGTGGCGACGGTGATAGCGCGCCACTGATAGCCACAACAACTTGCGGCGTAAACGGTGGCGGCGGGTGTCGTGATGGCGTTGATGATGGAGCCGACGGGGGGGACGTCAGCTCGACGTCAAGCAGCACAGGGGTAGCGGTGCGCGGGCACGGCGCAGTTGCGGACGCGCTCGGCGTGGCGGCGGCAGCGGCGCGCTGTACAGGCGCGGTAGGGCTCGCAGTCCGCGCAGCAATGCGCGGGGCCTGCGGCCTCACGTCGGGACGCGACGTGGCATTACGGGGCTCCTCTGTACGCGCCGGCCTAGCTGGCAGCGCAGCGGTGATCCAGAGCCCGTTGACAGCGCGCCATGCCTTTTTATACACTTCCACTCGTTCCGGGTAGGTTGGAAGGGGCAATATCTAAGAGTAGTAAATACTACCTCAGCGAAGTTTGCCGAGAAAGCTGACTCGACACATTTGTAGCCAAATACTGCAACTGACTCGACACATTTGTTGCCAAATACTGCAAAATACATTAGAATGTGTTACATCTGCATTCTAATGGGGAAAAAGAAAAAGTGATAGTGCTCAAATTAAGACTTGGCTTAAAGGTCTTGTAACCATGCCAGTGACGTAACCACAATTGTTAAAAAAAAAACTTACTAGGTACACTTGTCATTTAGCGGTGCGAGTGAGCACCAGTGTGCACGAAATTTTTATTGCAAGATTATTATTTTATAATTGAAGGTGGTTGTGTTTCGTTTTCATTACGTCGTTTTATGGTTTTTGGTGAGTGATTGATTTTTTATTTAGTACTTGTTTCATAGTTACTTTGAATTATAAAACCATTCACCGGTAAACATAACTTAAAATTTTTATTTGTCTTTTTAACTGTCTGAGGTGACATGAGGGTACGCTGAAACGGGGCACATTGCAACATGTTTTGCTGTGCCCTATGTTTATTGTGAGAATTTTGTGTACCGTTCTATTGCATTATTAGCTTTTGTTTTTTAGGAACAGTAAGTCAAGATGATGCGGAACGAAAAAGAAAAGCGGATATAGGATTGCACAGCGATAATAATATAAGAGCAGCTGTACAGTTGGTGGAGGAAGGTATGAGTTTGAGAAAAGTAAGCAAGCATGTCAAGGAGAGAGAGAGGAAGCTGAAAATATGCGTCTCACGCCTAATTATTCGGTGCGCAGTTTTTCAACCAATTCAAGAAGCGAAAGTGTATTTAATAACTTGTGCGAAAATGTCTTATGACACACATTAACAAGTGAAATATTTCATAGGCCAGTGATATTATATGTATAAGTTCCCTCAAAAATAGCCACAAATCAAATGGTTTTTGTTTTCCTTTGGAGCCAGATTTGCAGTTGCTGCAAAACATGACATCGAAATTATTTTGCCACCCCTTATAGGGCAAACAAAAACCAAACGTCAAGCAATTTTTTTCTATTTTCCTGAAAACTTAACTACAGATATAGATTAACCTGATTTTGTTGTTTTGTTAACGAATTTTATTAATTTTATAATAATTTATAGTGGTGTTCCATTGTGTTGTCCCCCAGTTTGTTGCACTGTGCCTCAATGGGTGTTTTATTGTACCCCAGCCCTGAGGCACACCGCAACATAAGATTGATCTCAGTAAAATGCAAATTGCTGTGAACTGTTATGTTCTTCCATCAATCTTTCATTGCCATTTAGTCAAACAAAGACTGCCTAATGCATAAATAAAGAAATTATGTTGACATAACAATTTTTTAATTTTTAAAATTTATAAGGGACCACCTCGGGATTATATTCTTTCGGATATAAAAAGAATTTTGAAAATCGGTCCAAAGCTGACAGAGAAATCGGTGGACATACATAAAAAAAAAAACATACATACAGTCGAACATAGAACCTCCTCCGTTTTCGAAGTCGGTTAAAAACCTAAGTCACTTCGAGCTCGGAGGGTTAAAAGTTAATGATGGCCTTTTGTTTGGCCTCCATGAACTAAATGAATGATTCATTTTGGTTCCATACTCGTAAATACCTACAAGGTTAGTTGCTCTGAGAGTTGATCTAACGAGTAGACGTGTGTTGTGTTTTCCTTGTTTTCGTGAATAATAAGTTTATAATATTCCGGTAAAGGCCGCGTGAGTATCTTTTTTTAACTTCGTTATTATTTTGATATGTTACATATTAGTAGGTAAGGATGTTTATTTGGTTAATGAGCCTGATTTTTATAAACACTCATTTTAAATATAAATACACAGTTAAACACAATGCGCATTGCAGTTAAGTCTTAATTTACCTGTTAGGTACCTACATCAATTTCCCGCTAGTTTTACAAATCTCGTTATTATTAGAATAAAACGGATCACATTTACTCTGTCTCTCAATACCTAGGCTGACATAGGTGTCTAAAATTACTCATTCTGTTTTGACAAAACCAGAATTAAGTAGTTTTATTTACTTAGTGGTTTTATCAGTTTTACCACTTAGTTGAGTCGATCGATAACTGGAATTGACAAAAATTACGAATCAACAACAAAGCGTGTCTCGGAATTGATAACAAGCACGGGATTATCATGCACCGAATTCATACTACCTACCTAGTATTATTATGAATTGACAAAATTAAATAACATTACAGATTTATAAAAATTGCTTGTATACTTTTAACCAAGGTTCACTTGGATACCTGCACTTGTGGGACCACAATATCAGAGTGGTTCACTTCATTCTCCCACCTTTAATATATTCCAATATTAAGCTGCCGAGAGTCCGCTTTAAAAAACTTTTTACAAAAAAAAACAACCGACTTCCAAAAAAGAAAATAAGTACACTACACATTTAAAAATAAAGTCGGTGTTTGTATTTTATTTCTTCGTTATTTGACACCGACTTGCGAAATTAAAGTTATTTTTAAATTTTTAGTGTATTCTCTTTTTTGGAAGTCGGTTGTTTTTTTTGTATTTTTCACTTTTTAGTTGTTTATACCCCAGAACTAAAAACCCCACCATCACGGAACGTGGAATTTAAACATACTCGTACTTAATTGGAGAAAACCAAAACGGCATCTAGGTCTAGGTAGGTACATACTTTTCGTTTTTGTTCAGTTTTTCATAAAGCGCTAAAGCAATTTCGCTAAAATTTATATGGGATCACCTCGCGAGTATATTCTTTCCGATAAATAAAAAAAATTTAAGACCACAACTGACAGAGGAATCGGTGGACATACATAAAAAAAAACATACAGCCGAACATAGAACCTCCTCCTTTTTCGAAGTCGGTTAAAAAACGGAACCCTTATAGGATCACTCGAGTGTCTGTCTGTCTGTCACACACAGCTAATATTTGCTCCGAATCTGCTGGACCGATAGAGTTGAAATTTGGCACACACATGAATATCTGTGACCCAAACACGAAATAAATTAATTTGGAATATGGGGGTCACTTTTGGGATGAAAATTGGAATTAAAAAACAAAGTTTTTCAAACTGTGCCGTGCGACATACCAAAATGAAAGGGCCACATTGTGAGGGTCTCGATTTCTCGAATATTTTTTTTTTATAATTTTAAAATGGGTAGGTACTTAAATAGTTTATAGTTACCTACCTCCGCTTTAGTGGCGCCCTCATTGAATAAAAAAATCGTATCTTAGCATCTAATCTTTATTTTCTATGCTTTGCTAAGATTTTTTATTCAATGTGGGCGCCACTTGGCGGCTATACATATAGGTACGCCTTATATAAATGAAAATCTCCAAAACCACAAGGCCTAAAATTAAAAAAAAAATAAAGAATGTAGTTCATTGTTAGATTAAGGTGGATGCGCCAGGGTAGCCCGCGAAATTTAAATTTTCTTACGTTTTTTGCAGTTTGGTGTCAGGTTGTATCTTGGTCTAAATTTGATTCGCGGCCGTAGCTAGTATATATTTATAGAATTATAGTAATTAAAATCATCAATACATCTCTCTCAGTTAGAATTGATGCGAAATGTAAGTATTTCATGAAATCATGACATTTGGAATCAATTCTATGTAAGACAGTAAAGTTGTATTGATAATTTTAATGATTACAGTTCTGTAAATACGTACTTGCTACGGCCGCGAATCGTATTTTGACCAACATACAACCTGATACTGACCTGCAAATTGCAAAAAACGTAAGAAAATTTGAATTTCGCGGGCTACCCTGGAGCTTTCACCTAGTTAGTTTTAAAAAAAGTATGATTTGTTCGGAACCCTTTGAGCGCGAGTCCTCTTAGCTGGTTTTTTGGCTTTTTTTTGTGGGGTGGGAAATCATCCAATGACTTCTCCCGCTCTGGGTGGAGCGGGAGGGCGTGTCAGACTCTTACTGACTAAAACCCACCCCTGTTCCTCCCTGCTCTGAATGCCCAGGGGCCAGGTAACTCTTTCGAATTTATCCTCAACCCCCGGGCAGGCATCGGCCATGACGGGCCTCGTCTTGTTAGCTGACAACTCTTTGAGGCGGGCGTGGAACATTACGCGCCGTCGACTCTCGGGCCTGGTGCTGATCGGACGGCGAGCTACCCATTACTCGCCGTCCGCAGGCCCGGGTTGGTTTTTGGCTGCGTACCGGGTGGGGTGCCCACGACAGGCTAGACCGCCAGTCGCCACTGATGGGGAGCAAAATAGCTTCAGTGGAGTGGGGACTCCATTGAAGTTTTTTCTTACTTGGTTTACGAAAAAAATTTGTTTTAGCCGTTTGTAAAAAAAGTGCGTGTCGGACTTTTTACATTTAGGGTTCCCTACCAAATGAGAGAATTTCTCTTTTTTAGTAATATAAAATATAATTGTTAGTACATTTTTATAAAGATAATTGTTAGTAAATTAGAGGTAGACGTACGTATAATACCAATAATAAACATTGTCACCAAACAAGTTTATTTTTATCAATAAGAAGTTTAAAATTTCAGGCTCTTCTCAGGATTGCGGCCGGATTTTGGAAATGTCGGGATTTTTGGAATTCTTTTTTATTACAAAAACAAATAATATTCTTCTAATTATAGATAGAGACTATTGAAAATCAAATTTGGTCATGTGAATTGCCAAAATAAAATTAACATTTTAAATCTATGAAACCTGTTCTAATCTTCTGTTTTATCATATTTAATTTGCGATGATACTCGTATCTTTTTATGTAAACTTTTAACACTGTCCTATAAAATTCTACGCACGTTATTCTGAAGACACCGTTTAGAGCAGTTGCGCACAACGTCCAAACCGAATCTGATACTTATCCGTGAAAATACAGATCTAGAAAACTCGGACCGAGTTCGGATATTGCTTTACGCACTACCTCCGATCCCAATCCGTGATTCAGACGTCATTTTACGCAGAGCCACAGCAGAGCGTTCACGTCGTTCATCATGAGTCCTTTCAATCGATGTCAACTTCTGGCAATGCTAATGTACTAAAGAAGACCTAAAAATATTTACCCCTAAAGTTAAAGTCAACAACCCCTAAAATCACCGCATTTATTTGGAAATCCCTCAAAAAAAAAACACTTTTAGGTTTTGTAATATTCTTCGGTATTTAAAACTTCGTTTTCTTCTGGTTTTGTCTTTTTAACCGACTTCAAAAAAAGGAGGAGGTTCTCAATTCGACTGTATTTTTTTTTTTATGTGTCTGTGCTACCTCATAACTTTTCACTACGTGAACCGATTTTGAAGATTTTTTTTTATTTGAAAGCTGTTGCTTCACATGTGGTCCCATTTTAATTTGGTGAAGATCTGATGAAGAACTTCGGAGATACACAATGGAACTCTTCAATAAATGATAGCAAACCTTCCAGAATTGCTGCAGTCGCATGTCTGTATATTGTTTTCACCACTTCACAACATTACATCACGCTGATACGCTCTGAAGGGGTATACAGATTTGTACAGTTCACCCTGATACACCCTAATTTCACCAACTATGTTCAAATTCCCTATTTTTGGGGCTATCAATTCGGTCATAACTTTACTATTAATTTAGTTTTAGAATGGGGTACAACAACTAAAAAGTGAAAAATAAAAAACTTTTTACAAAAAAAAAACTGTTTTACAAAAAAAATACAACCGACTTCCATAAATAAAACTAAGTAATAAAAAATGCAAAATAACTTTAATTTCGGAAGTCGGTGTTTCTTCGTTATTTGACACCGACTTCCGAAATTAAAGTTATTTTGCATTTTTTAGTTTTATTTATGGAAGTCGGTTGTATTTCACACACAAATTATATGATTGATGATTTTTTTTGTAAAAAGTTTTTTATTTTTCACTTTTTAGTTGTTGTACCTAAAAATACTCCTAACAATATAAAGCCCCTAAAAAAACCCATCCCACTTATTTCAAGGTCTTGCTTGAAACTTCTTGGTTTTCCGCAGAGCACTTAGCCAGCAATTCTCTCATTTTCAGTGACTTGAAGTTTGCATTCGGTCGTGAAACTAAAATGTCATGTAAGTATAGATTTGAGATTTCGCAAAATTCGAGAAAATCTCAAAATTTCATGATTTTCCAATGCAATAGGGTAAATACGCTAAATGTTGGCCCCCTTACGGATTTTCTAACTTTGGATCGCTCTGGCTCCATCAATTTGCAATGACGGACAGCTTGTGATGCGGTTTTAGACAGGTTGATTAACCTATTTTATGTGAAGGGGCATAAAGATAACTTTTCTATTAAAAAAAATACAGTCAAATTGAGAACCTCCTCCTTTTTTTGAAGTCGGTTAAAAAGAAAAAGTACTAAGGCTTAAATGAGTCGGACACGAAAATGTTTCATATACTAACATTTACTGACGCAATGTGTGACAGTAATAACGTTTGTTTTATGGCGTCACATGTAAGGGTTTACGAGAAATCAATAAAAACTTAATGTCCAGCCAGACTGAGTTCAAGCTGGCTGGCCTTCGAAATGGGTTCAAAATTTTTGTGACGGGGACAATAATATAACCTGAATATGTGACGGAGAAACTTTACGTAGTTTCAAAGATATTGATCATTTAAATTTTCCCACACAAACACTGCAGTAGGGTTACCAATATTGTAGGTTTTATGTAGGACTAAGTATATTTTAAGGTGTTTTCTTTAATGAACGAAAATCTGTGTGTTGGTGATACTAATACGAACAACTGTAGGTATTTAAATCAATAGAAGACAAAATTGTAGAAGTGAGGAAGGGAGGGGGTAATTTTTTATAGATTATTTACGTGTAGGTATTGGTATTTTTCATGGTAAGTACATAGGTAGATATTGTGTCAGGATAACTGATACTCGAAGGTATTTAAATGAAAAAAACGCGCTGGTATATAGTCAATTATTATTTTGAATTAACACATACTCATACTTACGCTTTTTACTGCGGGAAAACCTTTTATTTCCACGGGAAAATCAAATACATAGCCGGCGTGGCTGCTACCGGCCGATTAAAAAGAAATCTTTTATTTATGTAAAAATATGGTCACCTCACAATATTAATGGATGTTTGTATGGGAAAATTTAAATGATCAATATCTTTGAAACTACTCAAAGATTCTCCGCCACAAATTTTGAGTCGGCGCCAAACAACAATCTGATTATTAAATATCTAAATTTTATAAGTACTTACAAATGAAGAAGGCTGTAAGTAGGTAATTAATCATTTTATTAATTGGCGCCGACTCAAAATTAGTTTATATAAAATTTGATATTTTATGTAGGTAAATATGCTCATTACTCAAGACTTAAAAGTTTTATTTATTTTTTGCTTTTTAGTTCTTTTTCGTCGGTTAATTTTTTTGTTAAAAAGTTTTTTATTTTATGATTTTTTGTGGCTCGCATCATCTTGTAACACTCTGAGGCTAATTTCTAATTCTTCATCATTCCTTTTGCCACTGAGCTGATGAAATAACCATCCTTCCATGAAGTTCCCACGATATTGACCAGTTGAGGTTACCTCCAATACTGTAAAGACGTCTTTTCTTCAAACCATATTAAGTGGTATTTGTCACTAAAACTAGTTTTTATATCTAACTTCTATTGTTTTGGAAAGCTATGGTTTCCATCATCAGCTCAGTTTCATGATGTGATGGTTCCTAAATGCAAATACCTGATTAAGTTATGAAAAGTAAACAGAAACAATATTCGTGCCCAATTTTCGAGGTTTTCTCTCAATTTTATCAGGATTTCATGATCCTTATGTCCTTGATATGGAACCACCTTTGAGGTATACCCTATCTAAGAAAAAAATAATTATCAAAATCGGTTCATAAACAACGGAGTGAGGGCCGAACATACATACAGAAACGCTAAACGTATCCACAATTTTCGAGGTTTTCTCTTAATTTTATCAGGATTCCATTGTCACATCCTGACTTCCTTATTGTGGGACCATCCTTGAGGTATACCCTATCTAACAAAAAAAGAATAATCAAAATCGGTTCATAAATAACGGAGTGAAGGCCGAACATACTCGTACATACAGAAACGCTAAACGTGCCCACAATTTTCAAGGTTTTCTCTCAATTTTATCAGGTTTCCATTGTCAGATCCTGACTTCCTTGACATGGGACCACCCTTGAGGTATACCCTATCTAATAAAAAAAGAATAATCAAAATCGGTTCATAAATGACGGAGTGAGGGCTGAACATACACAAAAAAAAAAAAATATATATATATATACGGTCGAATTGAGAACCTCCTCCTTTTTTTTCGTCGGTTAAAAAAGAGCGAGTACGATGCGTTAAAAAAAAAAGCTAAGAAAGCCGTGGCAATAGCGAGAGCAAAAGCTTAGGACAAACGGTACGATACACCAAAGAGAATATAATTTCCGATACACGACAGTCCAGCTGGCCAAAAATCTGTACCGGGTTGCTAGAGCCAGAGAGAGGAAGGCGAAGGATGTTAGTCGGATAAGATGTGTAAGGGATGAAGCTAGAATGCTTCTACCAGAGGATGAAATGATTAAGGATAGATGGCAGGGCTATTTTGAAAGACTGATGAATGAGGAAAATATCTGGAGTGGTGTTGTAGAGAATAAACCAATGAATGAGGGGTTAGTGAGAATAGTCAGTGAATTGAACGCAGAATTGTAAGGCAATTGGTCCAGACGGAATACCAATTGAAGTGTGGAAGTCATTACGGGTAGATGGATGGATGTGGTTAACTTTGTTCTTCAATAAGTTGTTGCTGGAAGAAGCCATACCTGATGAATGGTGCAACAGTTCGTTGGTGCCCATCTTCAAGAACAAAGGTGATGTGCTGGAGTGCAACAACTATAGAGGAATAAAGCTAATGTCACATAGTATGAAAGCATGGGAAAAAGTTACTGAAAAGCGGCTGAGAGAAGAGAGTGAAATCTCACAAAACCAGTTTGGTTTTATGCCTGGTCGGGGTACAACGGATGCCATTTTCGCTATCCGCCAGCTGTGCGAAAAATACAGAGCTGTGCATAAAAACTTGCACATGGTGTTCGTTGACCTCGAAAAGACATATGACCGGGTGCCTCGAGAGGTTTTGTGGTGGGCCCTTAAGAAAAAAGGTGTGCCTGGGAAGTATGTGCAGTAGATACGAGCGATGTACAGTCGATGCAGTACCCAAGTCCGGTCTGCAGTGGGCACCACAGACAGTTTCAGTGTAGCAGTCGGTTTGCATCAGGGGTCGGCCCTCAGCCCTTACCTCTTCTTGATGATAATGGACGCTCTGACGTCGGAAATCTAGGAAGAGGCTCCCTGGTGTATGCTGTTTGCTGCTGACATTGTGCTGGTTGCCGAAAGCGGCTTAGAGGTCCAGAGCAGATTGGAGACGTGGTGGCAAAGACTGGAGAGTGTGGGCCTGAAATTGAGCAGAACCAAAATAGAATATCTGTTCTGCGATTTCGGCGGTCTCTTTCCGTCCTATGCCTGTAGCTCTCAACGGAACGCCTATACCGAAAGTCGGAGCAGATGCTCCGACTTTCGATACCTCGGGTCGCTTGTTCAGGAGGATGGCGATATAGAACGAGACGTAACGCACAGGATCAACTCAGGATGGATGCAATGGCGACAGGTCACTGGAACAACTTGCGACCGACGGATGCCCCTTAAGTTAAAGGGGAAAATCTGTAAGTCCGTGATAAGACCTGTCGTACTGTATAGATCAGAATGTTGGGCTGTGAAAAAGACGGATGAAAAAAGATTGTATGTGGCGGAGATGAGAATGTTGAGATGGATGTGTGGAATAACGAGAATAGATAAAGTGAGAAATGGGTACATTAGAGGTAGTTTAAAAGTGGCGCCAGTCACAGAAAAGTTGAAAAGAACCGCTTATCTTGGTATGGTCATGTGAAGAGGAGGGACGAAATACATGTAACTAAAAGAGTTAAGAATATAAATGGATGGAGAGGACTAGGGAGGCCAAAGAAAAGATGGATGAATTGTGTGAGAAGTGATATGAAAGAAAAGGGAGTTAGTGATAGCGTGACGGCTGACAGGACAGAAAGGAAGACGAAAACGTGTTGCGCCGACACGGGATAAGGGCAGGAAGATGATGATGTTAGTAAAATATAGGTACATATACGTTATAATAAACATAGTCACCTTTCAAGTTCATAGGCCAATGTGAAGTTAAAAAATTCTACAGAACAAAATTTTGTAACAGACGACGGACAGATTGATAGACGGACACGTAAGTGACAGCAATAGGGCTCCGTTTTGACCCTTCGGACACGGAACCCTAAAAACTGTTTAATTTATTTAGTCATTTGAAAGTGATCATTATTTGAAGCTCGTAATATTTTTGCAGAATCAAAAAAGCTCATCATATTTCCTTTATTTTTTGTACGGATCCTAATCAATCAAAAATCGATTCATTTTATTTTTCAGAATATGGAAGGCAGAGCGTTGATCGTTTTAGCCCTTATAACACTTTGTATTCAATTGTCTGGACAAGAGACAGTGGATGCTGATCCAGCAGAAAGGTTTGTAAATTCTAATAAATTATGTACCTACTGCTGGAACTACCTATTTTCTTGGACCGTCTTGTCGTGTACCCGCTTTCATGGGCGCGAGGATTATCACAAACCTCCATAGAACTGCTTAAAACAGATTCAATATATTGCAAACCTATTTTTCAGCACGACAATACCAACTATTCAAACAACAATGCCAACTATTCAAACTACAACACCAACTATTCAAACAACAATGACAACTATTCAAAAAGAAAATATAATAGCAAATGCAATAAATAATTTTGGATACAAACTACTGGTCAAGATGATGAACGAAAAGAAAAGTAATAATGTTATAATCTCACCAACAGGTGTTGCTGGTAAGCAATTTATTCCAATTTTTTTTAAGCAAATACCAGATTCTGTTGCAAAATAATTTATTAGGTATGAACGTAGATACAGTAGAAAAACCAGTAGGTATATTAAGCTAGCTTCCCCTTCTATAGAAACTTCAGAATGATTTTAAATACAGAACAGAAAAAAACAGATTTTAAATAATGGAGGTAACTACCAACAAAAGATTTGTAACGTAGCTACGGTAACTTGGGTCAGTAATCTGAGACAATGGGCAGTAGAAATGAAAATACATAGGATGTCAATTTGCACGCATGTAAGAACCGTACTGTAACTGTAAAAAAAAACATAATTATTTATTATCAATCATGTGAATTACCTTTTTTTTTTTTGTGGGGTGGGAAATCATCCAATGACTTCTCCCGCTCTGGGTGGAGCGGGAGTGCGTGTCAGACTCTTAGGGTCAACTCACACCAAAAGAGCGTCGAAGCGCAGCGCAGTTTCAGTGTCATATGAATTTTAGCTTTATTTTCATTACTACAATACTTATTATCGCATGAGAATATAGAATTCGCCGGAATTCCCGCGGCGCCGCGGGCATCCGCGCGACTCGTTCGTTTCTCATGCGATAATAAGTATTGTAGTAATGAAAATAAAGCTAAAATTCATATGACACTGAAACTGCGCTGCGCTTCGACGCTCTTTTGGTGTGAGTTGACCCTTACTGACTAAAACCCACCCCTGTTCCGTCCCTGCCTGAGTGCCCAGGGGTGCGGTAACTCATTTTCAGAATTTATCCGCTACCCCTAGGCATGCAGGCACCGGCCACGATGGGCCCCGTCAGTGGTGGCTGACTACATCTCTTTGAGGCGCGCGTGGAACACTACGCGCCGTCGACTCACGGGCCTGGTGCTGATCGGACGGCGAGCTACCCACTGCTCGCCGTCCGCAGGCCCGGGTCTACGGTGGCCGGAAATCGTCTCGCGACGTCCTACGCCTAGTACGCCCAGTACCTCTCCTGCGGTGGTAGCGGCCGGGGCCGCGAGGTCCACTCCGTTGAGCTTCCCTCACGCGTTCCGCCTCCGCCTTCACGAGCATTACTGCTTCGCAGAAGGCGGAGACTGCCTCCCATTCCCTCTCGCTCCGTACCATGGCCTGAAGTTCAGGCCATGACCTGAACCAGGGCTGGGCGCAAGAGGTATGTGAATTACCTTGTAGGTTTAGTGGTCGCAAGTGCGACTTTTGCGCTTGAAGTCCTGGGTTCGACTCCTAGGTTGGGCAAAACGTTATTTTATCCATTAGAAGTTGTGCCCAGTAAGTCACCCATGGTTCTCGTTACATGGCATTTAAGGGTCTACTACCCGCCAAGTGGCGCCCTCATTAAATAAAAAATCGTAGCCATAGCATAGAAAATAAAGATTAAAGAATCCTACGTTGCGTTTGTTACAAAGAGGATAAAGTATTTTTACGTTGTTAAAACAGGACTCTAAATGTTTCATATCCAAAGTAGTAGGCAAAAGTGTTAACATTACACTGGTCAGTTAGTGTAAGCTTACAAGTGAAGCTTTTTCGTAAAAATACTTCTCTTTGTTACAAACTCATCGTAGGATTTTTTAATCTTTATTTTCTGTGCTATGCTACGATTTTTTAACCGACTTTCGAAAAAGGAGGAGGTTCTATGTTCGACTGTATGTTTTTTTTTTTTTTTTTTTTATTTTTTCCGCGCATTTCTCCGTCAGTTGTGGACCGATTTTCAAAATTCTTTTTTTACCTGAAAGAATATACTTCCGAGGTGGTCCCATATAAATTTTATCGAAATTGCTTTAGCGCTTTTTGAGAAACTGAACAAAAACGAAAAATACGCATATCTTGATGACGTTTTTGTGTTCTCCAAATGTTTAAATTCCACTTTCCATGTTATTGGGGTTTTTAGTTCTGGGGTATAACAACTAAAAAGCGAAAAATAAAAAACTTTTTTACAAAAAAAACAACCGACTTCCAAAAAAAAAATTCACTAAAAATTTAAAAATAACTTTAATTTCGGAAGTCGGTGTGAAATATCGAAGAAATAAAATACAAACACCGACTTCCGAAATTAAAGTTATTTTTAAATTTTTAGTGAATTTTTTTTTTGGAAGTCGGTTGTTTTTTTTGTAAAAAAGTTTTTTTATTAAATGAGAGCGCCACTTGACCGGTAGTGGAGCCATTTTTTTTTGTGTGTGGTGGTAAGTCTTCCAATGACATCTCCCGCTCTGGGAGGAGCGGAAGGGCGTGTCAGACTCTAACTGACTAAAACCCATCCCTGTTCCTTCCCTGCCTGAGTGCCCAGGGGAGCGGTAACTCTGTTAAAAATTTATCTGCTACCCCTAGGCATGCAGGTACCAGCCATGATGGGCCCCGTCAGTAGTAGAGCCTTAAACACAACTGTCCTACACACCTCTGCCTCTTCTGTTTGTACGCGTGATGTCATATTAATTATATTCTAACAATTGTTTTAGGTTTACTAGCCATGACTTTACTCGGAAGTGTCGGGACAACACATAATGAAATCGCCCAGACGCTCGGTTTTTCCCAAGGTAATATTAGTCGCCACAAGTTGCGCAAAGTTTGCTTGACGTTACATGCTTGCTTCTTATTTCTAAACGTGAAGGTGTGAATTTCAACTTGTCACTACTTAGATATACTTACCTGTTGCTATAAACTTGTATAGCTAACTTACAATTTATATTTATGTCTATACCATGATCACTTGTTAAAAATAAAATGTTTTCTGTTTATGACTGTACTGCAGGCTACAAATGAATTTACGTTCAACAGATATTTTACAAAACCGCAAAAACCACGAACAGTTCGGCGAACTTCTGCAGGCTTTAAATGCTAACGTTTCTTCGAAAACTTTGTATGCTGACGCTATGTTTGTGGATGCGCACGCGCCGCTACGAGAGTTGTACCGCAACTATCTGTACGAAGTGTACCGCGGGGAAGTACTCAGTGCCAACTTCAGCCAGACTGAAGAAACTAAGAAAATTATTAATGAGTGAGTTTAGAAAGAATTGAGCAACGGTAGTAAGCCAAGTTAAAACTGGGCGTTTATTAAACTAAGTTAAGCTTAAACTAGTTTAGTTTGTAGTGTTGAAACGCAAAATGAAGCTCTAATCTCGATATGTTTAATGATCGCATAAACTGAGTTTAGTTTAACTAATCGCGATTAGTTTCATTGGTGAAATCGACCCGTTTGTTTTAGCTGTAAGTCTTCCATAGATAATAAATATGACCCAGTGAACAAGGTTTAGCTATTGTACCAACGATCAACTGTAAAAATTTCGTCCACTAGACGTAAAGTGAAGACTGATGTGATGATTAACCTACTGAACTTCTTTCACTTAATTACTAGCTTCTATCCTGATTTTTTCAGATGGGTGAATAATCACACGGAAGGAAAAATAGATCAACTCATAAAACATCCACTTCCTATATCTACCAAGGTGGTATTGTTAAGTACACTATACTTCAGAGGCCAGTGGGAAAAACCTTTTGTACCGGAATACACCGCAAAGTAAGATCTACTTCTGAACCTTTCTACAGGGTGTCACGGAAAGGTGTGGTCATATTTTAAGAACTGCATCTGCCCATCGATATGAACAACTTTTTTCAAGAAAATCCGAGGAATTTCTAAAAAAAAAATTTTACCTCCCATACAAATATTGATCATCTGATGATAACTTTGTATGAAAAGTCCATTTTTTTTTTTTTTGGGAATTTTCCATTTTTTCTTGGAGTAACTTGATCTATTCCATGTGCAGAACCGGCTCTTAAAATATGACCACACCTTTCCGTTACACCCTGTATAGGACGTTCTGAAATATCGCTCCTATAACTATCATCTTCTAACCATGCCAAATTCAAACAAATGTACAAAGTGACGACGACAATTAAAAAAAAACTTTTTTACAAAAAAAAACAACCGACTTCCAAAAAAAAAATACACTAAAAATTTAAAAATAACTTTAATTTCGGAAGTCGGTGTCAAATATCGAAGAAATAAAATACAAACATTTTTTTATTTTTCGCTTTTTAGTTGTTATACCCCAGAACTAAAAACCCCAATAACATGGAACGTGGAATTTAAACATTTGGAGAACACGAAAACGTCATCAAGATATGCGTATTTTTCGTTTTTGTTCAGTTTCTCAAAAAGCGCTAAAGCAATTTCGATAAAATTTATATGAGGACCAGCTCGGGAGTATATTCTTTCGGATAAAAAAAGAATTTTGAAAATCGGTCCACAACTGACGGAGAAATGCGCGTACATAAAAAAAAAAAAAAAAAACATACATACAGTCGAACATAGAACCTCCTCCTTTTTGGAAAGTCGGTTAAAAAAACAATGACAATCGCGAAAAGAATTGTTTAGATTAAAAGTTGTTTATCATTGCCAGTGTTTTCATTTATTGTCGTCTTCACCTTGTCCTACTCATATATAGGTACTTACTTCTATACTAATATTATAAAGCTGTTTGGTTGAACGCGCTAATCTCAGGAACTACTGGATCGAATTGAAAAAATATTTTTGTGTTGAATAGTCCATTTATCGAGGAAGGCTATAATTATAACATCACGCTGCGACAAATAGGAGCGGAGCATCAATGAAAAATGTGGCAAAAACGGGAAAAACCGGTCAAGAGCGAGTCGGACTCGCGCGCAAAGGGTTCCGAACAAATCATATTTTTTTCAGGTTTTTTTTAAACTTAAAAAACCTTTAAAAGTAAAGATTTTTCATTAATCTTTAATTAAGAACTTTCAGTATTTTTTTCAAAATTTTAGGGCCAAAGGTTTCGAAGATAAGGTGGGGGAAAGGTAATTTTTCATCTATTTTCTTAAATAACTTCCAAATTAAACATACAGGGTGTAACGGAAAAGTGTGGTCATATTTTAAGAGCCCGTTCTGCCCATGGAAAAGAACTGGACTTTCCACACAAAGTCAACATCAGCTGATCAATATTTTTATGGGAGGTAAAAATTTTTTTTGAGAATTTCCTCAGGTTTTCTTGAAGAAAGTTGTTCATATCGATGGGCAGATGCAGTTCCTAAAATATGACCACACCTTTCCGTTACACCCTGTATATTTTAAAATTATGAAAAAATATATTCGAGACCCTCCCAATTTGCCCTTTCATTTGATATGTTGCACGACACAGTTTGAAAAACTTTGATTTTTAATTTTCCGATTTTCACCCCATGGATCACCTATGGCCTATTCCAAATTAATTAATTTAGGATAAATTATATACGTCCGTGTTTGGGTCACAGATATTCATGTGTGTACCAAATTTCAACTCTATCGGTCCAGCAGATTCGGAGTAAATTGGCTGTGACAAACGGACAGACAGACGGACACACGAGTGATATATATATATATCTTTATAGATTCCGTTTTTTCAATCGGACTAAAATATTACTTTTGAGAGCTTCCGTAGCGTGCGCGGCGTAAACGGTTAAAATTACGCAAAAATGATGTATGACGGAATTGTTCCCCTTTAAAAAAAAAAAAAAGTCCGCGACAGCATAATATGTCTATCATTCAAGGTTAAGGTGATAGCTCCAGGGTATACATAAAATAAAAAACTTTTCCAAAAAATACAACCGACTTCTTATTAATTATCAAAATTTTATATGTACGTAGAAATGAAGTAGGCTAGATGTAGTTAATTAATATTTTATTATTTGGCGCCGACTCAAAATTAGTTTATGTAAAATTTGATATTTTATGTAGGTAAATAAGCTCAATACTCAAGACTTAAAAGGTTTATTTATTTTTTGCTTTTTAGTTCTGTTTCGTCGGTTAAATTTTTTGTTAAAAAGTTTTTTATTTTATGATTTTTTGTGACTCGCATCCTCTTTTAATACTCTGAGGCTAATTTCTAATCCTTCATCATTCCGCTTGCCACTGCCGCTGATGATGTAACCATCCTTCCTTGAGGTTCCCAGGATATTGACCAGTTGAGGTTACCTCCAATATTCTAAAGACGTCTTTTCTTCAAAGCATTTTAAGTGGTATCTGTCACTAAAACCAGTTTTTTTATATCTAACTTCTATTGTTTAGGAAAGGTATGGTTTCCATCATCAGCTCAGTTTCATGATGTGATGATTCCTAAATGCAAATACCTGATTAAGTTATGAAAAGTAAACAGAAATTCGTGCCCAATTTTAGAGGTTTTCTCTCAATTTTATCAGGATTCCATCATCAGATCCTGATTTCCTTGACATGGGACCACCCTTGAAATATACCCTATCTAACAAAAAAAGAATTATCAAGATCGGTTCATAAATGACGGAGTGAGAGCTGAACATACGTACAGAAACGCTAAACGTGCCCACAATTTTCGAGGTTTTCTCTCAATTTTATCAGGATTCCATCATCAGATCCTGATTTCCTTGACATGGGACCACCCTTGAGGCCCATCCTATCTAACAAAAAAAGAATTATCAAGATAGGTTCATAAATGACGGAGTGAGAGCTGAACATACGTACAGAAACGTTAAACGTGCCCACAATTTTCGAGGTTTTCTCTCAATTTTATCAGGATTCCATCATCAGATCCTGATTTCCTTGACATGGGACCACCCTTGAGGCCCATCCTATCTAACAAAAAAGAATTATCAAGATAGGTTCATGAATGACGGAGTGAGAGCTGAACATACACAAAGAAAAAAAAAGAAAGAAAAAAAATATATATACGGTCGAATTGAGAACCTCCTCCTTTTTTTTTCGTCGGTTAAAAAGGCAAAATAACTTTAATTTCGGAAGTCGGTGTATATATTATTTTTGTTTCTTCGTTATTTGACACCGAATTCCGAAATTAAAGTTATTTTGCCTTTTTAACCGACGAAAAAAAAGGAGGAGGTTCTTAATTCGACCGTATGTATTTTTTTGTGTATGTTCAGCCCTCACACCGTCATTTATGAACCGATCTTGATGATTATTTTTTTGTTAGATAGGGTATACCTCAAAGCTGGTCCCATGTTAAGGAAATCAGGATCTGATAATGGAATCCTGATAAAATTGAGAGAAAACCTCGAAAATTGTTGGCACGTTTAGCGTTTCTGTAAGTACGTATGTTCGGCCCTCACTCCGTTGTTTATGAACCGATTTTGATGATTCTTTTTTTCTTAGATAGGGTATACCTCAAAGGTGGTTCCATATCAAGGACATAAGGATCATGAAATCCTGATAAAATTGAGAGAAAACCTCGAAAATTGGGCACGAATATTGTTTCTGTTTACTTTTCATAACTTAATCAGGTATTTCCATTTAGGAATCATCACATCATGAAACTGAGCTGATGATGGAAACCATAACTTTCCTAAACAATAGAAGTTAGATATAAAAAACTGGTTTTAGTGACAGATACAACTTAATATGCTTTGAAGAAAAGACGTCTTTAGAATATTGGAGGTAACCTCAACTGGTCAATATCCTGGGAACCTCATGGAAGGATGGTTACATCATCAGCTCAGTGCCAAGAGAAATGATGAAGGATTAGAAATTAGCCTCAGTAAAGAGGGTGCGAGTCACAAAAAATCATAACTAAAAAGCAAAAAATAAATAAAGTTTTTAAGTCTTGAGTATTTAGCTTATTTACCTACATAAAATATCAAATTTTATATAAAGTAATTTTGAGTCGGCGCCAAATAATAAAATGATTAATTTTCCCGTTTTTGCCGCATTTTTACGGTTCCGTACCCAAGGGGTAAAACGGGAATCTATTACTAAGACTCCGCTGTCCGTCCGTCACCAGGCTGTATCTCATGATCCGTGATAGTTTAGACAGTTAAAATTTTCACAGATGATGTATTTCTGTTGCCGCTTTAACAACAAATACTAAAAAAACAATAAAAAATATTAAAGTAGGGCTCCCATACAACAGACATGATTTTATTTGCCGTTTTTTTATAGATGGTACGGAACCCTTCGTACGCGAATTCAATTCGCACTTGGCCGGTTTTCGTTGATGCTCCGCTCCTATTGGTCGCAGCGTGATGTTATATAGCCTATTGCCTTCCTCGATAAATGGACCATTCAACCAGAAATAATTTTTCAATTCGATCCAGAACTTAGTTCCTGAGATTAGCAAGTTCAACCAAACAAACTCTTTAGCTTTATAATATTAGTATAAATAAACTTCTATGATAAAAAGTATGGAACTAGCCTTTCCAGTCATATCAAATGTGTTTGGAATCACTATCTACCTACCTACTTTAAACGACAGTATTTGACCTCTGCAACTATGTTGATACCTCTTGCCTAGTTTATCTAAATGCAGGGTTTTATTAAATTCAGATGACATATTCTTAGTATTCTTTCTAGTCATTCGTAAGTAAAAAAGGCAAAAAGCTGGAAACCTAATCAATAATTGAAAGACGGCAAGGAGACAATATTTATCCAACACCTCCATTAACTAGGAAATCCTAGTTTCAGTTTTTGTGTAGTATAATGTATTTGTAACAAATTCCAGGATGTCGTTCAAAAGACCAACAGGTGATGTCATGGCTGATCTAATGTTAAATTTCGGAACCTTTCAGTATATATTTTCTGAGAAACATGGTACGTCCTTTTGTCTCCTATTCATTATATTAATGTGTCTAATGATTGCCTACGCTAACCATTCGTGGTCGCGGTTTTATTAAAATAGTGACGGTTTTTCTAACGATTTTTTTTTGTTTGCAGATTTGCATATAATAGCATTACCGTATAATGACAGTGAAACAACAATGTACGCTTTAAAACCCAGGTTCCCTAAAAAAATGTCATTGTTAGATCTAATGGAAAAGATAGACTATGAGCACATTGACAATGTTATAAACCAGATGGTCCCTAGAAAATGTGTTGTACGGTTCCCTAAGATGGACATTAAAAGTAGCATCACTTTGGAGGATGCTTTGAAAGATATTGGGCTTAAAACAATGTTCATACCAGGGGAAGCAAATTTCGCTCTTATGATTAATAGCAATACAGTTGTGAATAAGACTGATGAAGAAATAATTACAAAAATAAATAATGGAGAAGTTGAATCAAAAAGAGAAAGGAATGTGCTAGACAGGCTACCTAATCCAGGAATTCATGTAGACTCTATTTTGCATGATGTTAAATTAACTATAAATGGTATGTGTAATAATAATTTTGTTTTAAATAAAATAAACAATAGGCTTTTATAGCACAGGCACTATGAGGACGTTTGTAGTTGGGATGCTGTGCTTGTGAAAATTCGTGCTTGATCAGAGACTGCGATGGACACGTCTCTACAATAATAATTATGGCCTACCATTACATACAACTACAACCATCACTGGTCTAGTTAACAGAGTAAAAAAACATATTATTTATATATTTAAAAGTTTGATTAGCACACAAGCTCTATTTACTGATGAAGTAATGACCGAACAGGTTTCATTACTCAGATGAGGTTTAGTTGTGTGTTCAAGCGAAAATAAATACCTACCTGAGACTATTCAATCATTGGAATTTTTACAGTTAAAATTATCTGTTTCAGAATATGGGACTGAGGCAGTGGCTGCTACAAGCGGAATATTAGCACGGTCAGCTGAACAATTCTATGCAGACTCACCATTTTATGTCTTTATAAGGAATGAAAGGACTAAACTTGTGACCTTTAGTGCTGTTATATTTGATCCAACAAATTGAAGAGCGCAACAAAACTTTAGCAACCTAACTGCATCAAATGCATCACAATTTTTTTATTGGTAATAAAAGTTAAAGTAAATGTGTAAGCTAAGAAATAAATTTATAATTATTATACATACATTTACAACTGAATAGAGGATATAACATTTGTTATTGTTTTTTATCTTAATCACTATATAATTGTTTATCTGTTAATCTTCAATCTTTCTATCTGTTCATTGAGAGTCTGTTTCCATTGTTCTTCAGAGATGCTTTGAGCCCATTCTGGTATTGAGGCCTGGGGTAGAGCAAAGTTCTCCATAGCTCTCATGACCTAAAATCAATATAAATTTGGGATTGGTTATTGAGATACAGATTGGATTACGAATTAGTTATAGATTTTGGGGGCCGAGTCACCCGCGTCCGTAGGAGTATACCCATTGAGTCCCTACACATGGTCCCTGGGTGGTGCTTATAAGGTGACACTAACTGGTGGTAGGTTTTGACTGATGGTTTGCGACAAGCCACTGGGCAAAGACGTATTGACAAGTGGCCTAACCGCATTCCGGTATGATGCTCAGTGTAGCCAATTCAGAGGAGTCGGGTCGAAATAGTTGTTCCATTGAAGGCAGACCAACCAGGCTCGCGCTGATATGGGCATATCGGGAGACTAGTCGCGGAGGGTAGCAGGATCCGAAGCACGGTGCGGCTAGGCGGGGCAGCCTGCCCCGCCAACTGTCGAACATTGCCAGAATGACCCATCATGCTGGTTGGCAACCAGACGAGATGGCCCGATGGACATTCCCAGGCAGGCTTGGGCGTCCCCGCAGTCTCTAGACTAGACCCCAATGATCTCGTCCTGTCAGAGCGTGCCTGAAGGTTATCAGCGTGAAACGTCATAGAATACTCTTTTTGGTACAGTGCACCACAGAATTAATATGTATAGTTCAAGTTTTATGAATTCATCTGACCTGTTGTGCTCGCTCATTGTCCATCTGAATAGCATCTGTATGTCTAGGTGCACTCCAAACCTCTCTACTTAGCATATTTTCCATTGGTTCTATACTTGGCACATCACCTGGAGGTGTTCCAGGAGTCTGAAAAAAAATAACATAGTCATTAAAATAATAATTATCTAAAGGAGTTTGTAAGGATTGTAGCAGGTTGTATTCTGTACTTTCGGTCCTCTCAAGGGAAAATGGCCAGAGCTTATGTACAGTATATAACTAAAACCCAGTTCGATCCTGTAGGGTATGATTTGGTATCATTTAATGGATACGAGATTATTATTTTTCCCCAATGAAAATAATTATAAAAATAAAAAATCTATTACTTTGGTCTTTATGAGTTACATTTTTTTTTACTGTTTTTTCTAGTATGTATGTTAAACCAGGAATACGGCTGTATTGGATCGGACAGGGTTTTTGTTACATGCTGTATAATCACCATACCATAAAGTCCGGAATACACATGCTACTAAAAGAGCACATAAGCAAGCTAGTTACAAGCAAATGTTACGTAGTAGCATACAATTAGCCTGTCTACATAATAATATAATATATTCCACAACTATCACACAACACCATCTAGTCCCAAGCTAAGCAGAGCTTGTGTTATGGGTACTAGACAACTGATAAACATACTTATATATTTCTAAATACATACATATTATAGATAAATTACACCCAGACACAGAACAAATGATCGTGCTCAGTACACAAACATTTGTCCTGGGTGGGAATCGAACCCACGACCTCCGGCATAGCAGTCAGGGTCACTAACTACTTTACATGTGCTTATTGTATGCTACTACGTACCATATACTGGAAACTATACTATGTTTCAGATAAATTTGCAATAAAGTACATTGACCTTTCCCTAATAACGCTTCGTAGGTACCTGAACAATTAAATATAAATTGTTTTTCATTATTAGACAATGTTAAGGATCACAAGAGATGTTGATTAGGGACAGCTTTGAGTCATTAATTCCGTTTTTCAAATTAAAAACGTCAATAAATGTAGGTAGGTCAATGACCGTTATTGCACGTTTATTTGGAACAACCTTTAGCGTGATTATGTGCTACTAAGTAGCATGTGTAGTCCGGACTTAAAGGATGCTGTTCAGACAACTACTGTACTATATTCAATTTCGAGAAAATTTAGATGTATGTCATTTATGAGAAAGTTACAATTATTACCGTCACCGTCAAACGGGGTGAATAGGAACGCCGGGGTGAAAAGAAACAAAACTTTGAAGGAGTTTTTCACGTTACTTATAAATTGTTTGAAGCATTTTTTATTTATGATTTGTTATAAAAACTAAATCGATGTTTTACTAGAAACCAATATTAGGGTATCATGGTGAAAATTCTAATCAAAGTTTAGTATCTATTCACCCCTTCGTTCCTATTCACCCCGTCCGTAGGTACTTCCTTTAGGCAGTAACCAGTTAGTATCTACCTCTGCGTCGTCATCGCTATCGTGGTCAGAGAGCGCCAGTTCTGGACCTTGCGCCAAAGGCTCGTACCCGAAGTATTCATGTTCCTCGTCGCTGTCATCGCCATGATTGCCGTTCAGTATCAGCTCGTTTCTAGGGGGCGGAACCAGCTCGTGAGGATTGTTTTCTGGAGGATCAGGACCGTCACAAACCATTTTCTTGTATTATATTTGAGTACTTGACTGAATATTTTCACTTGTGAAATTATTTATCAGATGTTCAGAAAAACATGTTTTTCCGGGAGTTCAAAAATACATTTTTTTTAAAATTTAATTTGTACAGGCAATGGGTTTCAGGTTTGTTCGGATAGCTTTAAGTTTTTGGTTTTTTGGAACTACTAATAGAGCGCAAGGAACAAAACTTTACGAAGCTAAAAAACGTCCCGTATTATTATACTCTTTGCTATAAAACGTAAAATACAAAGAGTATAGTAATAATGTAAAATATGTGTGACGAAGAGATGTGTGTGGACAAATTGTGGACAAAGAGAATAATAATATAATTTCTGTGTGGTGGATGTGTGACAAGCAGTGTTGCCAGTGGCAGATTGTCAAATGTAATGTAACATGAGACAGCTTAAAAAGTAACATTTCCACGGGAAAAGTAACATTACAACCTAATTTTATAAGGAAAATGACACAGAAGATACTATAATAAGGCACTTTATCTAGATCTGTATAACAAATTTAGGTTGTTGAATTGTTGTCGAATGTCATGATTTGCCTAGCGCTTCCCCTTTTTTTGTATGTTGATCAAAATAGGATTCGCAGCCGTAGCAAGTACCTACGTTTTTAGTGAACTGAAATCATTAACTTCATCAATACAACCTAAGTTCATATTGATGCATGGAATGACTATTTCATGAAATCATGACGTTTGACATTGATTGCAACTGAGAGAGTTGTTATATGATTCTAATGATTATAATTCTATAAATACATACTTGCTACGGCCCCAAATCATATTATTTTGACCAACATACAACCTGACACTGACCTGCAAATTGCAAAAAAAGTGAGAAAATTTGAATTTCGCGGGTTACCCAGTACATTTCACCCTAACCTAAAAGTAACGTAAAAGTAACATTTTGATCGTGTAACATGGAGGTAACATGAGAGGGTCAAAAGTAACGTAAAATATTACAAAAGTAACATACTGGCAACACTGGTGACAAGATTATTTTTTCTTAATTACCCCGAAGGGAAGGCTATAGTCCTTTTGGCCATATTGCCAAATATTACGCAGTGTATTTTTACTTTTTTTTCCATTAGAATGCAGATCTATCATAATCTAATGTTTTTTTTTTAGTATTTGGCAACAAATGCGTTGAGTTAGCTTTCTTGGCAAACTTCACTGAGGTAGTCAATACTACAATAAAATTCTCAGCTCCATTTTACCGAGACCGCGCCTGTTTCAATAATTCCACATATTGTCCAGTTGCGTAGACACGAGACGCAACTGAACACTATGATATAATAGACGAGACAAAAAACTACACCAATTTTACATCACAATATCCACTAGGAATCAATAAGCGAATAATTAAAACAGCAACTGAACTTCACTCGAGAAAATCCCGCCAAAAACCCGCGTGTGTGACACACTGACTTATAATTCATATGGACTGGGCATACCTACAAGAAAAACGTGCCATACCTAAACTTCACTGAGAGGATAAAATGGCGGATAATAGTGTAGCCCATATCGTTAAATATCTCTTTATTAAAAACTTCGATAAAAGATTGTGAGAATGTTTTCATATTGTTACGGTACAATATCAACGGCTATTTTTACCAGTGGCATTGAGGTAATATGTTACTACGTAATAGAGAGGCTATCATAAAAGTAAAGGAAATACTACATTTTGACAAGAGTAACTAATGTTCGCGCTGAAACAATAATTAGAGTCGTCTTAACAAAACAGTATAGACACGCAGCGGTAGAACGCTTCTAAGGTGTAGTTTTCTCGCGACCAGAAGGTCAGAAGCGCCGTGATTTTCCAGAACCCTGCAATACGTAGTTTCCTTTTTACCCGACTGCGTGACGCAAGGGAGGGTAATGTGTTTATCAGCCTATGTATGTATTTATGATTAAGTATGTATAATTATTCCTTTGAGGTGTTTTAAAGACCGAAAGCGTGGGCCGATTTTGATCATTCTTACGTCAATTGATTTATTTTAATCTTGCGAGTGCTACTAATGACATGACAGTAATCAAAATAAAATATGGCGACCACCAGACGACATAAAGTGTGAAAAAGACAAGAATGAAAGTCGACTAACTATATTAGGTGGGGTATCAAAATAAAGGGTTCGAAGAGGCGATTCCAAAAATCTAACTCACTGAAGTGTATAAAACAAAAATGAAAAACATTTTCAAAAAAAAAATCAAATGTTCTAAACAAGTCACTTTTCAAGCATCGGATGTAGTTGGTTGCATGAAATCAATAATTGAACTAAAATAACTCTCACCAACTTGTTTTTCAGCCAGGTTTTTAGAAAAAAAAAAAAAAAAACTTTGAAGTTAGTTTTTTTAAGTGTCTTGGAATTTATGCTTTTAGCTATTACAAGAAACGAAATGCAGTAAGTATATCCGGTATATCGAATATTTTGTGTCAATTAAAATGAAATGTAAAAGTAACAGTGTTGGTGTTATTCTAGAGCCTTGCGAGTAGACCTTCGAGACGGAGGCAACAAGTTCAAAGAAAACAAATGACGCTGAATCCGCAGTGGGCTCCCGGCACGGACTTCTCCAACACATATCTTTTCTAACATGCAGATATTTTTTGGGTTTTAATTAAAAGTCAACAATAATTATAATAAAGTCTTTATATTACACAAATCAATCTCATTCATTTCTGCACAATACAATTTTGTTCAGGTAATTTCTGAGTGATATACTTTCAGTAGAGTAGTAGTAGTTCTTCCCACAATATTTGTATCTCAAATTCATGCATATGTACCTATATATATATCTATTACACTTTTAATTAATAAACAAAGCTTGGGGTTTTGAATTTAATACATTTCTTTTCAGAAATTATTACTGAAGAGATTTTTTTTCGTTTGTTTTCTAACTTTCTCATTAAGTCTCTTTTTGGACTTTTCTTCTTGGACTGTTTTTGACATTTGTCCTTTAATTTCTTAATCATTTTAAATGTGTACCTGAAATCAAATAAAATAAAAGTAAGCTTTAATAGATATTGAAGACAAGCAAGAGATATCTCCCACACAGTCTTAATTCAGTCGATGACATATTATCATTGAGATCAAATTCGCAAATAATGATGACAAGAAAAACTGAAGCTAGTCATACCGATAAATCTGGCGCAGCAGAGGTGCTAGCGGCTAAACCTAGTGCAGTGGAGGTGCTAACAGCCAAATCTGGTGCAGCGGAGACGTTAACAGCTAAACCTGGCGCAGCGGACGTGCTGGTGACTAAATACCATATTCAGAGCACCATATCCAGATGTTGAGAGTTCGTCTTGATTTTGATCACTTTCAATTAAAATGCCAGCCATATTTGATGGAATTTCAGGCTGTAAACAAGCAATAAAATTATTAATATGTTTGATGTTTTTCAATTTTATTATTAGGATTGTTACTTATTATTTTAAATGGCCACATTTAATTTGCAATTTGTAGGTTGAGAAGAGTTCTCGTGCGGTCGTTGAGTGTGGTTCTCACTCACTCGCTCAATAGCTCACTAGTTCAGTAGGTCTCGAGTGGATAATAAGCTAAATAATCGTACATAAGCTCGCTTAATGTTCACCTCACCCAAGTTTTCACAGGGAGACTTTTACAGAATAACACTGCTAATATACTTAAAAGTCCTCATAATATAATTTAAAAGTCCATTAACGAAAAAACCAGACTACTGGTGACATTAAAAAACTCCTTTAAAAGGAGTATGTACTTAGTGCAACCAAATAAACAAGTTTGTCTTATTTTGGCAATTAATCTTAGGACTACACTCAAACACACTATTTGTGCCCGTTAGGCAAGTGTTGCACTTGAAGTCATCACCATCATTTATCACCCACTACGCAATCATTCTAAAACAAATAATGTTACTTACCATTATGGTTCGTGAACGTAAAGCATCGTCACGCAGTGTTACTTTATTCAGTGTCCGGTTGAAACATGATTCTCTTCAAAGTGAAGGGAACAGAATATGAATTGTTTTTGTTGACATCTTTTTTACAACACTGATTGTTTCCAGCATTTTTTTTTTTCGCTTATTAGCAGGCAGCCTTGAAAGTAAAACGTAAAACCAATAAAGAACCATAATAATATAGCATTATCGATAAACAAAAATGTCATGCATGCACTACGCTATCCCTACAAAAACAAGAAAATGATTTCATGAAATACAACTGTTGAAAAGAAAGGCAAACGGGAAATTATGAATGCTTTTTACAAAAACTCTTCGACGAATACAGAATCTTTTGTTTAATAACTAAATCTAAAGATGGCTCAACTTCACAATAAGGGATCCCGAGTAGACTCTTCAATTTTTTGTTGTGCAAAGTACTTGTTACCTTGAGTAATTTCACGAAGTTTCAAGTTTAGGAAATAAATACTTTCGGAGATAAAAAATATCAAACTTTGATAAAATAACCTCAAATTTCGCACTATTTTATCACTTTTGACGTAACTTTGACAGGTAGGGTTGCTAATTTAGGGAGTTTTAATAATGCGTTTTGATTTTGCAAATTATAAGTTGACGCGTAGTTTGTTTTTTTTGTTTAAATTTGCTTTAGATTTAGTTATTTTATTTGAGTTTAATAATTTCTCAGTGATTTCTGTTTTTTTGGTGACCAACTACGAAAATTTTTATTTATTGACAATCTAAAGTTATTATTTTTTATTCTGATGGTATCTGCTACAGGTGAAACGAAACGCAAAATTTATTTGGCGCCGTTATATGATTTGTTAGTGTCATGTTATTCAATGTCTGTACTCGCGTTTGAGAGCATTTGCCATCGCGCTTGAGAACTTATGATAGATGCAAGAGCGAGCGAAGCGAGCTCGGTACTTAGGGCACCCCGACTCGGACAGGTTAGGTTAGAAGGGGATGGCGGGGTCAAGAGAGCGAGCGAAGCGAGCGAACAGACCCCGCCATCCCCTTCGTGGTTATTTTTTTATAAACCACTCAGAAGTAGGAGCCCCGCGAAGCGGGGCTCCGGCGACACGTGGCTCTATCGACATGCAAACCTAAAACATTATAATAAAATAAAAAATGCCTTTGCCCTTCGACGAATGACCTTGACCTTCGGCTTTTCGGGTGTTAATCTTGACCTTGAAGATGCCATTGATCGTATTATTGCTTGGAAATAGTCTAGAAATAGTCCGCGATTGACGCTAAATGAAAGTTTTTCCCAAAAACATAACCTCAAAATTAGATTTTTAAAAATTCATAAAAAAAAAACTATGCATTTCCTAAACTTTTCCCCCACGGGGGAGGGGTCTACCCCCCTCCCCCCTCCCCCCCCCCCCCTCCCAAATATATACATATATATATACCCTTATTCCGAAGTCCTTCCCCAAATCCAATTATATTGCAATTGGGCATCTTGCTATTGACGACTTCCACTAAACAACCGAGTTCAAACGCAATAACACAGCAAAATTACTCCAAAATCCTGAATATCAAGAAAGCCTAAATACCGTTTACTCAATTATACTGGTTCGACGAAAGTATTTTTTTAAAATCCGATACTAACTTAGAAAATTCAAAAAAAAAATTCGCAAAATATATCCATTGTTTACGACCATTTGACAGTTGACGTACCCAACTTTGGTACCAAACACCGAGAGGATAAAATGGCAAACTGGCCGCAAATAGGTTTTTCAATGACGATAGGAATGAAGGGTTGACATTATAGTAACTGTCAAAAATACTACTTGCCTTTTTCACTTATGCAAAATTAAGAAAGTTAAAAAGAGATAGCAGTATTTTTATGATTTTGGCGTCGATATGCCACATATTTGTATAACTGTTTTTTCTATAGTCAAACATGTCCAGTCCATATAATTTATATGTCAATGAGTCAGCCTTCTCGGCAAGTCGGCAAACTTAGCTGAGGTTTTTTATATTATATTCTCTTTGGCTGAGATAGTCAATACTACCATAAAATTCTCAGCTCCATTTTAATGAGATCGCGCCTGTTCCAATGATTCCACGTATTTTCCATCACGATATCCTCTAGGAATCAATACGCGAATAATTAAAACAGCTACTGAACTTCACTCGAGAAAATCCCGCTAAAAACTCTTTTTCTTTTTGTCACTTGTGGAACAGGCTAAGGTCAGAGACCATGCTGCCTAGTTATCAGTCATTAGTCATTTAGTGTATTTTTATTTATTTTTTTCCATTAGAATGTAGGTTTATCACATTCTAATGTTTTTCGCAGTATTTAACATCAAATGTTATCGTCATCAGTCTCGGAAAGTTTCGCTAAGGTAGTCAATACGGCTAAGCTTTACTAAATGTGACGTGGAGTTTCGAGTCCATATTTTACTCACAGAAAGATCATATTATTAGAAGTATAATAAAGTTTATTAGTGGAAACATAAGTTTAATTACTAGTTATTCTTACAAGTCGTAAAGTCAATGTGTAAAAAATAATTGACATTTTATAAGCATTAAATATAAAATCTATGGTATTAACTGCAGTGCTATTCAGTAAAATCTCACCGTGAAAACTTAGGTGGAGTGAGCTTGAAGTGAAGTGAGCTGTCAGTGCTACTAGGGATGGACGAAACATTAAATTTTCTATTTATCGACAATCGAGTTACCAAATTATTATTTAAATGCTGAATTTAAAGAAATTTTCAAATTTATAAAAGAACTATGTGTATGCGTGTGTGTATGTGTCTAAACATTACCTATAACTATTAAAACATGAAAATAAACCATTTTACTTAATTGATTTTTTATTTATATTACTGGACTAGTGGTGGCCGTGGAAGGTCGTTGTCGCATTTTAGGTGGACGGAACGCAACCGTTTTTCCGACGACGAAAATGGTTGCAGAAAACGGTAGTCGTCGCAACTGGTTTGAAGACGGCTTAAAAGGCGAAACTATCGTCGGTCGAGTTAAATAGTTGCAGTTTCTTATAACTACTCACACTATCTCAGTTATAATAGATGCCGAATGTAAGTATTTCATCATGAAATCATGACATTTGGCATCAATTCTAACTGAGAGAGATGTTTTGATGATATAAATGAATATAATTGTATAAATACATACTTGCTACGGCCGCGAATCAAATTCTGACCAAGATACAACCTGACACTGACCTGCAAATTGCAAAAAAGGTTAGAAAATTGGAGCCTGGAGCTTCCTTCTTAACGCGAATGCTCCGCTTATACCTACTGTATAGTACATTATGTGGTCAACTCACAAAGAAAGCAAAGAGAATTCAGAACAAGAAAATATAAAAATACATTGTTTGTTGTTAGATGGATTATTGCCAACTGATGATTTTTACTTTATACGATATTATAGGGCAAAACATGTAGGTACCTACTTATGCCATTTTACTAAACATCTTGTAGAACAGACATCAATTTGTACCTAATGCACTCGTGATTTAAAAATAAAATATTTTTAATTTAGACCGAAATGCAATCAATCCGTGACGCACGCAGCAATGTTTCTTGAAAAATCAATTGTCGTAAGTGCAACGTGCAACAGGTTCCAGAGTTGTTCATTCGCTACAATTTAAATATTGTAAACATTTTATCAATTCAATATGCTAGGGAGACTTAAGCGAGTGTGATCAACCTGATCGAGAGCGTCTGGCACACACAGATTAAAACTGAACCTCCCTACTTACTACATATTTTACGTCGTTAACCTAAAACCTAAAACCTGCGTAGTAACTTACGTAGTAATTGCCAATAATCAATTAGTAGGTAGGTACCTACTCATCCTCACGATCATACTTATTTAGAACAAATCTTGTTGACACAGACCACAATACCACACCACCGCATATTCGGTTATAGAACATTTCGCGCAGCACGGGTAAGCGCTCGTCCAATGACTCGTAATGGCGTCATGGTGACAGGACAGCGGGATCTATCACCGCGGTGATCGTTCACCCGATTCTGGTGAAAGCGAAGCGCCGGTGAGCCTTCACCAGCGCGCCGGTATGCGGCTGACATCGGGATCTATCACGAGAATCGGGTGATAGGTGATAACTCACGCGAATTTGAGAGCAAAAGCGCGGGAAAACCGAGTTTTTTTTTTTAGTCTTGGAATCTTCCTTGTACCTACCTACATTCATAAACCATTTTCGTGTCTAAAAAAATAATGACTTAGCACATAACTCTAGCCCCCATTATTGTGTTGAAAAACACAAAAAGGTAGATTTTTTGAAATATTTCAATATTTTAAAATTAATCTATTTTGTGCAATTCTAATACACTAAAATATATGAATTTAGGGACAAACATTTCTATGTCAATTGTTTTGTTAGGGTAGCTATCATTTAGTTTTGTTGTGTTTTCCTACAAATAATTAATCAACAGACCATAGCATAAAAACCCAGACGTCTGGTAACTTTAGATATACATAAGACAGCTGGACTGCACCTTTTGGGGTGTCGCCATGGAAACGAGTGCCGTGTGGTAACTTTATATAAGTACATAAGACAGCTGAACTGCACCTTCGGCGAGCAATCGCTTAAAGTGTAGGTATTTAGTGTCATTTTTGACAGTAAATACCTACACGAGTACACGGTGTTCTATCACGCGATTCAGGTCAGGGTTCCCAACTTAGGGATTTAGTCCCTAAATTTAGGGACTAGAAGTGTTAAAAGAGACATTTTTAGAGACTGAAATTTTTTGGGAATCTTTTTATGGATTTCCAACAAAACTTGCAAAATCAAAAACAAAGCGTGTGTTTTCAGTTTTGTGCGGAACGCACGATATGAAACGAGTGAACTGCGCGGCGCATTCATTAATTCATGTCACTCAATCAGTGAGTTAAATTGGATAAATCAAAGAATGACGTCGAATCGGAATGGCATCAATTGCAAAATAAAACATGGACACATGTGTCAAATTCATCAGCTGCATTCTATGCAGAAGTTTAGAACGATTGCGATGCTGGTAACTGCAAACTATTTGAAAATATTTCTAAATTTGCTTTAGCATTAGGTATTGACGCAGAAAAAGAAAAGGCACGCTCGACAGAGGCATAATTGGAAACAGGCAGTTTCCAATTATGCCTCTGTCGAGCGTGCTTTTTCTTTATATGGGACAATCAAAAATAAACTGAGGAACAGATTATGCCATAAAATGGTACAGAGTATCATGACGATACGATTTTCCCTAAATCGGATTTATGGATCATGTGTAAAATTTGATCCCGCAGTGGTCATGACCACTGCGGGATCAAATTTTACACATGAAATTCACATCAAGAACTTCAATGTACGTATGTTTGACTTCAAAAATGAGACGTCAAACAAAAACGAGGAACAGGATGATGATGCGGTTCTGGAAATAATTACCAACTTTGTATGATTGTATTTACCAATAAAATATTTTACTAACTTACTTGGTAACGTTTTATTTTATGAGCAGTAGGTAGGTACTTATAAAATTCTATTTTGGGATTTTTAGGGAAATTCAGAAAACAACTTGGGGAAAATATTTAGTAAAGGTTGGTAACACTGGTTCAGGTGAACGCAGCGCGGAAAAAGCTGGGAGCTTTTTTTTTGGTCAGCATTCAGAATTTGTTTATTTTTAGATAATTTCGTGTCTAAATCCTAAAGATAATGACATAACACCTAGCCCCAAACTCCCAACTATTAATACTAGTACGAGTACCTGGATGACCGATTTTTTTTGGTAAATCGTTTTTTTGGAAATGAAACCTAGCTACATCGGTTTATCGCCTTATGTATTAGATTATTATTATTATATACATAAAATTGGTGCAGTTTTAATTAAATTTTTTGTTAGCTTATTGTAGGTTCTTATCTACATGTGTTTAGGTACTAACACGTGTAAGTAATAATAGTCGGCAATAATAGAATGATTGTAAAGAGCTTACTGACTGAGCTTGGAAATTTTTATTGTATTATGTAGATAATAATATTATGTGCCATTGATGTTCACTTTTTTTGTGTAGCTTCATAAAATAAGAAATTAGATAGCCTAAGTACAAACCTTATTAGTTATTACATACATATAGGCCTATCATCACCTTATCTACATATATCTAGGTAGTTTGGAGGAGCTTGTGTCCAAATAATAACTACCTATCGCAAAAGTTGATTTTCGAGGTTAAGCAACACTTGCCAAGGTCGGTATGTGGATGCATGACCATTTTCAAAGATTTACAACAATCTTTGAAAATGGTCATGGGTAATCAGAAGCCAGAAACCTAGTGGAAGTCGACCTCAATTTATAGTTGGGAAAAGGTTTGGCAGATTGATTGAACACTGATCTAGTTTGGTTTGGAAATATTCAGCTTGGTGAGGACAGAAATAATATCTCATAATATTAAAATTTTAATAATTTGTATCACATGATCAGAAAAGACTAAAGGTGTCTGCCGGGTTCCAACATCTTGGGACTTGCACTGGGACATCATGAACAAATGTCGAATAGATGCCTGGCTGGCAGATGATCAGCTGCTTCTAGCTGAAAACATTATGTAAATATTAATAAAATTAGCATTCATAATACTTATTTGATATATTTTTTCCTAGACTAACAGGTACTTAATAGGTAATAAATACAGCAAATACATACACATACATATTATAACTATCTGAACTGAATACATCAATTACAACATTATTCCTATATTCACAGTACAATCTTTCAGCAGCTCAGAAAGCACATTAAAGCCGTTGGTCGTGGCTGTTATTCGCAGATCAGTCTTACCAAGGGGTAACATAGTTGGACACGGCTAGGTTGATTGTAGAAGCAAGCAAGAGCACAGTCATGCACCATGCTTAAGGTTGGTTATATAGGTTTCAAAAATATTTAGCTTAACTTGGAGAACCATTAGGATTTATGTGATCAAATCACGGTGACTTTACTTGATAATAATTTTTTACAGTTTCTTCAACTATTGCTGGGCATTATTGAGCAGTGTTGTCTCATCTGTTGAGAGATAGAACACACAAGATTACTTATCAAAATAATACAATTAGATTAGATGTAAAATGTTATGCAGCTTGCGTGCGTACGTACGTACCTCCTAGGTATGTTATGCACTGATCGATAGTTACAATATTATTTCACTCAGTTTTCACAGGTTACATTACGAATTTAGGACAAAATCATCATCGCCAGCTTTAACAAAAAGATGTTTTAGTAATTACTGTCGACCCGACTAGGTTGGAATCACATTTACGATCGTTACACTTACTATAATTATTACTTGTGTTCGTAATTCAGAAGACATTCAAAACTTTCATTTGTTTTTCAAAAGGTAAACGCAATACTAGAGCATTTGAAAATTGAAACATTCGAATTATTAGCGCAGCAAGCCAAAGAGAATATAATTTCCATCGAGCGACGCCCAAGGAGCCGAAGCATATTATTATTATACTCTGTCTCTTTGAGCCGAGGCGTGGCTGACTGCACAGATTACTAATATCAAAGAAAGAGTAATGTATGACTAATAATATGTACTGGTTAAGGCTCAATTACACCTTCCGATTTCAAGGGACCCAATTTAGGAACTAACTAACTAGGAAGCAGGAAGCGAGCAATTACACTATCCTAAATTGAACTCCTAAGTCGGCAGTGTTGCCAACTCTTACAAATTCGAGTCCCTAAACAGAATATCAAAAGTCGCTCTAAAGTCTCTTAAAAACTGATTCTACCAGGAGCAGACTTATAAATAAAAAGAGCGGACTCAGATTTTTTTTCTGGGAAAGGGACTTTGTGAAATTTAATTTAATTTTAAACACAAACCAAAATACTACTACCCCATTTGTAGCGACAAAGTCTCTAAATTGGCAACACTTAGCTCTAAATCGGGGTGATGCGATTACACTATCCTAAATCGTACACAATTTAGGAAGTCAAATCGGGACGTCCCAATCTCACTAAATCGTACACTAACTGCTCTAACTGCTATTACACCTTCCTGTTTCCTAAATTGGGTCCCTTGAAATCGGAAGGTGTAATTGAGCCATTAGTGGTTGGCGAGGGCGACGCCATAACGTCAGCGCGACACAGCACACACAGCACTGACAGTGACAGCACACACTTGCAATTTTTGAAATAAGTGACATTGGTACTGAGGCCTTTAAGTCACTAAAATTTCTAAATGAATAAAAAATAGAAGAGATTTAGATTAAGAATTAAAATTTCTTTATTGCTGCAAAACATTAACGCATTTTAATTTTTTCTCGGCCTAGAACATTAATTAAATTGTAAATAATAATTATCCTTTTAGAACTAATACAAAATGTGCCCAGTAACTATGGTGAAAATTAGTTTTTTATCAAAATTAGCTAGTTATTAAAAAAAAACACTTTTATTGTACCTTATGATCAAAATTTCACCAACTTTTTTATTCAGCGTATTTTAAAAATGTCTCGATCATTCATCAAGTTAGCGGCAATGGTGGAGGCGCATAATGCCGATATCGAATCGAGCCGTCAACAAGCTCGATTCTTAAGAAACAATATTTCTGTAACGAGAGCCGACGAATTTATTTTATCCTATCGCCTATCAGAAGACCTCATAGGCCAACTGGAGGCTGACGTGAGTCCATTCATGAAAGACTCAGAAAGAGGTATTACAAGACTGGTTAAGGTAGGTAAATTAACCATAAGAACCGGGTTTATAAATATACTAATTATATGAAAATAATGTCGTACACATTACTTACCTACATTTTTTTTTAGATATTATGCTTACTTTCGTTTTTGGCACACGGCACATACCAGAGGGCCGTGGGACAACAATCACACACGTGCCTCTCACAGGCGTCAGTGTCGCGTGCCTTACACGATTTTTTAAACGCGATAACGCAGCCGTGCATAGTCCAGAAATACATTCGATTCCCTCAAAATCGACATGAGAGGAATGTTCTGAAAATCCGGTGAGTAGAGTACCTACCTGAGTTCGTCATATTTTTACCCAATTGCGCGACGCAAGGGAGGGCAATGTGTTTATCAAACTATGTATGTACCTATGTATGTTTGTTCCTTTGTGGCACTATAGAGACCAAACGCGTGGGCCGATTTTGATCATTCTTACGTCAATTGATTCGCCTTAATCTTGCCAGTTCTGCCAAAGACATGATACTTAGTAATCCAAATACAATATTGAGACAACCAGACGAGACGTATTGTGAAAAAGTCGTATAAAAAGAAAAAAATTAAAGTTGACGAACTTTAGGTGGGGTATCAAAATAAAGGCTTCAAAAAGGCAATTTCAAAAATATAACTCACTAACATGAAAATAAAAACATGAAAGAAAATAAAAATAAAAAATATTTTCAAAAAACCCACAAAATATTTTTTTTTTGTGTTTACATTTACAGTTCCCAGATTATTCAACTTCAACACGAATATAAATAAGCGGTCTTGACGCTGGCTTCTATAATTAACTAATAATGCTAAAAAAAAATTTGCAGATTTCATGACAAATTTAAATTTCCGGACTGCATCGGCTGCATAGATGGTACCTTCGTGGCCATGATTCGGCCCAATGACCACGAGGAAAGGTATTTTTGCCGCAAGGGATACCAATACCACGCGCGAAACGTGCAGATAGTAAGTCTCATTTAATACATATAGGTACACATCTATGGACCTACGAGAGCAGTGGTGGCCCATTGCAAAACGGTGAAAGTAGGGGCGTAGCGGACTAGGGGCAAGGGGGGCGGCAGTTTTAGGGGGCGGCAAAATACATAATATGTTATTAATAATAATTTAATTGTAATTATTATTAATATTATTTATAACTTGTGAAAATGTGGACCATTTCATTTCAGTGGGCAAGCACGAGCCAACAAAAGTAAAAAAAAAACCGCACCTGCAATTAGGATTTACAACAACACGACTTTAAAATTCCGACCGGTATGACTCGGCGCCCCTCCTAATAGGCAATTATACATAGGTATATAAAATTGTAGAAATATTTAGTACATACATATGTTTTTCGATTACTAAAGATATGTCTAGGATAAGCTTTGGTATGTCAATATCCAGGGTAGTGTGCTACAATTTCTGAGATTGCTTCAGTCAGTACCACTCGTTGACGTTTTTACGGTCGACGAAACTATATAACAATAGATGGCGTTAATATGCATCGATTTCATAGTGAAGTCTATGTAACATGAATATTTTGAAAAAAAAGTATGGTAAAAACTGTATTTTCTTATTTAATAAACTACATAAAATTGTGGAATAATTGGCTCCTAATTAAAATTCAGATGTTTATTGAAATAAATCTTTAGGCAATTATATTTCTTGTACCAATAGATGGCGCTGTTTGAAGTTTTAGAGTTTATCCATTCGCCTCTTTAAAATTTGTATAGTGAAACATTTTGAAACAAAAACAAAATCCTCAATGTGTGAGAAAATATTGGTAAGACTTTAAGTAAATTCATTCGGCTTGCAAGTCGTCGCTGCTAACACCATCTAGCGAGGTGTAGAGGACGGGCCCGAACAAAGAACAAAAGTTGCATGAATGAATTTACTTAGTCTTACCAATATTTTCTCACACTTTGAGAAATTATTTTAAAGTACTTTTGACACTTCCTAGTAGTTTTATTATATCAAAATGTGTCACTATACAAATTTGAAAGAAGCGAACGGATGAACTCTAAAACTTCAAACAGCGCCATCTATTGGTACTAGAAATATAGATGTCTACAAATTCGTTCCAATAATCGTCTAAATTTGAATTACAAGCCTATTATTTCACAATTTTAGGCTTAGGGCAGTTTATTAAATAAGAAAATACAGTTTTTACAATAATATGTAGTTTCAAAATATTAATATTACTTAGACTTCAATAAGAAATCGATGCATATTACGCCATCTATTGAGATTTATTGAACTAAATTTTCTTTGTTCGAGATGAGATCCCGTGGCCCGTGGATAACTGGCTATGACTGGCTATAGCAAAGACTACTATAGGGCTATAGTGTAGTCTAGTTTATTGTGCGTTTCCCTTTTGAAAAACAAGTGAAAGTTTTCAATATCCTCTGAATTACGGACACAATTAATAAAAGTGTAACGATCGTAAATGTGATTCCAATCCAACCGAGTCAAGTCGACAGTAATTAAGACCGAAGACGTCATGTTTTTTTGTGTTAGGTTAAATGATGATTTTGTCCTAAGTTCGTAATCTAACCTCTAACCTGTGAAAACTGTGTGAAATAATATTGTTACTATCGATCAGTGCATAACTAAAACTTATACATACGTAGGTACGTACGTACGCACGCAAGGTGCATAACATTTTACATCTAATCTTACTGTATAATTTTGATAGGTAATCTTGTGTGTTCTATTTCTCAGCTGATGAGACAACACTGGTAATGGTCAATCAATAATGCTTATAATGCAATAGTTGAAGAAACTGTAAACAATTATTATCAAGCAAAGTTACCTTGATTTGATCACATAAATCCTAATAATGGTTCTCAGAGTTGAGCTAAGTATTTTTGAAACATAAATAAACAACCAAAAGCATGGTGCACATTTTGTGCTCTCTAAAATCCTTCTGACAGTTTCCAACTATGTTACCCCTTGGCAAGACTGATCTAAATGAGCAACATTGCATCTAATGTTTCTGGCGTTGTCGTTAGGGCTACTTAATCTACGTTCCTGTAACCTTGCTACAAGATTGCACCTTTGCATTTGTAACTCACACCCACCCAATTTATAGTTTCAGCAATGTTTATGTAACATATTCGTGCTCAGTGGGACGGTTAATGTGCTTTCTGTGGCGCTGAAAGATAGTACTGTAAAAATAGGAATAATGTTGTTACATGTGATTGATGTAATCAGTTGAGACAGTTATAATATGTAATTAATTGCTGTATTTATTGCCTACTAAAACACATGTAACCCCATAGCAATATTTTTTTTTTAATGTTTACCAATTATTGTTTCCAGCTTGAAACAGCCGATCATCTTCCAGCCAGGCATCTATTCAACATATTTTGTCCATGACGTCCCAGTGCAAGTCCCAAGACATTGAACTCCTGAAGATACCTTTAGTTTTACCTTAGTCTTTTTGAAATGAGTAAAATTTTTATTTTGTGTAATATTAATTTATTTCTGTCCTCAGCTCACCAAGCTGAATATGTCCAAACCAAACTAGATCAGTGTTCAATCAATCTGCCTTACCTTTTTCCAACTATACATATATTGGGTTCGGCTTCCAGTTGGTGTCTGGTTTCTGACTACCCATAATCACTTTCAATGAGATTTACAACAAGCATCCACGGACTGAACTTGGCAAGTGTTTTCTTGTGTGTTGTGTCGAAAATCAACTTCGATAGGTAGTTATTATTTGGACACAAGCTCCTCCAAACTACATAATTATGTAGTTATGTGATGATAGGCCTTTTTTTTTTTTGTGGGGTGGGAAATCATCCAATGACTTCTCGTGTCAGACTCTTACTGACTAAAACTCACCCCCTGTTCCTTCCTGCCCTTAAAAATGATGTAATTATTAAAGTTTGTATGTTAACTATTTTCTAATTTTATGAAGCTACACAAAAAAATTGAACACTTGGAACATTGTACACTATGTAACGGAAAATCTCGCGCAAAAGCGCAAAATCTCAGATACCCTAATTAGAATATTAAATTATACGTCTAAAAGAATCACTCTAATTACTTTAATATTAATAAACCTAACCTAGTAATTTTATATTTAATATATGAAGGTAACCACAAAACGTTTCAGCGACAGACGAGTTCTACGCACACACAGCTGATGTCAGTTCAATGACCTACTGCTAACTTTTGCTAATGCGTTTTTTAAGATTCTAAGTTTCAATCATGCCATCACACTTGCAAAAGCTTTTTACTTGCGGTTTTGAATAATTTTGTTTACTTTTACGCGGTCACCGGCGCGGCGGCGCCTCGCGCCGGCGCCAAATTATTTACCTACCTACTAATTAGGTATCTGAGGCAAGTTAATTTTTGAACTAAAAGGGCGGATTTAAAAGATTTGGATCTAAGTAATTAATAATAAAACCTTAGTAATGGATAGGCACTTACGAAACTCAACTATTTTCATTATTTAACAAATAAATAAACGCTGTACTTATTCGTTCACTTTGTCTGAATCATGTTCCAAGGCAATAAAAATTTACAGGCCCAGTCAGTGAGCCCTTATTAGCATTCTAATATTGCCGAATATAGTACCTACACCTGTTAGTAGGTACCTAAACTTATGTAGCTAAGAACATATGTTACGCTAACAAAAAATTAAAATTGCACCAAATATATATCTAATATTAAAATAATATGTACGCCGATAGACCGATCTATATGTTTCATTTCCAAAAAAGTGATAAAATTTACCAAAAAATATCAGTCATCCAGGTACTAGTATATTAGTTGGGGGTTTGGGGCTAGGTGCTATGTCATTATTTTTAGGATTTAGACACGAAAATATCAAAAAAAAATTAACTATACAAATTCTGAATGCTGACCAAAAAAAAAAGCTCATAACTTTCCCGCGTTTTGCACTCACGCGTGATAGATCCCTGTAGGTATTTACTGTCAAAAATGACAGTAAATACCTACTATTTTAAGCGATTGATCGCCGAAGGTGCAGTCCAGCTGTCTTATGTACTTATCTAAAGTTACCACACGGCACTCGTTTCCATGGCGACACCCCAAAAGGTGCAGTCCAGCTGTCTTATGTATATCTAAAGTTACCAGACGTCTGGGTTTTTATGCTATGGTCTGTTGATTAATTATTTGTAGGAAAACACAACAAAACTAAATGATAGCTACCCTAACAAAACAATTGACATAGAAATGTTTGTCCCTAAATTCATATATTTTAGTGTATTAGAATTGCACAAAATAGATTAATTTTAAAATATTGAAATATTTCAAAAAATCTACCTTTTTGTGTTTTTCAACACAATAATGGGGGCTAGAGTTATGTGCTAAGTCATTATTTTTTTAGACACGAAAATGGTTTATGAATGTAGGTAGGTACAAGGAAGATTCCAAGACTAAAAAAAAAAAACTCGGTTTTCCCGCGCTTTTGCTCTCAAATTCGCGTGAGTTATCACCTATCACCCGATTCTCGTGATAGATCCCGATGTCAGCCGCATACCGGCGCGCTGGTGAAGGCTCACCGGCGCTTCGCTTTCACCAGAATCGGGTGAACGATCACCGCGGTGATAGATCCCGCTGTCCTGTCACCATGACGCCATTACGAGTCATTGGACGAGCGCTCACCCGTGCTGCGCGAAATGTTCTATAACCGAATATGCGGTGGTGTGGTATTGTGGTCTGTGTCAACAAGATTTGTTCTAAATAAGTATGATCGTGAGGATGAGTAGGTACCTACCTACTAATTGATTATTGGCAATTACTACGTAAGTTACTACGCAGGTTTTAGGTTTTAGGTTAACGACGTAAAATATGTAGTAAGTAGGGAGGTTCAGTTTTAATCTGTGTGTGCCAGACGCTCTCGATCAGGTTGATCACACTCGCTTAAGTCTCCCTAGCATATTGAATTGATAAAATGTTTACAATATTTAAATTGTAGCGAATGAACAACTCTGGAACCTGTTGCACGTTGCACTTACGACAATTGATTTTTCAAGAAACATTGCTGCGTGCGTCACGGATTGATTGCATTTCGGTCTAAATTAAAAATATTTTATTTTTAAATCACGAGTGCATTAGGTACAAATTGATGTCTGTTCTACAAGATGTTTAGTAAAATGGCATAAGTAGGTACCTACATGTTTTGCCCTATAATATCGTATAAAGTAAAAATCATCAGTTGGCAATAATCCATCTAACAACAAACAATGTATTTTTATATTTTCTTGTTCTGAATTCTCTTTGCTTTCTTTGTGAGTTGACCACATAATGTACTATACAGTAGGTATAAGCGGAGCATTCGCGTTAAGAAGGAAGCTCCAGGCTCCAATTTTCTAACCTTTTTTGCAATTTGCAGGTCAGTGTCAGGTTGTATCTTGGTCAGAATTTGATTCGCGGCCGTAGCAAGTATGTATTTATACAATTATATTCATTTATATCATCAAAACATCTCTCTCAGTTAGAATTGATGCCAAATGTCATGATTTCATGATGAAATACTTACATTCGGCATCTATTATAACTGAGATAGTGTGAGTAGTTATAAGAAACTGCAACTATTTAACTCGACCGACGATAGTTTCGCCTTTTAAGCCGTCTTCAAACCAGTTGCGACGACCACCGTTTTCTGCAACCATTTTCGTCGTCGGAAAAACGGTTGCGTTTCGTCCACCTAAAATGCGACAACGACCTTCCACGGCCACCACTAGTCCAGTAATATAAATAAAAAATCAATTAAGTAAAATGGTTTATTTTCATGTTTTAATAGTTATAGGTAATGTTTAGACACATACACACACGCATACACATAGTTCTTTAATAAATTTGAAAATTTCTTTAAATTCAGCATTTAAATAATAATTTGGTAACTCGATTGTCGATAAATAGAAAATTTAATGTTTCGTCCATCCCTAGTTACACTGACAGCTCACTTCGACACTCACTTCGCTTAAATTTTCACGGGGAGATTTTTACAGAATCGACCGGCTGTAACATTCCTCCGGGCCTTAGTCCATTTGCTCTATGAGGCGATGGGGTGGGCGTACTGCCGGTTAACAACATGAAGTGAGCTGTCAATCCATACAATCAAGGTCGAATGACAGTTCCCTTCAAGCTCACTTCACCTAAGTTTTCACGGTGAGTTGTTTACAGAATCGCACTACTGTTCTCTTGCTACGCCTCAACACGTACGTCTGCTCGAGTGTTCGTGGCGAGTAGGAAACGGTCTCTATCGGAGGTTGACTGATTGGAGTTGAACTGGCACGAGGTAGTACTTCATGTGGTGTGGACGCTGATGATTCAGCCGATGACGATGGTCCCATGGCAATATCTGGCTCGTTGGTTGGTGACTGAGCTACACTCGCCTTGGAGCGTATGTGGTCGGCGTGTCTGCGCTTCAGGATTCCTTCTGGAGTTCTAACCACATAAGAATACCTGTGTTTCCGTTCCTCAATGATAGCCGGTTTCCATTTATTTTCCAGTTTGGTACGGATGTACACTGCTTCCCCATTCTGGAAATTCGGAGTCATTTGTTCAGATTGAATATTAGCTTGAATGTTTTTATAGCGCAATGTCCTTCTCATATTCGGCCTAACATTATCCAGTAAGCAGTTTAGCTGTCTTCCGAACATCATTTGGGCTGGTGATTTTCTTGTGGTAGTATGTGGTGTGTTACGATAAGAAAAGAGAAAGTTTTGAAGCCTCCGTTTTGGGTTGACTATGTTTTCTTCTCACTTCAATTCCTGATTTAAAAGTTCGCACGAGTCGTTCGGCCAATCCATTGGTCCTTGGATGGTAGGGTGAAGATGTCATATGCACTATACCCTTCGACTCGTGATACTCTCGAAAGTCTTTGGAAGTAAATTGAGGTCCATTGTCGGAGACAATAATTTGAGGCAATCCAAATGTAGTAAAAATACCATCTAGTTTCTCGCATAATGTTCTGGTGGTTCTTCTTTGCCATAGGCTTAACTTCTATCCATTCCGATAAGCTTCTAAGCCAAGCTTTCTTTGCACGGAAATAAATTATTTACGATAAATAAAAAAAAACAAAATAACAATTCGGTGAATGCTCCAGGGTGGCCCGCGAAATTTAAATTTTGTTTCGTTTTTTGCAATTTCCAGGTCAGTGTCAGGTTGTTCCTCGTGGATTTGATAGGTGGCGGCGACCTCTTGCGCCCGGCCCTGGTTCAGGCCATGGTACGGAGCGAGAGGGAATGGGAGGCAGTCTCCGCCTTCTGCGAAGCAGTAATGCTCGTGAAGGCGGAGGTGGGACGCGTGAGGGAAGCTCAACGGAGTGGCCCTCGCGGCCCCGGCCGCTACCACTGCAGGAGAGGTACTGGGCGTACTAGGCGTAGGACGTCGCGAGACGATTTCCGGCTACCGTAAACCTGGGCCTGCGGACTGCGAGCAGTGGGTAGCTCGCCGTCCGATCAACACCAGGCCCGTGAGTCGACGGCGCGTAGTGTTCCACGCGCGCCTCAAAGAGATGTAGTCAGCCACCACTGACGGGGCCCATCGTGGCCGGTGCCTGCATGCCTAGGGGTAGCGGATAAATTCTGAAAATGAGTTACCGCACCCCTGGGCACTCAGGCAGGGAAGGAACAGGGGTGGGTTTTAATCAGTAAGAGTCTGACACGCCCTCCCGCTCCACCCAGAGCGGGAGAAGTCATTGGATGATTTCCCACACCACAAAAAAAAAAAATTGTCAGGTTTTAGCTTGGTCATTTGATTCGCGGCTGTAGCAAGTATGTGTTTATAGGCGCGATCTCGATAAAATGAAGCTGAGATTTTTATTGTAGTATTGAATATCTCAGCAAAGTTTACCGAGAAGGCTGACTCCACAAATTTGTTGCTAAATACTGCAAAAAGAATGTGTTACATCTGCATGCTGAAAAAAGTAAAAAAACTACGTAAGACTAGGCAGTGTGGTCAAAAGACTTTAGCCTTCCCTTCGGAGTTAATAAATAAATAAAAAAAATGTTTTATACTACTGTCAATGTCAAGTACTTTTGACTCCAAATTCATTTTTTTCAGGACAGAAAAAATATTGTATAGGTACATAAAAATCCTACGCATTGAGCTCATTACTTTAATCATCATAGGTTCTTCATGGCTTAAAACCTTTCTGCTGGGAGTTTATCTTCCTATAATCATGGCTTGGCGAAGTCATGGGGTAAGCAATGCTGATATGATCCGAAACTTACGAGGTAAGAATTATTTGTTTGACTATTATTTTAGACTTTTTAATGAATTTAGTTAGGTATTTTTTTATTTTCCTAGATTTATCTTCTTAAATTCTAATGTTTCAAGAGTCTTGAAACATTAGAATTTAAATAAAAAAAAATAAAAAATCTTTTATTAACAGACTACATGGCCCACATTGTGTTAGTATAAGTCTTTAAAAGCTATGTTAGTATCTAATTAAGAAAGGGGAAATAAATTAATAATAAAATAAATAAATGTTCCAGCCATTGATAAGTTGATCAAGCCCCATGTGAAACATGTAGCTTGATAAACCTACCCATGGTAGGCCCATCCAACCTTTCAGCAAATACCCTTAAGATGCCGTTGTTGCTTCCTCCCACTCTGCGTATCATCGACACCACCTTCTTACGCATTATTGCAAAATAGTCATCGGTGTGGGCATCGGCGAACATACCTGACGCACTACAATAGGGTGGAAGCCTCAACAACACCCTAAAGGTATTATTATATTGTATTCGCAGGGCATTATCTGCTTTTTGGGTATGATTAGCCCAAAGGCTGCAGGTGTAAAATGTTTGGCAGTAAGCCTTGAACAATGTGATTTTAACTGGTACTGAGCAACCAGCAAACCTTCGAGCCACCATATTTCCCCTCACAGCCAATGCCCTGCGTTCCCTTTTCATGTCTGTGTCGTCTTTCAGGTCTTCAGTGACAATATGGCCCAGATATTTAAACTGGGTTACTCTCTGCAAAAGTGAGCCACACAGTGTTACCGGAGGGATATATGATGGGCTTTTATTTCTACCTCTAAACACCAGTAGCTCACTTTTCTTAGGGTTTGTACTTTAGCCCATACTGCTTAGCATACCCCTCACAAATCGAGAGCAACTTTCTTATTCCACAGATGGAAGGGCTCAGCAACACCATATCGTCTGCGTAACTTAAGTTATTCAAACAGACTTCATCAATGTGGCATCCAACATGTGTGTTGCTGAGCTCAACCAGTAATTTATTAACATAAATGTTAAAGAGCCTCGGAGAGGTAAGACCTCCTTGTCTCACACCACATTCTAATTTGTAGGGGTCAGACAGCGCATTTGACCACTTTACAAAGTTTCTCTGCTTATCATACCATAAAGATAACGTAGACACTAGCGAAGCAGGAACGCCCGCCTCTCTGAGCTTTTCCCATAGGGCATCATAGGAAACCAGGTCAAACGCTTTTGACAGGTCCAGGAAACAAGCATAGACTGGTGTTTTTCTATCTGTGTAATACTTGACAGTATGCTTCAACGCGAAGATGGCACTTTCAGTGGACAACCCAGCACGAAAACCAAACTGTGAGTCGTGTAACTGGGTATATCCATCGAGGCGGGAGTCAAGCACACTGTCAAGTACTTTGGCTAACACAGTTGCCAGTGAGATAGGCCTATAATTACTCTTGTCTGCTATGTCCCCTGTCCTGTCCTTCACAATAGGTATGACTACTGTATCCAGTAGCTCCTGCGGTAAGTGAGAATGTCCCAAGCACAGATTAAAAAACATAGTCAACACACGCGGCAGATGTATACCAGCGTTTTGAAGATGCTCGATGCTGAGCCCGTCGTGCCCAGGAGATTTACCTCTCTTCATACATTTAATAATAGATTTTATTTCTTTACATGAAAATCGAAGGGGTGATCCAGCACGACAGTGCTCAGCATCATTCATCCTCGACGCTGTCTCGAGAGGAGCACTCATTTTAAAGTGTTCTTTGAAGATATTGGCTATTTCAGTGCAGTCATTCCGACCATCCACGCAAGCTGAAAGACTTGGGGTATTATTATTTAGTTTTTTAGTCCCTTTCCAAAATGACGTGAATGATTTTTTTGAATGTAATGAGGCTATAATGTCCATTTCAATTTTGTTTTGGTTTTTAATACACCATTTTAATTTTGATTTAAATAATTTACGCGTTAATTTCATATCTTCAAAGATAGGCCCGCTACTGGGTTGACCATACCACATCCACGTTTTAAACATAATCCTTGCTTGGGTGTGAACTTCTTTGACATGTTTGTTCCAGCCCTTTATACCTTTATTTTTTCCTATAATGCCTCTTGAGGTCCTACTACTACTGGCAGCTTCACTTAATATATTTACAATTTTGCTATACATTTCATCCAACAAAATTTTATGGTCGAGCTTATCACAATATTTATCAGCACATATTTTAAAGTTTTCAGGAAAGTCTAAACTCTTTAAATTGTTATTACAGTTCAAAAAGTATTTAAGAAGAACCTTTTTTACTACTCATAAAGTAATAAAAAACCCAATAAAATTAAAATATTTATTAATACTTAAAAATACCAACTTGAGGAAGCCTTTGCCAAGCAGTGGGTTAACAATACTGCATAATTATGTTTCAATAAAAATAAGTAACATGCTTTTGAAACTCACAGTTTTAGGTAAGTACACAAATGTTGGCCAGTAAAATTGCAAAATTCAGTGTTTCTTAAAATTCATAAAATAAAAATTAGTTTGCATGACGGTGCTATGCACTTGTATAACTTGATTTAAGGAGCCGTCGATCAAAGCTCGCAACTGCAAGTTGAGGCTAGTACAAAATTCGTTCGGAATATTGCGATTTCGGTTTTTAACAAAAGATTGGTAAGCGGGTGATGGACGCGGTGCACAGCCGAGTGTGTGAGTGGATAGATAGCTATTGCTGTGTACTACCATTCATTCATAACAAGACCGTTTTTTAGAAATTTCTTTATATATATCTCGAAATCTAAGCCTTGTAGAGAAAACCTGACAGATACGTCATATATAGGTGGTCTTGGGGGCAAATCGGCCTGGCCGCAGAGTTAGTTGTCATGCGCACGTCATGTGTCGGGTAAATATAAATAATTGGGATATTATATTATTATTGTCTTTATTTCTTTTAAGCCTGTTTATGTTTACATAATTCTTTTAGGATTGTCTCAGCTTGAAAAAGCTATGGCTTCTTCTGTCTTATTTCTGTATTCTTTTTACCAAACTTCAAATACTGTTATTACTAAATGATGAAAACAATTAGTAAAAGACAAATATTCCAATAGGTAATTTATATTTACGCGATCGATGTCTGTAAATACAGCGTATTATCCTTGTGTTTTATTTTATTATTCTTAGCTAAGAAGCTAAGAATAATAAAATAAAAAACAAGGATTTTGAATGAACAGTTATTTAGTTATGTTCTTACTTCATGATAAACCTGTACATCTTTAAAAAAAAAATGAATTGAAACGTGGTATAGTTTTGTAGGGTGACCATAATCATAGTATCGACTGAACAAATTACAAAAAATACAATTATGGTAGCCAGAGTACTGTGAAACCTTCGGGGGTTCAGGAGCTTGTAGAGTTCACTCTCCAGTGAGAGGTACGTTAAATGCTGAGCAGCTATATGTGTGCAGTGTAAGAAATTAAAGATAGAAACCATTGTAAAATTATTATACTTTTAGCTAACACAAACATGCGCCCTCTTCGTCGGAATCTCGCTACTCTGGAATAGTCTGGAATAACTCTCGATGCAATCGATTACTTCCTACTCTAATTTATCATTCGAATTACTCTTCATATATCGAACAGTTTAGCCAGCCAGGGGCGCCGCCGCCGGGTCCACATGTGCCGCATGAGCTACGCCCCTACGAATAGAAGCGTAGATGCCAACGAAGTTTTCTGTTCAAATGGACATTTGAAGAGTCAAGCGAAACCTACCTAACCCTAACCATGATGTCCCCAACAATTCATGTTAACATCTATTATCTTATTATGCGCCATTCTGCACTCGTCCAACAACGCTGTTACACTGAAGCCTTAAAGTAGCAAAACCACTGAAAAAGCCCCAATGCATCGACTTTTCTCTGACTTAAGATGGCCTAGTTAGCATCTACCCGGATGGGGTTTTACAAAATAATATTCAAAACAGGCTTAAACTCCATCAGGCATTTATCGAGCCTGAGGACAAAGAACCACAACCGAGTTGAATTTCCTAGCCACTGCTTCCTGAACCTATTCCAGAGTCTAACATAAAAAGTAAAATTTGAGGGATACTCTCTACAGAACCATGAGTTACCTTAAAAACATCGTGGTCCCTCAACTAATCCAAACGTGCTCAACTCAATCCTCTTTGCAAAGGCTATGCCCCGTTAGCAAAGTTGGTATTAGCTTACGTTGAACCCCAACAAATCAACCCTAGGAGAGAGGCCCGCAATCCTTCCCCCTCCTTATCCCTCCCCCCCTATCAATATACTTTTATTAGACATTACTCTGGAGTTACTCTGCAGAACATTCCTTGCCTAACTTTACTATGACTATCTCAATATTTATAGATATTCATTGGTAATTTGCGGTTGCTTCGGTATTCATCGTCACTCCTGGCCACGCCCGACATTACGCTCGCAGTCCATTTTGAACACAGCATATAGGTACATGGAAGAAAGGCTCTGATCAATAATTTTATAATAATAATAATTCATTTATTTGTGCAGGTAATTTACACACCCTTAACATAAACTCATTAAAATATCAAATAAATAAATATTCAAAATTGCACATTACATTGAAATCAAATTGAAACAGTAGAATTAAATAAAATAAAATCTTGATAATCAAATAAAATGTCAGTAAAATACAATAAAAAATGAAAACAAACAGGTAAGTACACTAAATAAATACAGTTATGAGCGGGCTGCCTAACTTGCAAAAATGTCTTTAAAGCAAAACGTCTACATTGCATAATGTAAGAACCCTAGCCCTCTTCTGGCTATGGGGCTCTTTCCTCAAGAAACACGTGGACGTTAACGGTGGCGTCGCGTAGCACTCGTTGGCACGGTGCGAGAGGACTGTGTGGATGGGATGTATCTACGGGGCGCTTGATTAATAGAACTGAGGGCGACTACAATTAACTATATTCATCAGAATACTTCAGAACACCATTTTAGCCCACACGCCGCCCACACTCTCTCTCTCTCTCTCTCTCTCTCTCTCTCTCTCTCTCCTATGAGTACTAAGATACTCCTACAATATTTAACGACTCCTTTGGTTCGGTGATGGCTACGAGTAAGGCATGTCTAGCTCCCAAACAGACGATTGCGGGTTCGACTTAATATACACTAAATAATACGCCCAAATAGATACGCTCAGAAATGTTGGATTTTGTAGTCATACACTTTCATGACTACAAAATCCAACATTTCTGAACGTCACATGTTGGCTCCGGTGGAATTCGAACCCCGCAGCTCTTTGCTTCGAAGTTAGACATACCTAGCTAGCACCGCCAAATGGGTCGTTGAGGCCAACTGAAAAAAGTAATTGACAGCTACATATTTTTATTTATAAATTTAGTAACTATTCTTAGTCAAAAAAATGGAATAATCAAATATTCTAAATTGCTTATCTTATTTAGACTAAATATCTACCTTAATATTATAAAATCAAAGAAATCTTCTCTTATTTATCTTCTTGCTTTTTAAAATAAGTAGGTTAATTCAATGAAACTGTTTCTTTTCCAAAACTCACAGGTAGGTAAGTAAATAAATTATTTTATCAATTACACTACCAGTAGTGCCAGGCGGTAGTGGGGGAACAACGGATTAAACCAGAGTAATTTTTTAACTTTTGTTATTTTAGCTTGCACTTTTTTTGCCATACATGCTTAACCGGACTTCACAGGCAAGTCCGGTTAAGCAGTCGACAACCAATAGGGTTGAACTGCGAGTAGTCAATCACAAAAAAAAAACACTTTTTATCATATTAGACGTAATACTACTAAGGTAGTTTACATTTTACACGTTTTGCATCTTAGACATTTTACAACTTACACATTGATTTTAGACAATTTGCTTTTAAGACGTTTGGAAAGTTAGGCAGCCCGCTCTTACCTGAATAAATATAACTCCATTGAAATTAAACACTAAAATTAAAATAAATACAAGCTACTACTACAACTCAACACAGTAACACACCCATGCCCTAAATATGGGCGCATGCAGGGCCAACCAATGCCGCATGAATGGCCCGTCTAATATGTCGGCGACGATGGCGAGGAGACTTTTGCCGCTGGCCCTTTGTTTATTGATATATATTGTTTCGAGCTGGGTATGATTAATTATTTTACACCGATTAATTAACCAAATATCCTTTGTAACTCAAAACAGCGCAGCACTCAATTGAGGCTTTGAAAAAACGTCTTCAAACGTACGACCTACAATAATGATGTCGTCTAAATAGACAAGACATGCGTTTCCGATCAATCCGGCAAGTACTTGCTCCATTAGCCTTTCAAACGTCGTAGGAGCATTGCACAATCCGAATGGCATAACTTTAAATTGCCATAGCCCCTTGCCTGTTGAGAATGCAGTTTTCTCTTTGTCTTTAATGTCTATTTCCACTTGCCAGTAGCCACTTTTTCAGCGTATCCAATGTGTCGTCGATCCTAGGCAGTGGGTAGCTGTCCTTTTTCGTGACGTTGTTCAATCGTCGATAGTCCACAAAAAAACGCGTGTTGCCGTCCTTTTTCCTCACCTGGACCACAGGAGAACACCATGAACTTGATGAAGGCTCTATAACACCGTCCTTCACCATGCCCTCAATCATCGTTTCCACTTCCTTTTCACGTGTAACCGGCAGTCTTCTTGGTTTTTGACGGATTGGTAACTCGTTGCCAGTATTAATTTTGTGCTGAACCAGTCCTGTTCTTCCTATGTCATCACTTGTAGAGAAAATGTCGGCGTACTGAAGTAACATCTTCTTAGTCTTATACATTTCTACTTCCGTTAAATCGCAGTTTTCCAAAAGTGTTGACACGTCAAATTTGAAACGGAACACTTTTCCAGATGGTACACCTTCAATGAAGATTGCCTCTGTAGCACACTTCAATACTCCTTGATCAACGTCGATCTCACAACGATGTTTCCGCATGAAGTCTAAACCCAGGATGCAATCGTCCACTATGTCAGCAACGATGACATTATGCCGATAAGTTTTGCTCCCTAATTTTAACTCCACCTCCTTCTGCCACGGACGATTATGTGCTGACCGGTAGCTGTCAATAATTGTATGCGGCCGTGGTTGTTGAAGAAGTCCCCAAGGAACCGACTTGCTAGGTGAGAAATGACGACCGTGTGAGAAGCTCCAGTATCCAGCGTCAGTTGGCATGGTTTTCCGTTGACTTCGCCTTTGATGATCAGGCGGTTTCCGTCATGGGCCTGTGAGGTCGAGATACTCGGGGCTCTTTCAATACCAGCCAGCACCCGCCCCCACTCCTGGCGTTTACTCATTTCCCTGCTGTTGCTGGGCAGTCACATCAGTCGCCCTTCCTTGCTGAGATTGATCTTCTCTCAATGTGCTTCGCTTTGGACAGCTTGACCGAAGATGACTCCTTTCACCACAATGGTAGCACCTAGGGCTATACCCTTGCGGACGATCGCGTACAGGTGATGCCACAACCTCTCTGATACGGTGTGTTTGATGGTCTTGCCTCACTGCCTCTACTTCCAAGTCATGGGCCAAGTCGTCCTTCAGTGTCTCATAATGCCCAAGTCTTACAGCGGCTCTAACCTCCAAGTCACGTATTCCGTCGACGAACGCCTGTACCAGATTGCCATTGATGAGTCCAGGAGTGGACTGGTATGCTTTCCGAACCAACTTTTCAACTTCCAAGGCCCACTGCTGTAGGTTCTCGGCACTACGCTAAACACGATCCCTTAACTTAGCACGAAATACACGATCCAAGTGCGCGACGCCGTACCTGGACTTTAACGGTTTCAGCAGTTGCTCGTAGGTCACATCCTTGCCGAGAGCTTCAAGTATGGTTAGGGCCTGGTCTCGAAGGCCTAAGGCGAGGGCGGTCATAGCTTGTTCTTTGGTCCACCCATTCGGCTTCATAACGGCCTCGAATTGAATTTTGTAGGCCATGAAGATGTACCGTCGAATGGTGTCACCTTAAATCCACGTGTAGCAACTACTGAAGGCACAACCCCGTCTCCAGCCCTAAGTTCACCTAAAGCTTTCTTCACCCCAGCAATCTGAACTTCAGCTTCTGAGATACGATTCTCATGCTGGTGAACCTGCTCCTTCATCACATGGAGCTCATTGCCAAGTGTTGAGTGAAGGTTTTTTATGAGGAGCATCTGCTCTTCTTGGCGACGAACCTGCTCCTCTTTATCTTGTTGAAGCTTCTCTTCCATCCGACGGGCCAGCTCTTCTTGGTGGCGGGCCCGCTCTTATTGGCGGTGAGCCTGCTCTTTATGGCGGTGAGCCTGCTCTTTATGGCGGTGGGCCTGCTCCTCTTGGCGGCAGGCCTGCTCCTCTTTATCTTGTTGAGCTTCTCTTCCAACCGACGGGCCTGCTCTCCTTGGCGGCGGACATGCTCCTCTTAACGGTGGGCTTGCTCCTCTTGTCGCCGGGCTTGCTCCTCTTGACGTCGAGCCTGATCGTGCAACAGCGCCATTAGCGCAGACTAGTCTGGCACCGCTGGTGCTGAAGAAACTCCACATGGGCCAGCGACTGGCTCTGTCGTAGGCTGAACACTACCCGGCGTCCTTATCGGGGAATCTCCAAACCGCCTCTGATCCATGTCTTGCTGCCGTTGACTCCTTGTACAAATTCTGTCCGTGTCGTCCTTTGGTAAAATTGGCATAATTTATCCCTCACTTCTGATATCAATTTGTCACGAGCTGGGTATGGGATAAATTATTTTACACCGATTAATTAACCAAATATCCTTTATTAACTAAAAAACTTATGTAAAAAAAATAAATAATAAATAAATAAATTGTTTATTTTGACCAAACACTTTTGCACATTTAGTTACACCCACCAAACTGCGTAACAGTTTGTCGGCGGGATTAGCGCTCTTATTACCTTTCAGTACTTAATTACAAAATTATGATCTTGCTATGTCACGTTTATAATATTATCAAAGCTTAGTACATACCGCTCAAAAATAAAAGGAAACTATTTTCCTGCGAGCATGAAGCTCGACAACAGTAATTGTAGACAAGTTTGATCAAGCATAATTAATTTTAAGTATCATTTTTTTTCACAGTTAGCGGCTATTTCCTTGAGCAATACATTTTTCAATTTATGCTTTAAAGTTCTCTTAGTCGTCTTCACACTTCCTCTTCGTAGCCAATCCAGGTCATTAAAAATTGTAGGGATCAGATACCTGTTAGTTCTCTCACCATAATAATTTTTTACCGGTGCTCGCACGAGCTTACGTTCCCTCACGCTTCTGGTATTGTACGCGTTTTGCACATATACCCTATATCGGTCGTTATAAAATTGCTCGAGAACCACCAAGTATCTGACCTTCTCATGCACAGGAAGCACCTTACATGCAACAAAGAGCCTATCATAATTCTCCTTATACTCAAGTTTAACTTTACGGTTAACCAGATACTTCATAAAGCGAATTTGCAGCGATCTTATGCTATTTAAATAGGTTTTAAAGGTGCGACCATACGTTTCTAATCCATAACTGAGCAAGGACTCGGCGAGGGCAAAATAAATAACACGCAGCGTTTTCTTACTCAACGGCGCCTTTAGGATGTAGAACTTACTCAACACTGACCTAAGCTTCGTACACACTGTGTCAACCTGTGTCTTCCAATTCATGTTACGGTCTACCCACAAACCCTGATACCTAAATTTATCAACATATTCAAGGTGTTGGCAAACACAGTTGACATTTTTAACATGCATGCACTCGTATGTGTGGCCCACGATATTGATATCATCACTACAGACACTCTTTGCCACCTGGTTGTGCGGCGAATGAATATGCATCACTTTCGTCTTACTTAGATTTAGTATGATACCGTTATCGTGTGCCCACCGGGTAATATTATCGAAGTCAGCCTGCAAAACTGCCCTGACCTCCTGTATGTCCTTAGACGAGTACATAAGGCACATGTCGTCTGCATACATGTACACACGACACTTCTGCACCACATTACTGACGCTATTGACATGCATGACATAACCAACTGGTCCATACACGGAACCAGTCGGTACGCCCAGGCCAACCGCAGCCTCTTTACCTATCACACCGCATATGCAGGCCTGTAATGTTCTGTCACTCAGGTAGTTCTGGAACCATCTGTTAGTGGGGCCCCTGATCCCGCACTCGTCCATGGCCTGCAATAGCACCTCGTGGTCCAGAGTGTCGAAAGCCTTCCTGTAATCGATGAACAGCGCCAGGACCTGATGACCCTGATCCAGACTGCTGTTCATGTCCTCAGAAAACTGCGATAGTGCTGATATGGTACTACGGCCGCGCCTAAATCCGTGCTGCGCATCTGCTAGAATATTATTCTGCTCTAAGAATTCGCCAACCTGTCCGACTAGTCCGACGCTGAGCAATAGGGCGATAGTTAGCGTAATCTGAGTGCGCTCCTTGCTTGAAGATGGGCCTAATTAATGCTTTTTTAAGCGAACTTGGATATTCTCCTTTCAATAAACACAGATTGACAAAGCGAGACAAGACAGGTGCGATTTTATTCTTAACTATTTTTAAATCCATTACTCGAATACAATCAATGCCCGGCGCCTTATCACTGCCCAGCTGATCAATAACTTTGCACACCGTACTGCTGGATACAGGTTTAAAATGAAAAGTTACATCACATGTCCTAACATAATTATTCCTATCTAATAATTTAATATTACAATCGTGTTTTATATTTATAATTTCTTCAGTAAACGTATCTGCAAATTTACTACATATATTATACATCGTGTCTTTACCTCCAAAGTATCTCTTAACTATTGCATCAATATTTGCCTTTTTTCTACCCGTCCAGCTATTAATTTTGTCCCAAATTTTTCTTGGGTCTCCATTACAGTTCTTTATTTCTTCTTGCCGAAACTTATTTTTTTCTTTAAAAATCAATTTGTTTACTTTATTTCTAAATTTTGTGTACTCTAGTCTTTTTGTGTTATTATTAGGTGCATCTTTCCAATCTCTAAACAATCTATCCCTATGCAACAACATATTCTTTAAGTTCTTACCTATCCACGGTTGTGAGTCCCGTTTTTTTGTCTTTGGCATTAAAGTCTTACTATTTCTATAAATATCATTGCAACGTATCATACATAGTTAAAGGGCAATCAATAAACAACAGTTGAGACCAGTCATACTCAGTGATTCTCTTAGTTACAATCTTATTATTAATCACATACCGAGAGTCCGAGTTCACAATCGACTTGCTTACGCTCGTAGTCAGTACTAGTCCCACGGCATGATGATCGGAGATGTGAGTCTCAAGCACATACGACGACGACCCGCACTCACTACGCCCCGCTCGCACCCACACATGATCCAAGCACGACGACTGTAGGCGCCCGTCCACGATCGCTTCGCGTGTTATCTCTGTACTTGGTATTACGCACTGTAGGCCGCATTCATACAGGGCGTTTTTGTACTTGGTTGTAGTTGGATTTACTACGCCATTTAGAATGTCTATATTTGTGTCTCCAACCACTACAACATTTTCAAAAACAGGAATTGATCTTACGATATTCTTCAATTGTTCTATGAACAGTAACTTATTTTTCTTAGGTGGTCGGTATATAGCAATTATGTGCGTTATATCTTTTTCTGTTCTAAGCTGGGCATGGAGCGTTTCTAAAGCGTCCGTCTTCACTATTTTGGCATCGAAGCCAATTCCATCCTTTGCATATATCAATATTCCTCCTCCTCTGGTAGTTTCTCTGGTATGTATGTATGTATTATATCCCGATATCTGGTAGAATGATAGTTCTTCCTTCTTTATATTTATTTCACTTAGTATTATTATATCTATATTACAATTATTTCCTTCCAACAAGACTAGTAACTCATTGAAATGTTTTCTCATTGACCTTATGTTCAAATGAAAAATATGATGACATCCTTTATTCAGAGCCATGTCGTTACATAATGATGTTATGTCACAGTATCTTTTAAACACAACATCAGTGCTAAAATCAGCTGTTCGATCGAATGTTAAAACTGAAAATAAATCACCTAGTGTTACTCGCCGCGCTAATCGCGCGTATTTATTTACATTCTTCGAACTTTTTTAAATCTTCCTCTGACCTTATGTTGTAAATTTTTTTTTCTTCGCTGTTCTTTTTAACTAGGATACTACAGTCTTGAACCCAAATGTACTGGAACCCCTTTGGCTTAAGTTGGTTTCTAACGGTCCATAGGAGTTGACGCTTATACTTAGGCAAATCCTCATTTATAAATATTCTTTGTTCACTGCCATTGGCGTAAACATTACTGTTGGTAATCTTATTTCCCTTTTTCGCCAACATCCTGTTGTTACGGGCACTTTTAGAGCGAAGCTTAACCAGTACGAATTTGGGTCGTGTGTCGCCTGGCTTTTCTCGTCCTACCCTCTGTGCATCTTCGATATCACTTGGATTTAATTTCAACTTCTTGGCCAGTTCCAATACCACCAATTTAGTGTTTTCCTGTTCACGCATCTCCAATCCATGTATTTCTACATTTTTTTCACTTTCCTTTACCTCCAACTCCTGTACTCTTTCCTCCAGGGCTTTGTTGCACTTTTCTAGATAGACGTTTTTTTGCTCTAAAGACTTTATTTTCTTTTGAGATTCGTCTTTGTACTCCATCAAAGTTTGGTACATTTCGGAGTAGAATTCAACGCTGGCAGTAAGATCAACAATTTTTTTCTCGACACTATAAAGTACCTCCAGCTTTTTATTTATTTCAGCCAGTACGTTCTCTCCTGATGCTTCACAAGGATTTGTCGCTAGTTTTGGGTCTAGTGCAGTCTTAGGTTGTAACGGACTGCTTTTTGCTGGCTGGCAATCATCACAGATTCCAGTTAGCAGAAATTGCCTGTTATTTTGTACACATTTTTTGTGATACACGGTTTCACATGCACCTTTACACTTGACCAAGTCATCTTTGGTCAAAGACACAAAGAGTTTACACTTTTTGCACTGAACCATTTTTACTTGCATATACGTCAAACTTCAGTAGTAAGCTGATAATACTATTTACAATAATAACAATAATTGAGCTTTTCTCGGTAAGACGTGACCACTCGACAAGCGCACGCGCAGCGGTGTACACAAACACTAATTGACTAATAATCACCATTCTCTTTGTAATCGCTTGTATTCGCATCCGTTCGCATCCGTAGTCGAAAACAGACTGATTCACTCGCCACACGGCCTATTTATACAATCATAGAAGTTTCCAGAACATTGTCGAACTATCCCATAGTGGAATATTCTAGAAAGATCTATGAACTTCTACACATTACCACAATGGAATGTTCTCGAACGTAGTGGAAACTTCGACCACATTCTCGAACGGTCCAGTGTAATACGGTTGACGTAACAGTATTAATAAACATAATTTTGTGTTATTGGCCGCCCGCTGTGAGTGTGTGCGTAGAGCTCGTGTAAATCGCTCAAACGTTTTTTATTATATTAAAATATTTTTGTATGGTTATATAATTATGTCGTGGATTGTGGGCGCTATGATACAACAAACAGCGCCATCTAACAATTTGTTTCGAATACTAGTAATGACGCAATCGGAAACGCAAGTGCGTCCCATCGCGACACGATCGTCGGTGGAAGGGATACAGTCAAGCTCAGACAGTCTTATTATAGAGGAACGCTCAGTACCAACGCACGTGGTTGTTTCTTGTCCGTTACTTTTATAAAGTTATTTTAATTTAATCAAAATTATCTTTCGTTCGAGTACTCACGACAGTGTGCACATCTAGCACAAAATTATGTCGGATTGTGAAGAAGACCCGATGTTTCGCATCTCGGCCACCCAGGATGCTTCATAATAAGTGTTGATATTTTTACATACCTAATGTAAAATTATTTTCCAAAGACACACGTTTTGATTCTACCTATACCCCTGATATCTAGTCTATAGTACTTATCTACATATACGAGGGCGGGTCAATAAGTCCGTGACTTTTGGAATAAAACACAGATTTTTTGATAAATAAATCATTTTATTTTTCAACGTAGTCTCCCTTGAGCTCTATACACTTTGTCCAACGCTTCTCCAATTTTTTTATCCCTTCCAAAAAATATGATTTGTCGAGGTCCTCAAAAGGCCTTTGTTTGCGAGACGGCTTCATCATTGGAGTCAAATCTTTTTCCACCAAGCCATTTCTTCAGGTTTGGGAACAAGAAGTAGTCACTCGGAGCCAAATCTGGAGAATAGGGCGGATGAGGGAGCAATTCATAGCCCAATTCATGGATTTTTGCCATGGCAACTGCACGTGTGCACCCTTGCATTGTCTTGGTGGAAAAGAACTTTTTTCTTGGCCAAATGAGGTCGGTTTTTTTTCAAATCGTCATTGAATCGGTCCAATAAGTTGGCATAATATTCCCCATTGATTGTTTTTCCCTTTTGAAGGTAGTCAATGTGGATTATCCCGCGTGCATCCCAAAAAACAGTCGCCATAACTTTATTGGCTGACAAACCCACCTTGGCCTTCTTTGGCGCCGATTCACCCTTAGAAACCCACTGTTTTGACTGTTGTTTGGTCTCTGGTGTGTTGTGATGGATCCATGTTTCGTCCACGGTTACAAAACGGCGCAAAAACTCCTCCATATTGCGATTAAACAACGCCAAACCTTCCTGTGAAGTTGTTACACGATTGCGTTTGTGGTCGACTGTAAGCAAACGCGGCACCCATCTTGCGGAAAGCTTTCTCATGCCCAAGTGATCATTCAAAATTGAAACCACTGAGCCATGCGAGATCCCTACGGCTTCCACAATCTCTTGCACTTTCAATCTTCGGTCGGCCAACACCATATCGTGAATTTTTTCGATTGTTTCGGGTGAAGAGACCTCAACTGGGCGTCCAGGACGTTCGGCATCTTCAGTGCTTGTACGGCCACAACGAAATTCAGTAAACCACTTTTTTACCATTGAAATCGATGGTGCAGAGTCCCCATAGTATTTATCAAGCTTAGCCTTGGTCTCGGTAATGGTTTTTTTTCGCAAAAAATAATGCTTAATAAGCACACGAAATTCACTTTTTTCCATTTTTTCCTCAAATTACTGGGTAGTCTGATAAAGATAGCTGTCAAACACAAACTGACGCAGCAAGTTCAAATTTTGACAGGAGTCAACTGACAGATGCCTGTTGACAGGAGTAGTGTTGCTTTTTCAGTAAAGAGGCCAGAAATTCAAAAAGTCACGGACTTATTGACCCGCCCTCGTACCTACTCGATTTACTCACCTCAAAAGACACTTATTTTCTTTATTGTTTATCGTGTATTTCCGTCTGGGATCTGATGGCCATAATCGTTTTTTAATTGATCTTCGTGGCTAAATATTTACGCAGTTTATAATGAAATTGGTTTACCAGTTCTTTTTGTCGACACAAGCTGTGTTCGCTGGCTAAATGAGAGTGTGGTGTGTAAGAGTGACTGGCTTATATGTGGAGTGCAAGGAAGGAAAAAGGGATAGGTTGTGGATTTTTATATTGATTAAGAAATAGATACATGTGCCCTTTTCCCACGGGCGAACTCAAGTCTGTCATCAAACCTATGCTTTTTATATTCGAACGACTCCTCAATATTCTCAACTGCCAGCTCGCAGTCGCTTGTTTTGTTACACAACCTTAACTCAGCGGGTCTGCACCCGCCTTTAGCTAAAGGCGTTAAGGTTGTGTCTACAGTCGCCACATGAGCTACGCCCCTACGAATAGAAGCGCAAACGCTAGTAAGTCTTCTAATCCTTTTAACATTTGAAGAGTCGATCTAAACCTACCTAACCCTAATACGAACATTTACCTAACGTCAGAAATACCTTTACATTAAGGACGAACGACTTGTCTTGACACTACAGCATGTGTCTTCAACTTAAATATTAACTATGGTGCTAATGTGCAACAACAAACTAACGTCGTCATGTTTAAAACTCCTGGCACCAAACCTACCAAAAAAGATGCCAAGCATCCCATACAAATAAAATGATGTGTCAGCACACATCAGCCCAAAAGGGGTTTAATAACTAACTTAAACCTTTACTTTATCGTGTCAGAGAAGACAAAGACAGAACTGTGCCAGTTCGAATAACCGTTAAACGTTGACCGCTCCAGTGGCAAAACTTTTCAAAAAAACATTAAGTATCAATCTCTATATTAACTATCAGTCCATATTGATCGAATTGAGGGCCTGCAATCATCAGCTGAACCGATGTGTCAACCAGACACCCTTTGCAAAGACTATGCTCTTTTAGCAAAGCCGGTATAAGCATCGACTGGGTGCCGAAATGAAATACTTTGATTTATTCAAGCTAGAAACAATGCCATGCTGGACCGCGTTCGTATCCTAAATTATCGAAAAAACGTAAAACATTAACAATATCGCACAGTATGTTCTGTCTTCAATCTTCGACCGCCGCTTCCCTCATTGTATTTGAACATGAAACAAAAAACAATGATTAATATTACACAAAATTACACCGATTATTTTCATATTGTCGTATTAACGTTGATGTACCAAATGTCTGACAATTATTTGTCATGTCAAATGACATCTGACACCACTGTCTATTCTCTTCAATTTCTTTAAAAAAAAAAACAAGAGAATTTTCCAAAGACAACTTATAAATTTCTTCTTATATTTCCAAAATTTTGTATTTTTTTTTTCCAAACACATTATTTGAATTTTCTCTTTTTTTTTGTTTTTTTGAATTTTCGAAATTACGCATTTGAAGCTTCGATCAATAAATATTACTAGATTAAAGATCAGGAACAAAACTAAGTCGCTCAAGTGGCCACGTTTGCACACACGTAAACATCTACATTTCTTAGAAAAAAGATTAATAATATTAACAACTTCAGTTTATTATAAACTATAATGCTTAAACATAAAGTTTAATTACCATTGCAAAATATATTTATTTAAGTCCTTTCATCGGAGAAGGTTCTATGCAGTAAATTTAAAATGTCGCTTGAAAATAAAAAGTCAACAGTACAAAACTATTTATTCTGAAATGAAACTTAAATTCTAAGTAATAAGGTAGGTAGGTAGTTCTTGGTATTACATTTCAATGCTCAGAACACAGTAAGTATTGAAAGACGTAGAGTTGCAGATTATAATTTTTTTAGGTTCGTTTTGTATGGTGGCAAATAATTTTGACCGATTCAAAAAAGTATTAGATACTATTTTAAATTGCCGCTATTACAACAAATAGGTAATAAAAAAAAATATATGTATATACGGTCGAATTGAGAACCTCCTCCTTTTTTTTCGTCGGTTAAAAATAAAGGGAATCAAGAAACGTGTCTTCGGCGTATTCTTTATATACCTTTAAACAGATTCAGCTTGTTATAAAGCTGTCGTTTAGAAGTCATTTTTTAACCGACGAAAAAAAAGGAGGAGGTTCTCAATTCGACCGTATATATATCTTTTTTTTCTTTGTATATGTTCAGCCCTCACTCCGTCATTTATGAACCGATCTTAATTATTTTTTTTTTGTTAGATAGGGTATACCTCAATGGTGGTCCCATGTCAAGGAAATCAGGATCTGATAATGGAATCCTGATAAAATTGAGAGAAAACCTCGAAAATTGTGGGCACGTTTAGCGTTTCTGTACGTATGTTCGGCCCTCACTCCGTTGTTTATGAACCGATTTTGATGATTCTTTTTTTCTTAGATAGGGCATACCTCAAGGGTGGTCCCATGTCAAGGACATCAGGATCTGAACATGGAATCCTGATAAAATTGAGAGAAAACCTCGAAAATTGGGCACGAATATTGTTTCTGTTTACTTTTCATAACTTAATCAGGTATTTGCATTTAGGAAAGTATAACATCATGAAACTGAGCTTATGATGGAAACCATACCTTTCCTAAACAATGGAAGTTCGATATAAAAAACTGGTTTTAGTGACAGATACTAATATGCTTTGAGAAAAGACGTCTTTAGAATATTGGAGGTAACCTCAACTGGTCAATATCCTGGGAACCTCAGTGCCAAGAGGAATGATGAAGGATTAGAAATTAGCCTCAGAGTGCTAAAAGATGATGCGAGTCACAAAAGCTCATAAAATAAAAAACTTTTTAACAAAAAATTCAACCGACGAAAAAGAACTAAAAGGCAAAAAATAAATAAACCTTTTAAGTCTTGAGTATTGAGCTTATTTACCTACATAAAATATCAAATTTTATGTAAACTAATTTTGAGTCGGCGCCATAATAAAATGATTAATTACCTACATCTAGCCTTCTTTATTTCTACGTACATATAAAATTTAGATATTTAATAATCAGATTGTTGTTTGGCGCCGACTCAAAATTAGTTTACATAAAATTTGCCACCACTCATGCGAAAACAGTTGCGTGTAACACGTTCGGTTTTTATGCATATGTCAATGTCTTTCGCGACAGTAGATACCCATTCTGCACAGAGAAATAGGTCACTAGGATATCTACAAACAAAAATAACATTATAAAATAACAACACTACTCCATGCATTCGCTGTTCCAGAACAGTCGATGTTTGATACAATAGTTGGTGCGTTGTAGCAAACATTGACCAAACAATTATTATATTAGCTAATTTAATTATATTTATAATTTGATTTAGTTTTTATTTTATGAAAAACACAAGCCAAGTGGCGCCCTCATTGAATAAAAAATCGTAGCATAGCATACAAAATAAATATTAAAGAATCCAACGTCACGTTTGTTACAAAGAGGATAAAGTATTTTTACGTTGTTAAAACAGGTCTCAGAATGTTTCGTATCCAAAGTAGTAGGCAAAAGTGTCAGAAACGGCCGTTTTTGGTAAACATTCTGAGACTACACAGTACCACAATGGAATGTTTTCGAATGTAGTGGAAACTTCTGGAAATTTCGACCACAATTTCGAACTTTCCAGTGTAATACGGTCGACGTAACAATAGTTAGCAAGTCTTGAAGCAACTAAAGCTACAACAGTACTTACCTGTAGTTTGTAATTATCTATTAAATAGTTTTTTTAATCTGTTACAGCCAATGGCATCATCAAATCGGATACTGTAGCTAATGCAATGTTAGCTGTTGACCGAAAAAATTACTGCCCCTATGCACCATACCATGATTCACCACAATCTATTGGATACTCGGCCACCATCAGTGCCCCACACATGGTAAACTGTTTATTTTACTGCAATTGTTTTCAGTCTTATTCTTAAAAATCTCTGGACTGTTAACTACTGTTTGTTAATTTGCTGATTGGCAAACCATAGAGAATTTGAATTAGGAGTCTGCCTAATATTGTTGCATTTCAGAGATTTTTATGAATAACTCTGAAAAATTATTTATAAAACATTTCGTTGAACAATTATCTAGAACTTTTTTTTTGTTATAGCATGCCCATGCATTAGAAAGGCTAAAGAAACAACTAATCCCAGGGGAGACGGCATTGGATGTAGGATCTGGGTCTGGATACCTCACAGCTTGCATGGCTATGATGGTTGGGGAGACTGGCCGAGTCATTGGTATAGACCACATACAAGAGCTTGTTACATTGGCTATCAAAAACATTAACAGTGATAATATTAAATTACTCGAATCTGAAAGGATAAAATTAATTGGTAAGTGTGAACAAAACTCAGAGGCACTGGCTTTTGGAAAATCCCATGGGTGCTCAGCTAAACTCGTCATCTTTCTGCCCTTATCCTATGTTACTTGGAGTCGGCGCAACACGTTTTTTTCTTCCATTCTGTCCTGTCTGCCGTCACGCTGTTACTAACTCCCTTTTCTGTCATATAACTCCTCACACAATCCATCCATCTTTTCTTTGGCCTCCCTCTCCTAGTCAATCCATTCACATTTATTACTCTTTTAGTTACATGTGTTTCATCCTCCTCTTCACATGACCATACCAAGATAAGCGGCTCCCTTTCAACTTTTCTGTCACTTTTAAACTACCTCTATTGTGAACAGGCATCTTCTGAGTAAGCTCGCACCATCGTCGACTTTGTCTCTGTCACCTCTGACCTAGACTAGAGTCAAGAGCAAACTCATCTAAAATAAAAACCAAATAAAAGAAATTGTACTCATTTCTCACTTTATCTATTCTCGTTACTCCACACATTCATCTCAACATTCTAATTTCTGCCACATGCAATCTTTTTTCATCCGTCTTTTTCACAGCCCAAAAATCTGATCCATACAGTACGACAGGGCTAATTACGGACTTATAGATTTTCCCCTTTAACTTGAGAAATTCATTTTAAATATTTGTTGTTATAGCAGCAACAGAAATACACATTCTGTGAAAATTTCAACTGGGTAGCTATTACGGATCGTGAAACACAGCCCGCTGACAGACAGATGGACAGCGGAGTCTTAGTAATAGGGTCCCGTTGGTACCCTTTGGGTACGGAACTCTAAAAATGAACACTTTGTCCTAAGGTATAAGTGCGTCTTTTAATAGAACACACCAAATGGATACTAGAGCGAGCAAGGCGAACTCGAAAATTTAAGCATCTCTGATGCATGCGTGGTCGACTTATGCAGAAGAACTACAACATGTGACTCAGGCTGGCTTGGCAAATCTTCAAAATAGCTCGCATTTAACTAGCTCAATAGGGCACTTGATGTGACGGCTAAACACCCTTATTTCAGAATTTGTGACGCTACAGAATCTTAGATAATCGATCGAAAACGTGTCCAGCCAGCTTGAAAAACCACTTTTCGCTGGTCTCTCAATCTCGGTAACGGGCGTCACATAAATTTGTGACAGGCATCGAGCTAAAAGTTTTGTGATACGTACAGTGGTGCTTCAGCAATGCTTCAGCTCTTTTTGAAAAACTGAACAAAAACGCAAAATATGTATATCGGGTGTAAAAAGACAGTTTCCGAAGTATTCTACCCATTATTTGGATCGTTTTTTTCCCACTAGACCATACCTGGGAAACCACTGGTTCTGGATATATTGAAGGCAAAGTCGCATATTTTTTAAATTACTTTTTTACGAAAATGAAATCTTAAGTGTTATTACTAAACTTTTTTCCATACAAACATTACCTGAATTTTCGAGTATTTTTTTCGAAATTACGAATTTGCAGTTACGAAAAAGCAATGAATATCAAACGTATCCGACAAGTACCTACGTGGCTTAGAGCGAAGGGGCGTGTGCGTAGTCGCAGCGGAAAAATGTCGAATTTCTTAATTTCAGTTAAGCAGATATTTAGTGTATGACGTCGTGTAAATGTGTATGGTTAGTACAAATTTGTGCATCCAACCATTGGGGAGATATTCAACAAAAACTGCTTCCGCTGGAACTACGTCATCCTAGCGGCACTTTTTTTTTCTTAGGGACGCACAAGAAAAACAATACTGTAAATAATTAGTTTGTAATGAGAGGTAAATGTGTATGTTTAAATGAAATTTGTGTGTCATAAAACAACGAAGATATTCAAGTTTCCGCTGCGCTGACGTTTGGCTATTTGATGAAAGTCATATAAAACGGCTTAGTGCAGAGTTGTAATTTTTTTCGCTCGTTGCTTTGAATTTGTGTGTAATGTTTGTGAAAACAGATTTTGAAAAAACATACCGTTCAAAAGATATACACATAAAAGTAAAATAAGGTTATTAGGTCCTAGAACTTAAAATAGGAACTCTAGAGACTTATCACATTTATTTGTGTCTTTTAAGGGTCTACAATGTCTTGCCAAGTTTCATTTATGTACTCTTAGTAATTAATGAGCAATGGCATATTTTACTACGACTGGATCACTATATTTTATGACATCCGATTGAAGGACTTTTTAAAGAAAAATCATAATAAAACATATTCAGATATTTAGTGTGTTAATGCAACTGTTACGTCGACCGTATTACTCTGGAACGTTCGAGAATGTGGTCGAAGTTTCCAGAAGTTTCCACTAGGTTCGAGAACATTCCATTGTGGTACTGTATAGAAGTTCATAGATGTTTCTAGAATATTCCAGTATAGGATAGTTCGACAATGTTCTGGAAACTTCCATGACCGTATAAATAGGCCGGACGGCGGGCGAGTGAGTCAGTCTGATTTCGACTACGGATGCGAATACAAGCGATTACGAAGAGAATAGTGATTATTAGCGAATTAGTGTTTGTGTTTATAAGTTGTTGAGTTAATAAAGGATATTTAGTAAATTAATTGGTGTAAAATAATTTATCCCATACCCAGCTCGTAACAAATTGGTGTCAGAAGTGAGGGATAAATTATGCCAATTTTACCAAAGGACGACACGGACGGTATTCGTACAAGGAGTCAACGGCAGCAAGACATGGATCAGAGGCGGTTTGGAGATTCTCCGATACAGACGCCGGGTGGTGTTCAGCCTACGACAGAGCCAGTCGCTAGCCCATGTGGAGTTTCTTCAGCACCAGCGGTGCCAGACTTGTCTGCGCTAATGGCGCTGTTGCAGGAACAGGCTTGCCGTCAAGAAGAACAGGTCCGTCGGTTGGAGGAGAAGCTTCATCAAGATAAAGAAGAGCAGGCCCGCCGCCAAGAAGAACAGGCCCGCCGCCAAGAAGAGCAGGCCCGCCGCCAAGAAGAGTTACAGGCCCGACGCCAAGAAGAGCAGATGCTCCTCATTAAAGACCTTCACTCAACACTTGGCAAAGAGTTCAAGGTGATGAAGGAGCAGGTTCACCAGCATGAGAACCGCATCTCAGAAGCTGAAGTTCAGATTGCCGGGGTGAAGAAGGCTTTAGGTGAACTTAGGGCTGGAGACGGGGTTGTGCCTTCAGTGGTTGCTGCACCTTCGGCACGTGGATTTAAGGTGCCACCATTCGACGGAACATCTTCATGGTCGGCCTACAAAATTCAATTTGAGGCCGTTATGAAAGCGAATGGGTGGACCAAAGACCAAGCTATGACCGCGCTCACCTTAGGCCTCCGAGACCAGGCCCTAACCATACTTGAGGCTCTTGGCAAGGATGTGACCTACGAGCAGCTGCTGGAAGCGTTAGAGTCCAGATATGGCGACGCGCACTTGGAGCACGTATTTCGCGCTAAGTTAAGAGATCGCGTTCAACGTAGTGCCGAGAACCTACAGCAGTGGGCCTTGGAAGTTGAAAAGTTGGTTCGGAAAGCATACCAGTCCGCCCCTGCACTCATCAATGGCAATCTGGTACAGGCGTTCATCGACGGAATACGTGACTTGGAAGTTAGAGCCGCTGTAAGACTTGGGCATCATGAGAAACTGAAGGACGCCTTGGCCCATGCCTTGGAAGTAGAGGCAGTGAGGCAAGACCATCGAACACACCGTATCAGGGAGGTTGTGGCATCACCTGTACGCGATCGTCCGCAAGGGTATAGCCCTAGGTGTTACACTTGTGGAGAAAGGGGTCATCTTCGGTCAAGCTGTCCAAAGCGAAGCACACTGAGAGAAAATCAATCCCAGCAAGATAGGGCGACTGATACAACTGCCCAGCAACAGCAGGGAAACGAGTAAACGCCAGGACTGAGGGGCGGGTGCTGGCTGGTATTGAAAGAGCCCCGAGGATCTCGATCTCACAGGCCCATGACGGAAACAGCCTGATCATCAAAGGCGAAGTCAACGGAAAACCATGCAAATTTACGTTGGATACTGGAGCTTCTCACACGGTCGTCAATTCTCATCTAGCAAGTCGGTTCCTTGGGGACTTCTTCAATAACCACGACCGTATACAATTACTGACAGCTACCGGTCAGCACATAATCGTCCGAGGCAGAAAGGAGGTGGAGTTAAAATTAGGTAACAAATTCTATCGGCATAATGTCATCGTGGCCGACATAGTGGACGATTGCATCCTGGGATTAGACTTCATGCGGAAACATCGTTGTGAGATCGACGTTGATCAAGGAGTATTGAAGTGTGGTACAGAGGAAATCTTCATGGAAGGTGTACCATCAGGAAAAGTTTTCCGCCTGAAATTTGACGTGTCAACACTTTTAGAAAACTGCGATTTAACGGAAGTAGAAATGGATAAAGCTAAGAAGATGTTACTTCAGTACGCCGACTCTTTCTCTACAAATGATGCTGACATAGGAAGAACAGGACTGGTTCAGCACAAAATTAATACTGGCAACGAGTTACCAATCCGTCAACGACCAAGAAGACTGCCGGTTGCACGTGAAAAGGAAGTGGAAATGATGATTGAGGGTATGGTCAAGGATGGTGTTATAGAGCCTTCATCGAGTCCATGGTGTTCTCCTGTGGTCCTGGTGAAGAAAAAGGACGGCAACACGCGCTTTTGTGTGGACTATCGACGATTGAACGACGTCACGAAAAAGGACAGTTACCCACTGCCTAGGATCGACGACACATTGGATACACTGACTGGAATGAGGTGGTTTACCACGCTAGACTTGAAAAGTGGCTACTGGCAAGTGGAAATAGACCCTAAGGATAAGGAGAAAACTGCATTTTCAACAGGAAAGGGGCTATGGCAGTTTAAAGTTATGCCATTCGGATTGTGCAATGCTCCTGCGACGTTTGAAAGGCTAATGGAGCAAATACTTGCCGGGTTGATCGGAGACGCATGTCTTGTCTATTTAGACGACATTATTATCGTGGGCCGTACATTTGAAGATCACCTTCAAAATCTCAATCGAGTGCTGTCAAAAATCCGGACGGCAAATCTTAAATTAAGTCCGAAAAAGTGCTCATTTTTCAGACGACAAGTGAACTTTTTAGGACACATAGTTTCGGAGGAAGGTGTTCAGACAGATCCGGAGAAAATCGTCGCCGTCAAGGATTGGCCAGTTCCGAAAGACAAGACGCAGGTCAGAGCATTTCTGGGTTTGTGCTCCTACTATCGGCGGTTTGTCAAGAATTTTGCCGACATTGCAAAACCTTTACACAAACTCACTGAGGAGAAGCAACAGTTCTGTTGGGACGAGAATTGTGACATCGCATTCCGGGAATTAAAGAAACGTCTGTGCAATACACCTATTCTGGGATATCCTGACACTGAAAATGACTTCATAGTTGACACAGACGCAAGTAATACTGGAATTGGAGGCGTGTTGTCTCAACGGAAAGGAAACCAAGAAGTTGTTATAGCTTACTACAGCAAATCTTTATCCAAACCAGAAAGAAATTACTGCGTCACGAGACGGGAGCTACTCGCAGTAGTAAGGACATTGCAACACTTCAGTAAATATTTGCTGGGACGGAAATTCCAATTGCGAACTGACCACGCTGCATTAAAGTGGCTATTGCAGTTCAAGAATCCAGAGGGACAAGTGGCAAGATGGATCGAACTACTACAAGAGTTTGACTTCGTAACGGAACATCGTAGTGGGAGAACTCACGGTAACGCAGATGCACTGTCTAGAAGACCTTGCCCTGAAGACTGTAAGCATTGTACCAAGCAAGAGACTAAGGAAGTAGTTCCCGTGAGGATGCTAAGAATGGATCTCAGCAATGAATGGAAGGAAACCCTACAGCTTGCTCAGAAAAATGACACGGACCTCAAACCGATCTTTGAGTGGATTAAAGCTGGTGCTCCGAAGCCCAAGTGGAGTGATGTTGCGGCGTTAAGTTCCATCACAAAGAGCTATTGGGCACAATGGAACAGCTTGGTTATCCAGGATGAAGTCTTGTGCCGTAAATGGGAAAACGCCCGAGGAGACAACTGTCATCTACAAATTGTTGTCCCCAAAGCCAAAGTACCGGATGTTTTACGGCTCTACCATGATGGATGTTCAGGAGGACATATGGGGGTAAAAAGAACTCTACTGAAGATACGAGAGCGGTTTTACTGGATTGACTGTCGAGAGGATGTTGAGGACTGGTGCCGCAAATGTACCAGTTGTGCGGCTGTGAAAGGACCCCAGACACGCAGCAGAGGTGCTTTACAATTATACAACGTGGGAGCCCCCTGGGAACGGATAGCACTAGACGTTGCAGGACCATTTCCGGAAAGTGAAAACGGAAACAAGTACTTCATGGTTGTCATGGATTACTTCACAAAGTGGCCAGAAGTCTTCGCCATTCCCAACCAAGAAGCAACAACAGTCGCAGATAAATTGGTTCAGGAAGTGTTTTGTCGTTTTGGAGTACCCTTGGAAATTCACAGCGACCAAGGGAGGAATTTTGAATCACAAGTTTTCCAGGAGACTTGTCGACTGATGGGTACTCACAAGACCAGAACCACTTCTTACCATCCGCAATCTGATGGAATGGTAGAACGTTTCAACCAAACGTTGGAGAGATATCTGGCAAAAGTTGTGGAAAGCAGGCAAAGGGATTGGGACAAGCACATACAGCCATTTCTTCTGTCCTACCGTAGTGCAGTTCACGAAAGTACGACTGTGACACCAGCCTTCGCGAACCTTGGAAGGAAATTACGGTTGCCTGCAGATTTAATCACCGGAACCCCCCCTGATGCCCCACGCAGTGTAACCGATTATGCGAATGACTTGCGTAACAAGTTGAATGATGTATATGAGCATATCAGACAATCCGGCCAACAAATGTCTGATAAGATGAAGACCCGATACGACCGGAAGGCAAACCATAGAGGTTTTGACGAAGGTTCACTGGTGTGGTTGCATAACCCAGTGCGCAGCAAAGGGAAGTCTCCCAAATTGCAAGCAAAATGGGATGGACCATACCGAATCGTGACCAGGATCAACGATGTCACCTACCGAATACAGAAGGGTCCACGAGGTGCGCCTAAGATTGTCCATGTAGACCGTTTGGCGCGATACTATGGGACTAATGATGCTCGGGACGAGCATGTCTAAGGAGGGGGCAGTGTTACGTCGACCGTATTACTCTGGAACGTTCGAGAATGTGGTCGAAGTTTCCAGAAGTTTCCACTAGGTTCGAGAACATTCCATTGTGGTACTGTATAGAAGTTCATAGATGTTTCTAGAATATTCCAGTATAGGATAGTTCGACAATGTTCTGGAAACTTCCATGACCGTATAAATAGGCCGGACGGCGGGCGAGTGAGTCAGTCTGATTTCGACTACGGATGCGAATACAAGCGATTACGAAGAGAATAGTGATTATTAGCGAATTAGTGTTTGTGTTTATAAGTTGTTGAGTTAATAAAGGATATTTAGTAAATTAATTGGTGTAAAATAATTTATCCCATACCCAGCTCGTAACACAACTATTCACATGTAAAATTTCAGCTCATTACACTTAATAATTAAAGAGATATAATAATTATAAAAATACCAAAGCAACCTCAATAGATGGATAAACCGACCAAGTTTGAATGGCTACAAAAAAGCGGCCGTGCAGTATATGGAACTAACGTTTTAAAATTTCCAGTGTTGTACCATTATTGGATTGGTACAGGTTGGCACACAATTCCTAAACAAGTAATAACTTTTGTTATAAAATAGTAGGTTACTTGTTTTTATCTTAAACTTTCGAAACAAACAAAACAATAATAAACAATAATAATTGCATCTTTAATAACAAATGCATTTATTTGCCGGAACATTACAAAAAGTTGTTACAGTAGGTAACACATAAGACAGACAGACAGTAGGTGGTATATACTGCTGCATCCAGCGTACAAATATTTTGATGTTACACCGTACAATTTGATTAAATAGAAATACTAATAATTAGAAAAAAAAAATTAACACCAGTAGTTAATTCAAAAGACGAATTTAAAAACTTAACGGTATAGGTAGGTATCTTTTTAGCGTGCGCTTCCTGTTCTCTTTTGTTTATCAGTCACAAATGTAAATTAACACCAGTAGTCAATTCAAAAGACGAATTTAAAAACTTAACGGTATAGGTAGGTATCTTTTTAGCGTGCGCTTCCTGTTCTCTTTTGTTTATCAGTCACAAATGTGCAGCCAAGGACACTGTGCGTAGGCGCTGTTTATTTTGCCACCAATGTAATATTATCTACCTAATGGACTCTGATATTGACATAGTGTAAGTGACTGTGTCATGCTTAGTGAGCCAGTAGCAATATTATTCGCGCGATGGTCGTGTTCTATTAGGACGATGGACGCCTAAGATTTACGTATATCTATATGGGCTTTTACAGTAGGCAATATATTTGTTATATACGTTTAATAAAAAAATCTGATTATAAATCAATGTTATTATTACTTTGCTATTAATGTTGTTTTTTATTTAATTTTAATTTTAGTCATTCACTAATAAACACTTAGTACAAAGTTAATGCAGTTGTTTTATTTTCTATTAAAGTATTGTGTACGCGCCTGTACGAAAGTATTAAACACAATAACGATACTACACTGGAAATTTTAGAACGTTAGCTCCATATACTGCACGGCCGCTTTTTTGTAGCCATTCAAACTTGGTCGGTTTATCTATCTATTGAGATTTTTTTGGAATTTTTATTATATCTCTTTAATTATTAAGTGTAATGAGCTGAAATTTTACATGTGAATAGTTGCATTAACACACTAAATATCTGAACATGTTTTATTATGATTTTGCTTTAAAAAGTCCTTCAATCGGATGTCATAAAATATAGTGGTCCAGTCGTAGTAAAATATGCCATTGCTCATTAATTACTAAGAGCACATAAATGAAACTTGGCAAGACATTGTAGTCTAGACCCTTAAAAGACACAAATAAAAGTGATAAGTTAGGCGCTAGAGTTCCTATTTTAAGCGCTAGGACCTAATAACCTTATTTTACTTTTATGTGTATATCTTTTGAACGGTATGTTTTTTTCAAAATCTGTTTTCACAAACATTACACACAAATTCAAAGCAACGAGCGAAAAAATTACAACTCTGCACTAAGCCGTTTTATATGATTTTCATCAAATAGCCAAACGTCAGCGCAGCGGAATCTTGAATATCTTCGTTGTTTTATGATACACAAATTTCATTTAAAAATACACATTTACCTCTCATTACACACTAATTATTGACAGTATTTTTTTTCTTGTCCTTTAGAAAAAAAAGTGGCGCTAGGATGACGTAGTTCCAGCGGAAACAGTTTTTGTTGAATGATTGGATGCACAAATTTGTACTTACCATACACATTTACACGACGTCATACACTAAATATCTGCTAAACTGAAATTACGAAATTCAACATTTTGCCGCTGCGACTACGCACACGAAGGGGCGGGATTTAACTCCAGTTGCCTGTCTTCGCGTTACATTGCGTAGAATAAAATATAGTTTTATTTTTCATGCCTAAAAATATAAGTCGTTTCCCAGCAATAATTTAGTTAATAGCTCTGTGATGTGTCTTTAACACCCTGTTTATAGATGACGTTTTGGTTTTCTCAAATTACGAGTATGTTTAAATTCCACGTTCCATGTTATTCGGGTTTTGAGATCTGGGGTACCCATAAAAAGTGAAAAATAAAAGACATTTCTTACAAAAAAAAAACAACCGAATTTCAAAAAAGAAAATACACAAAAAAATTTTAAAATAACTTTAATTTCGGAAGTCGGTGTCATATAACGAAGAAATAAAATAGAAAGTTTACCGACTTCCAAAATTAGAGTTATCTTGAAATTTTTAGTGTGTTTTCTTTTTTGGAAGTCGGTTGTTTTTTAAACGACTTCGAAAAAGCCTGAGGTTCTATGTTCGACTGTATATATTTTTTTTTGTATGTATGTCCACCGATTTCTCTGTCAAGTGAGGACCGATTTTCAAAATTCTTTTTTTATCCGAAATGTACTCCCGAGGTGGTCCTGTATAAATTTTATCGAAATTGCTTCAGCGCTTTTTGAAAAACTGAACAAAAACGAAAAATACGTATACCTAGATGAAGTTTTGGTGTTCTCCAATTACGACTATGTTCAAACTCCACGTTCCATGTTATTGGGGTTTTTAGTTCTGGGGCATAGCAACGAAAAAGTGAAAAATAAAAAACTTTTTTACAAAAAAAAAAACAACCGACTTCCAAAAAAAATAAAATCCTGCCCTTCCCATCTATTCAGGTACAGCATAACAAATGCCACTTGTGTTGATTGCGTCTCTTGGTTGGTAGTTAGAAAATTGCCCATAATTGGTAACTGCATGCGGCCCAATGCCCGTGTCCGGCGAAGTCCATTTACACACTAAAATGTCAACAGAAGGCGAAGTCATAATTTTATTGTTAACCATGGCCCTATAATCGTAAATTCTGAACGATCTTTATATTTTTTTAGTTGGCGATGGACGTCTTGGATACCCTTCTGATGGACCATATAATGCTATCCATGTAGGTGCTGCTGCCCCCACACTTCCACAAGCAGTAAGTTAAAAAAAACTCAAAACAGTTGGGAGAGAGTGGGCTGTTATCCACTACGTGGGCCCAGTGCGGATTGGTACTCGTAGATGTCTTCGAATTTTTGGTACTAGGAGTATGTTTTCCTTCATCGTTTTTATAACGGTCAGTTTTTGATAACTATATAACACTCCTCCACACGCATCACTTCATAGCTGCTCGTCTGCCCGGGGGTTGAGGTCCCTGCCCGGGGGTTGAGGATAAATTCGACTGCCCGGGGGTTGAGGATAAATTCGAAACAGAGTTACCTCGCCCCTGGGCACTCAAAGGCAGGAAGGAACAGGGGTGGGTTTTAGTCAGTAAGAGTCTGACACGCCCTCCCGCTCCACCCAGAGCGGGAGAAGTCATAGGATGATTTCAAAAAAAAAAAAAAAAAAAGCTGTTCGTGCGTCTTATCAAATAATAGTGTAGGTATTTACCTACCATTACAATATATACTTTTTTCGCTGAGTGTGATATTATTGAGCAGTACCTTGGGGTTTACGATTGGACAATGCTTGAAAAAGCCGCAGAGTGCATTTGATTTTGCCAGGTTCAGCAAGCACAATCTTAGCGGGCACTGACCGTATTTGATTTCTCTCATGAGATGTGTATCATTCTTTAATAAATAAAATTTTACATTGTATCTACATCTATACACTACAATTTTACATTGTATCTACAACTATCGAGGGATAAAGCTCATGTCACATAGTATGAAAGTATGGGAGAAAGCGATAGAAAAAAGATTGCGAGATGAGAGTGAGATTACCCCGAACCAGTTTGGTTTTATGCGTTATGCCAGGTCGAGGGACAATGGACGCCACATTTGTTCTCAGTCAATTGTGCGAGTAGTACAGACGTGTGCACAAGAACTTACACATAGTTTTAATTGATTTTGAGAAAGCGTATGATAGGGTACCTCGGGATGTGTTGTGGTGGGCCTTGAAAGAGAAAGGTTTGCCTGGGAAGTATGTTGAGTTGATTCGTGCTATGTACAGACAACCTAGTACCTACGTCCGGTCGGCTGCTGGCAATACCGATGAGTTCAGTGTGGCTGTAGGTTTTGCATCAAGGGTTGGCTTTAAGCCCTTACCTCTTTCTGTTGATTATGGACGCTCTTATGTCGGCAATACAGGAGGAGGCACCCTGGTGCATGCTGTTTGCTGACGACATTGTTCTGGTTGGTGAAGATGGACCTGAGATCCAGAGCAGATTGGAGAAATGGCAACAGAAGCTGGAGAAATTTGGCTTGAAAATCAGCAGAGCCAAAACTGAATACATGTTCTGCGATTTCGGCGGTCTATCCAGTTCTGAAGCTATAGCGTTAGATGGCGCGCTTCTCCCAGTCTGCTCCGGGTTTTATTTTCGGTATCTCGGTTCACTCGTGCAAAGCAATGGCGAAATAGATCGGACTGTTAAGAACAGAATTAACACTGGATGGATGAAAAGGCGGCAGATCACCGGGATACTATCTGCGACTCCCGCATTCCCCTTAAACTTAAGGGAAAGATTTATAAAACAATGATTACACCTACTGTCTTGTATGGTGCAGAACGTTGGGCCACAAAAGAGATGAATGAAATGCAATTGCATGCAAATGAGATGAGAATGCTAAGACGGATGTGTGGTGTTACGCGCATGGATAGAATTAGGAATGAGTATATAAGAGGAAACCTGAAAGTGGCCCCACTGACTGAAAAGTTGTGTGGAAATCGGTTGTCGTGGTAAAGGCATGAGATGCGGAGAATGAAAAATGTCGTGAGGAAAGTCTTGTGTATGGATGTGGATGGCTATAAGAGTAGGGGAAGGCCAAAGAAACGATGGTTGGACTGTGTGAAAGAGGATATGGGTAAAAAGGGGGTGACTACAGAGATGACGACTAATAGAGGAGTATGGACGAAAAAGCCATGTTGCGCCGACCCCAAATAAATTGGGATAAGGGCAGGAGAATGATATGTATCTCCATCTTTAAAGTGCAGACCTCGTAGCGTCGTGTGTTGATCCTTAGGTACATACAAACATGTTACAAAAGAGTATATAAAATGGCATGATTTTTTCAATTGTGAACCTGTTTTACAGTTAGTAGATCAACTAAAACCTGGCGGCAGGCTTATTGTGCCTGTTGGACCAGAAGGCGGGGAACAACATCTAACTCAGGTATTTAGTACAAAGTTTGCTGAAATAACTTTGCCTTTAGAGGTATCCGTTTAATTAAAATGATCGTATTACTATTTTATTTTAAGGTTGACAAGGCAGCTGACGGTACAACTACCGTCAAGAAACTAATGAGTGTAATCTACGTACCCCTGACCGACAAGGATCATCAATACCGTGAGTGATGATGATACGTATGTTAGTATTTATGTTACTTTGAACAATTATGCAATAGGGAATATGCATGATATTTTTTTATTTGTTCAATTTGAAGACTTATTAACTATAGTGAACAAATATGAAGGAATTTTCAAAATATCAGCGACTTAGTTATAAACAGTGGTCGGAGTAGGTAGATTGATTTGGGGTCAATGAACTGGCACGTATATATTAATATGGATATGCCTCCGGGATTCCGGGATTTTGTAATAATTAATTTTTTTTTGGAATTTCAAATATTTTAATGTGTAAGATGAAGAATATATCAATATGAATAAGGAATGTTTAACCTTTTTGCTGTCTTTTTAATAGAATATGTGATCGGCCTTCTATAATAAAAAAAAACTATGACATGGCTAAACTTGAGTAAAAACGTTGCAAACATAAAGTGGGATTCTACTAATAATAGTTACATGTGCGTGCGTGCGACGAAAGATGGGACTTGCCTCTCCGCTATCCTAATGACAACGGTTGTCAACGACGTTATTTTTATTTATTTATTCAAGAACATAATATATAACAATTACAAGCAGCAGATAATAAAGTTGCAAGAAATAACTACTAAATTAGTCATTTGTAAGTTTCGAATGGACGCACAAAAGTAAGATTCACTTTATTTACTTGATAATGAATAAGAAAAAATCAATTTTAAACGTTTAACTATCGCATTCTATAAATTTCAAATGTAGTAGTTTAAAAATCTTTACACTCACAATATTTGATTCAATCCCGTGAGTACCAAAATGAAATCCCGGAAAAAAGGCTTATCCATGTTATGATTTCTATGACCATTCATGATGCAATGCATGATGCAAGTACGTTAAATCAATCTACCTACTCCGACCACTGGTTATAAAGCAATAAAGTTTATAATTAGAAAGAGAAGTCTGACGTGTTCTTTGACGTCAAAGGACATGACGTCCATACAACTGCCATAGAAAACAGCGTTTTCGAGAGAGGGACAGATATATTTGTTTAAAATTGTTATAGCTCGTTTAATTTTCGATCAATTTTGATTCTGCGTTCACTGTTCGTACTCTATTTTAGTATATTCATCGATAAACCGGTTAGATAACAAATACTTTTTTCATGCATATTCCCTATTCTCACCCCCAAATTTTCTTATTGACATCATGTATCCAATAGTAAAACTAGGTGGAGCAACATTTCCTAATTAAAATGTAACTTTACTAATCAGCGTTCAGACCGTGACGTGAACGTATTGCCTGAAGCTATTATTATAATTATATAGCTATTACTGTTTTATTAGTACCTTCTAAAGAACTTTTGCATGCTTTGAACGAATTTGTAAATAAAGGATTGAGTTAATAGAGCAGAAAAAAGTAAATAAACAGTCATGAAATTTTATATTATGTTCTATCGAAATTATATTCTGTATCAGATGTCTATATATCGAAACCATATTTCAGGATAGATAAAAAAAAGATTTTTATTTTCGAAAACAATTTTTTTTTGTGGGGGTGGCAAATCGTCCAATGACTTCTACCGCTCTGTGTGGAGCGGGAGGGCGTGTCTTTTACTGACTAAAACCCAGCCCTGTTCCTTCAGTTGCCTGAGTGCTAAGGGCCGCGGTAACTCTGTTTCGAATTTATCCACGACCTCAGACAGGCATCGGCCTGACGGGTGCCGTTAGGTATTGCTGTCATCTCTCTGGTATTCATGTCATCTTTGAGGCGTTCGTGGAACACCACGCGCCGTCGACTCACGAGCCTGGTCCTGATCGGACGGCGAGCTACCCACTACTCTCCGTCCGCAGGCCCGCGCCTACGGTGGCCGGAGATCGGCTTGCGACCCCCGACGCCCAGGGCGTCTCCTGTGGCAGCTGCTATTGGGGGCGTGAGGGCAACTCTGTTGAGTTACCCTCGCCCGTTGCGTCTCCTCCTTCGCGAGCATTACTGCTTCGCAGGAGGCGATTACTTCCCATTCCCTCTCGCTTACCATACCGGTACCATGCCCTGGACCAGGGCCAGGCGCTGCCGGAAATCGCCTCCACAAGGACACAGCGGTGCTCCGCCCAAGTGACGGAACTCCACCGTGTCCTCTGGGCGATCTGCACAATGGTGACACCCGGGTGTTTCCTCGCGCCTTATCCAACACAGGAACCTCCCGGAACAGCCGTGTCCGGTGAGGACCTGCGTTAGGCGGAAGGTGAAGACGCCGTGACTTCTCTCCAGCCACTCCTCAAAGAGGGGGCTCACCGCCGCAATTGTGACATGCCCATCGAAAACTGTCCTATTTTTTTAGTTTATGCTTCGATTCATAGATGTCTTGCCTCTTTCATGCAAAAGTATAAAACTAAGAAATCTTATTTTTGTAAAAAATAGCTTGTCCCTTGCATAAAAACGGACACAAAATCAATGGCCGATGCCTGCCTGGGGTCGTGGATAAATTCGAAACAGAGTTACCGCGGATCTTGGCACTCAAGCAATCAATTTGCGAATAAATAAAACAGCCACTGCACTTCATTCGAAAAAATCCCGTCAAAAACCACACGAATATCAAAGAAACTCTTCATCTTTATAACATAATATCTATACTGTATTATAATGCTGAAGAGTTTGTTTGTTTGGTTGAACGCGCTAATCTCAGGAACTACTGGATCGAATTCAAAAAGTCATTGTGTTGAATAATCCATTTATCGAGGAAGGCTATAGGCATATAACATCACGCTACGACCAATAGGAGCGGAGCATCAATGAAAAATGTGGCAAAAACGGGAAAAAATATATTCCTTTTGAGAGCTTCCGTTGCGTGCGCTGGGTAAACAGTTAAAGTTACGCAAAACACTATAATCTTTTTTTATGGTAATCAAATTTGTTCTAAAATAATGCATTATTTGCGAAGGTGTTTTTATAAACATGATATTAATCCTTATCGAAATAAATACGTCATTCTACTATACTATGTATTTAATTTTGAACAAAATTGCCCTTGACATTATTTGATTTCAACGAATATCTTAGGAGATATTATCATAGTTAAAATCAAGTACCAAGCGCACATTCATGATGTGCAAGGCGGGCGATCGTGAGGGATGTGGGGGTGCGCATGCGCTGGCCGGCCGCCGCCAGGTAGCTCTGCGAGGTACCATTTTGCACTGTATAGCCTATTTATTGAGGAAGATTATAGACTTTATAACATCACGCTACGACACAGTAACCTTAAACGCGAGTGAAACCGCGGGCACAGTTAGTTTCATTAATAAATAAAAATCAATTTCCAAATGAATGTAAGCGCATCGCTTCGGAATGGCTGCACCTATATGACAATTTTTTTTTTTTTTTTGTTGTGTTCCTAACTGTCAGGACAAGGTTTGTACGTAAGAAAATTTTGTGAAATCGAAAAAAAAGTACTGCACCTGTGTGAAGCAGGGGCGGGTCGCTAGTAGGTACTTGATAAAATATTATACTACTCTCTTCAAGAGCTACCTCACAGGTCGTAAACAAATAATTAAAATTGAAAACTACTTCAGCAACCAGGAGACCATTACTTTTGGTGTCCCCCAGGGCAGTGTTCTGGGACCCCCACTTTTTCTCATATACGTGAATGAGTTGTGTCAGTTATCTTTACCCAACTGCAAAATTATATCTTATGCGGATGACACAGCTCTAATTGTTCATGGTCGGGACTGGACTGAAACTCGCCTCAACTCGGAGTTTGCCTTGAGCACCGTCATGAGGTGGCTGACCACAAATCTTCTCACTCTAAATGTCAATAAGACGAAATTTATCACATTCTGTACTATGAAGACAAGTCAACCCCCAACACCGATTGAAATTCGTGCGCACACCTGCCCAAACTTACACGCAAACTGTGGCTGTCAACAATTGGAAAATACCTCTAGTATCAAATATCTTGGAGTCACTCTTGATAGCAACCTGAAATGGAAGCAACATATTGCTTCAACTGTAGCTCGTGTGAGAAAACTCATATATATTTTTAAAAAGCTACGAGGCGTGGCCGATTTTGGCTGTTTATTGACCATCTACTTTGCACTCGCTCAGTCTGTTCTAGGGTATTGCCTAACGGTCTGGGGTGGTGCCGGTAAAACACTGATGCTACGGGTCGAACGAGCGCAGAGAGCTGTCCTGAAGGTGCTGGCAAGGAAACCGATCCGATATTCGACATCCTCTCTTTATACCCTCTGCCAGGTCCTCACCGTCAGACAGTTATTTATCCTCCAAACTATTCTTCGCAAACACAGTCAGCTTATCTTTGACCCTAAATGCTGTTCTACACGCCGCTCGAATAGGGTTTGTAACACTGAGTCTTCTAGTACCGTAGTTGCAGGTCGTCATTACAAACACATAAGTTCTAAAATCTACAACAAACTAAACAAAAGCTTACGCATCTACACACTTACCAAGAACAAATGCAAAATGAAACTTGACTCCTGGTTAAAATCACAAAATTATGATGAAACAGAGAAACTTGTGGAAGTGTAAATACTCCTCACTCCTCACACACCCCAACAAAACCATACACAACACACATGCCACAAACACCTCAAACACCCCTCGCACTCCTCATTAACATTCACCCACACTCCCATTCAACCCTACACTCACTACATTAACTCAACGTCAAAATACCTACATCCCAAATCATTTATCCTGTACTGTTTATTCTTATTATAGTGTTTTTTTTCTTTCTTTTTTTTTATTGTTTAAATTAGTTTTTGCATGGAGCATCGTTCCATTCCGTATCTGGAGAAGGGCGTTGTTAGCTGCGCTACAGTTTACAACTTTTGCAGCTATCATCGTTTTACTTGTACTTAGTCTTGTGTTATTGTTCCGAATAAACTTTTTATTATTATTTCGTTTATTCATTTTTTAAACATATTAAATACATTTTTAAATATTTCTTAAAAAAGAATATATAAAAAACATTTAAAAATATAAAAAATAGTAGCCCACCGGTATCGGGAACAGGGTCCAAGCTACCGGCGGTCAGGGCTCCAGAGAGAGGAACCGCCTGACAATGCGAGCCGTGTCCAGAAGTACTGCTTTCTGAATCAAGCCCTTGATCCAGCCGCCTAACGAGAGCCTCCTGAGGTGTTGATCGAGGCTCGTGGCTATTAAGCCATTGGCTGACACGACTATCGGTACAATGATCGCTGAGTCCACATCCCACATGTCGACAACCTCGCGAGCCAAGTCAATATACTTGATTTGTTTATCTTTCTCGGCTTTCACGAGGTTCTCGTCATGTGGGACGGTAATGTCAACAATCATTGCACGCCTCTCGATTCGGTCCACCACCACTATATCAGGCTTATTGGCTACAATAGTCCTGTCAGTGATGATGGACCGATCCCAGTACAATGAGATATGACCATTATCGAGAACTGGGTCGGGCGCATATCTGTAGTACGGCACTTCCGATTCCACAAGAGAGTACTTCAGAGCAAGTTGCTGATGGATAATCCTGGCTACAAGGTTGTGCCTATGCAAGTATTCACCGTTAGCTAGACGAGAACAACCAGAGATTATGTGGCGGATTGATTCTCCCGGACGATGACATGCCCGACATATGTCAACCGTGCGGTCCTTCACAATAAATCTCCGGTAGTTTTTCGTCATGATAACTTCGTCCATAATTGCACAGACAAAACCTTCGGTTTCCCCAAAGAGGTCACCGACACGCAGCCAGGCTACGGACGCTAGTTGGTCTACATCGGGCCCATGTAGGGCCCGGAAAAAGCGTCCGTGAAGTTCCTTACTCTGCCATACTTCTCTGCGATCGTTAGTGTCAAGTATCAATTATTATTATTATTCCATTTATTCAATTTTATATACATACAATTTTAAATTTTTAAATATTTAGGTACTTAGAAAAACATAAATAAATACAAAAACATTTAAAAATATAAAAAGTAGTTGCCCACCGGTATCGGGAATAGGGTCCAAGCTACCGGTGGTCAGGGCTCCTGAGAAAGGAATCTCCTAACAATACGCGCCGTGTCCAGGAGTACTGCTTTCTGGATCAAGCCCTTGATCCAACTGCCCAACGAGAGCCTCAAATTATTTATTATTTATTATTATTATTATAATTACAATGTTCTTTTCAGGTATGATGGCAAAGTTTTTGAATTTCCTAAAAAAGAAACCTTGACTGGTTATTTAGATTTTTTTCTGCTTTAAACCTCGATAAATAGCAGTTTTATTTTTGTTAAGAATGAAAAGGCAAGCTGTCTTTTGCAGGGTATTCAAAATGTGAGATATAAACAAACGAAGTTTGGCTGGTACTGGTAGCTATTTTAAATAGCTCGCATCGAATCATCAAGCCACTATAAACAAACGAAGTTTGGCTGGTACTGGTAGCTATTTTAAATAGCTTGCATCGAATCATCAAGCCACTATATACAAACGAAGTTTGGCTGGTACTAGTAGCTATTTTAAATAGCTCGCATCGAATCATCAAGCCACTATAATTTGTAACAAACAACTTACTAAACTGTATTATTTAACTACTTGTTTAAAACTGTTGAAAGCGTCATTTGTATCTTTGTTTTAGGTACTTGGCGTTAATATTTCCCAGTGTGACCATTTTATTATTCTTCGTAAGTGTACCTCCCTTGACATTAAATGGTATTGAAATAGATTCTATTATATTCCTCAGTAATTTATTCTATTATTCACAACTTTGTTTAATAAATTATTGTATCGTTGAAAAATAAATTTTAAGCATATCAAACTAATGTTTTCTTTTATTTTGAAATGGTTTCCCAGGGAATTTCTTCTTTCCATAAGGTCTTTCGTCTTTATTAGCATCTACAGGCCGAGGCTTGACATGTAATATGGAGTGCAAAGTTACAGCTTCATTCTTGTTTTCAATTATTGTTTCTAGTTCATCCTGTGAAAAGGCTCTTATCAATAAGTTAATCAAAACAAACGTTAGGTATATTGAGTAATTATATAGCATACCTGATCGATCCATCAGGTTAAGCTACGCTTGCCGGGGTTGGTCCATGGATGGGTGACCATTTTTACATACCGAGACCCCTCCGTGCCTCAGAAAGCACGTGAAGCCGTTAGTCCCGGCTGTCAATCGTGAATCGTTGACAGTCGTTACGGGTCGTCAGAAGCCCGAAAGTCTGACAACCAGTCTTACCAAGGGGTATCGTATTACCCAGTTACTGGGTTGTGGAGGTCAGATAGGCAGTCGCTCCATGTAAAATACTGGTATTCAGCTGCATCCGGTTATACTGGCAGCCGACCCCAAGATAGTAGGGAAAAGGCTAAGCAGATTGATATAGCTTACCTGAGTAAGTGTTATTAGATAATCTAGTGATATGCCTCTATCCATAATCCTCGCGATGTTCTTAGAGCTGACTCCGGGAAGCTTTTGCACAAAGTCATGAACTTGCGTGTTGTATCGTTCGTAATACATGTCTTCGGCTGTATTGTCACTGCTGAGCGCAAGAGCTTCTTCAACATTAGGATTTTTCCTGCCTTGCTGCAACACAATGATCATAAATAGTTTTTAGTTGTCATGCACATCTAACAATCAAGAAATCTTCGTTCGTAAAAGGCGTTGCTGATGTTTGGAGGTATGCGGAACAGGGTGTAAAGTCCCACAACCTCCATTGAAAAGGGAGGATCCTCCGACCAGACGGGTGTTGTGTCTGGTCCGGGCAACTGCCCGATAGTTGATTTCGGGCTGTTGTATATGTTCAAATCGCGCGGAGAACTCTGCTTGCGCGATGTAGAATTCTTGCTATTTTTAGTTCGTGTGCGGCGTCATAGATGTCGCTACATCACTCCCCTCCGAAGATCGGAGGTTCTTGATGAGTCGTCCATACATCTTGTGATGCTTGCCGGGCCAGTGGAAGGTTGAAGTTGACGGTGTCCACTAATTCTGCTACCTCTTCTAAGCTGGAACTAGCTTGCATTGCGACTATAGTTTGCAGATTCGCGGGTAGCCTGCTGGACCAGATGGATCTGATGAAATCGGTTGGGACAGTGGGGCCTGCTAGCTGTTGCAGGTGGCGGAGAAATTGCGTGGGCTTCCTGTCTCCCAACTCCTCATGCATGGGCAGTTGCCCGGACCAGACACAACACCCGTCTGGTCGGAGGATCCTCCCTTTTCAATGGAGGTTGTGGAACTTTACACCCTGTTCCACGTACCTCCAAACTGGTGACCCTCGAGCATGAACGTCAGCGCAGCCTTCGTGCAGCTACTTCAGCGTGACGTCATCATCATCGCTTCCTTCAAGCTCTTGAGCAACGAGTCATACAGCCAGCCAGTACCAACGGCTTCTACGGGTATCCTGACCACCAGCATGCAGCGGATGCGCATTCCTGGTCAGCATCCTCAGCCTCTTTCATCACCATCAACCTCATCAGCGATCTTGGCGCAGCGAACAGCACCTTCGGCCGGTCGAAGAACCTCTCCTGGTCGACGCCAGCAGTCAAGCCACTACGTCGCACAGCACCGCTCTGACTCACTGGAGCCTGCAGCATCATCCCGACTCACTGGGACATCATCATCCCGACCCACTGGGGCATCATCCCGACTCACTGGGTCATCATCACCCCGACTCACTGGGGCATCATCCCGACTCACTGGGATAGCAACACCCCGACTCACTGGGGCATCACCGCAGACAGTTCCGACTCACCGTGAACTATGCGGCTCTTCCGGTTCCGACTCACTGGAACCAACCTTCCACTGGCCCGGCAAGCATCACAAGATGTATGGACGACTCATCAAGAACCATCGATCTCCGATCTCCGGAGGGGAGTGATGTAGCGACATCTATGACGCCGCACACGAACTAAAAATAGCAAGAATTCTACATCGCGCAAGCAGAGTTCTCCGCGCGATTTGAACATATACAACAGTCCGAAATCAACCATTGGGCAGTTGCCCGGACCAGACACAAAACCCGTCTGGTCGGAGGATCCTCCCTTTTCAACGGAGGTTTGCGGGACTTTACACTCTGTTCCGCTCACCTCCACAGATGTTTATCAAAATTTATAACATAGGTACACTAACCTTTAGCTCGTAAAACAGCTCGGCCGTAGCATAAGGACTAGGGGACCACACAAGTTTTAACCGAGGGAAGTGTATGGTCAGAAGCTGCAGCTTTTGTTGTATGTCAGCTCCAGATAAGTCAGTTGACACCACGAAATGACCCTGAAATTAACGAAGCTAATATCACCCAGCGGTACATGATTTTGTTCCCTTCTGGCTTCGCACGGGTGCTAATTATGTCCGCAATTCTTCATCGTTTATCGCTCTTTATATTTATGATATATAGGTTCCTTGTCCTTGTTTAAGACTACGGAACCCTAAAAACTATAGCAAAATCCGTTTGCGTCCGTTTAGAAGAAGTAAGCGGAGAAACAGACTGAGGCACAGAGCGACTTTGTTATAAACATATACTACGTATGTATTTAGAGATTATTGATAAAAATAAAATACCTGCAGATTAAAGGGCTTGTTCTGGTCGAATTCAATTAGTAGAATGGGTCGAGTGTAGTTTCGACACATTTGAGTGCATTGTGTGTAGAGGCGACCCGAGTTCAGAGATCCGATCAAATCGGATATGGATTTCCTTTCTACGCAGATGTCGGGAGTGAGAATGTAGTCACCAATCTGAAAAAAAAAAACACAATGCCATGTAGGTATTCCGTGCCCCACCTGGTTTGATTTAAAAGTAAGTGGTTCCCGTTACTTAGAGACATCTAGAACACCAGAGCCAACGCAGGTGCGGTGCCTTGTCACATTCCAGAGAAGAACCTCCGTTGTTTGGCGCTGGACTTACAAACGGAATTTTCATAGATAGTAGGTATACTCACGGCTATCGTGACTGGTTCAATGTTGATTCCTTTCTTGTGAAGTAACGCTGGCAGATCTGACCGAAACTCTCTCATGTCAACAATAACCACGGGCTTCTCTTTTTGCTGATTTTGCCCTCCTGTGACACAGATATAAAAAATAATGTTATAATCTTTTAAATGAGAATTTGATAGGGCCTATGCCCAAGGGTGAGTAAGTCAAACTGTGGATGATGATAATGTTGAAAAATAGTCTTTATTTACCAGCTTTCCGAGAGTCTGTGGCGTTATCTTCGTGTTCTACATTCAGATTAAAATACTCTTCTGTTTTGCCATCCTGATATGATGGCACTACCATGACCTGGAAACATCGATTATTACGTTAATAAACATATCGATAAAAAAATAGTATATGGGCATACATTCAGCCAGGCGCAGCGCAGTGCGGTTGCTACAGCCAAACAAACATCGGCATTGCACAAATTGAAATAAAATTGGAAAAAAATAAACTTCCATTAGCAAAAAACCGACAAAAGGAACTAAAAAGCAAAAAATAAATAAACCTTTTAGGTCTTCAGTATTGAGCTTATTTACACAAAAAATATCGAATTTTTATATTATGTACCTAATTTTGAGTCCGCGCGGCGCCAAATACTAAAATTATTAATTACCTACGTAGTAGCCTTCTTCATTTCTACGTACTTACTTACATATAAAATTTAGGTACCTAAATAAATAAAGGTAAGGTAGGTAAATTTAGGTAGGATTATTGTAAAGGAGAAACCCAAACTCCATAGAAACGGGCTTGGTGTTACAGGGCTGGAATTTGGCCATAAATTAGAGCATATATGAAGGTTTCACGAGCCCAATTTTCACGTCTCCCAGCAATGGCCAAATCGGTAAAATCAGTCAGTGTTTACCTACAGTTTAGGTTCTTTTTCTACTTTTGAGGCTATATTTCCTACGTAAATCTGGAACGGGCACACGCTTGGAAATAATTTCAAAGGGTCGTCGTTATCGAAATCTATAAGGAGGACTATATATAAATACATATTATTATGTGCTGTGCTGCAGCGCCTGCAGCCTATCACGATGAGGTTTTAGGTACATAAAAAAAGCTTAGGCTTTCAGTTTCACAGAGCTTTAATGTTTTCAGTAAGAACAATCTGTTAAATCTGAAAAAGTCTAAAGTGAGTGACTTCAGATTTGGCAAGGTACGGTGTCTAATTTCGACGGCACGGTTAGCGCAGTGGTTGAGCGTTTGGCTGCCGCGCTGCGAGTCGCGGGTTCGTTTCCCGGACAGAACAAATATTTGTATGGCTTACAGATAGTTGTTCCGGGTCTGGGTGTCTTGTGCATGTGAGTTTACATGTTTGAAACGCACCCACAATACAGGAATAATTCCTAGTGTGGGGCAAGGTTTAAAAAAAAAAATTGAATGGAGATGATGCTATATGTAGGTAGCTGCAACACCAAACTGTATACCCCAATTTTGTAATCATTGTGTTTTTTTATTATGTTTTTTGTAGCTACTTATTTACTACATAAAGGCTGTTTCAATTTGGAAAAAGTGCGTTCACCACAGACAGGCTGAATAAGCACCACCCTTGTTGTTTTAGTTTTTTAAGTAGTAAACAAACAAAAAAAAATAGGCAGTCATTCATGGGGACTGCCGACAGAAGTGAAAACTGTGCTACGCGTCGTAGCACTCGTAGCGGTGTCGGTGTCGCGCGAGTTCAATAGTTTTTTCCCACCTCAAAAATGCCCAACGCGCCTAAAGAAGTTTTCACTTGAAAAATAGGCAGTCATGGGGATTGTCGACAGAAGTGAAAACTCTGTGCTACGCGTCGTAGCACTCGTAGTGGTATCGGTGTCGCGCGAGTTCAATAGTTTTTTCCTACCTCAAAAATGTCCAACGCGCCTAAAGAAGTTTTCACCTCAAAAATGTTCAGGCGAGGTTCAGTCAGAAGCCAATCAATTTCGGCGTCCAGTATGCGAACAGAAGTCTTATAAATCCCGAGAAATAGGTACGGAAAAACACTCACGTGCGCAAAAATACGAAAAGTGAATGATATAATGACAATGACATGACAATTGACAGACGTTCACTGACATTTGCCATTTACTAGTGCAATCCGTGATGCAATCGATTTTATACATTATTTGTTTTAATGATTTTTTAAAGATACTTTAAAAATCAATTAGATTCCAGATTTAATTTTACATTGATTTTGATACCTAAAAAAAAACAATTATACTAGAACACTGGAAAATTGTTTTATATTTGTAACAAAATCGATTTCCACTTAATCGATCATATTTTTAGGATACGCTTTATTGACATACGAGTAATGCCAGCGTGACGTATAATGAAATAACTGTTGTGACGATTTACAAAAGTTGTTAAAAACAAAAATATAAATCTACTTATTTTCTACATTTGGCCATTGTCGAGGCTAAGATTTAAATGGGTTAATTAAGCAAAATAGACGATTTTTTTGGTACATATCTGATTCGTGTAACAGTTAGGCCCAAAATCGGGGTTATCAATATTGGTACCCAAGATACAGGCTTGCCTAGTTTGGGGCCAATGTAAAAAAATATATGTAATACTGTTCTATATTAAAATAAATTATTATTATATTTTATGGAAATAAGCTCAATACTCAAGACCTAGGTTTATTCATTTTTTTTCCTTTTTGGTTCATTTTCGTCGGTTAATTTCGTTGTTAAAAAGTTTTTTATTGTGGCTCGCGTCATCTTTTAATACTCGGAATACTCTCGAGGCTAATTCCTAATCCTTCATTCATCATTCCTCTTGCCACTGAGCTGATGATGTAACCATCCTTCGTTGAGGTTCCCAGATATTGACCCAATAGGAATGACGCCAGGGTGACGGGCGGGCGTTTTGGGGGACTGTCTTTATGTAGAACTTTGACGTTCAAAAAGTGCTGGCTCTCAGCCTAGTTTGAATAAATGACTTTTGATTTTTTTTATTAAAAAAAAAAACTATTTAGTCCGTAAGTTAGATTATCAAAAAATATTGGACACGTATTTTTTGCTCTAACAAATTAATGAAAAATTTCAAAGTTACAACGCATCAAAGTTCAAGAGTGGTGGCTTGTTACGTCACTTTTGAGTATAAAGTGGTACAATTTTAACTTAAGTGTGACGTCATCCGAAATTTCAACGCACTGTATCGTCTTCATTTTTTGTTAAAGTGACAAAAGAAAAAATAGGTGTCCAATATTTTTTGGTAATTTTAAATTTGACGGACTGATTAGATTTTTTTAGTCGTCAACTCCATTGAGGTTACCTCCAATATTGATAAGACGTCTTTTTTTTCAAAGCATATTAAATGGTTTCTGTCACTAAAACCACTGTTTTTATAATTATCTAACTTCAATTTCTTAGGAAAGGTATGGTTTCCATCGTCAGCTCAGCTTCATGATGTGATTAATCCTAAACGCAAATACTTGATTAAGTTATGAAAAGTAAGCGAAACACTTCGTGCCCACAATTTTTGAGGGGTTCTCCTAATTTTATCAGGATTCCATCATCAGATGTGCCCGCTGACTTTCTTGATATGGGTGGTCCCGTATCAAGAAAGTCAGCGGGCACATCCCTTGAGGTTATACCCTATCTGACGAATCATCAAGATCGGTTCATAAATAACGGAGTGAGGGCTGAACATACATAATGAATGGACGAATTGAGAACCTCCTCCTTTTTTTTCTTTTTGTCAGTTAATAAAAAACTTTTTTACAAAAAAAAAAAAAACAAACTAAATACTTCCAAAAAAACGAATATACTTACACTAAAAATTAAAAAAATAACTTTAATTTCGGAAGTCGGTGTTTGTATTTTACTTCTTCGTTATTTGACACCGAATTCCGAAATTAGGTTATTTTTAATTTTTAGTAAATATAGTATATTAATATTAGTTTGACAACACTTCGGCAAGTGTGCACCGGCATTAAAATATACGTGGGGACAACTTACACTCTTCGTGTGAATCAACAGTTCAAACGCTTGTTTCTCTCTCTTGAGTGAGGTTAGGTAGGCTTGTTCCTCAACTGTTTTATCATGTATTACGAAATAAACTTTAGTTATGGGTTCTTCACTTTTTTTGCGACATTCAAACAATTCAATCTGTCTAACGGCCGCAACATCACAGTGGTATAGAATTACATATTCTGGACGCAACGTATCTAACGTTCGCTCCAAAGAAAAGTTGCAGCCGCTTTCTTTGAATGTTCGAATGCAAATGACGGGTCTCTCGATTTCTAGTTGAGTGAAATCTAAATCGTCCATCTGAAAACGGTTGAAATAAAACTTACTTGGAGGTAATATAAAACCACATAATGCTGACCTTTACATAAGGAACATAATAAATATACTTAGTTAATTTATAAGTTACTAGCGACCCGCCCCAGCTTCGCTCGGGTACAAATTATACATACGAGTATAAACCTTCCTCTTCAATCACTCTTATCTATTTAAAAAAAAACCGCATCAAAATCCGTTGCGTAGTTTTAAAGATTTAAGCATATATAGGGACAGAAAAAGCGACTTTGTTTTATACTGTTACGTCGAACGTATTTCACTGGAACGTTCGAGAATGTAGTCGAAGTTTCCAGAAGTTTCCACTACGTTCGAGAACATTCCATTGTGGTACTGTGTAGAAGTTCATAGATTTTTCTAGAATATTCCAGTATAGGATAGTTCGACAATGTTCTAGAAACTTCCATGACTGTATAAATAGGCCGGACGGCGGGCGAATGAGTCAGTCTGCCTGGAAGCCCAGTGCTCCCCCAGCTCTCAACCAGTAGACCAGGCCCACCTCGAAGAGGTGGATGCCGAAGTCGAAAGGAGAGCTTCTATCCCACCTGTTGAAGACCCAGATGACCCCCTCCCACCCATCACCCCGGATGAGGTGGAGGAGGTCATCAAAAGACTTCAACCCAGGAAAGCCCCAGGCTCTGATGGCATAACCAACAGAGTAATCAAACTCCTCCCCGCCCAAATTATTATTTTAATGACCGCTATCTTCAATGGCGCATTAACTAATAACGTCTTCCCCCAGAAATGGAAACAGGCCACGGTAATTGGAATCCCCAAAGTAGGCAAGCCTAAGTCTAATCCCTCCAGTTACCGTCCCATTAGCCAACTTAATGCGCTCGGCAAAATCTACGAAAGGCTTATTTATAAGCGGCTCAAGGATTATGCCGAAGCCAAAAGCCTGATACCCAACGAGCAGTTTGGATTTAGAACTGAACACTCGTGCGTCCACCAAGTCCACCGTATTGTTGAGCATGTAAGCGCCGGCTTCATGAACAAATATATAACGGGCGCCTTGTTCTTTGACATAGCGAAGGCGTTTGACAAGGTCTGGCACAACGGCTTAATCTATAAGCTGTACCAAATCGGAGTGCCAGATAGGCTCGTGCTCATCCTACGAGACTTTTTGTCAAATCGCACTTTCCGCTATCGCATAGAAGGAGAACTCTCCTCCCCCCGCCCCATCCGGGCAGGAGTCCCTCAGGGCTCCCCGCTATCACCCCTGCTGTTCACACTATTTACGAGCGATATCCCAAAGAGTAAAAAGACCGGGTTAGCACTGTTTGCTGACGACACGGCTATTTACTGCACCGGGAGAAGTCCAGTCGCAATAGCCCGAAACCTCCAGTCCGCGGTAACCAATTTGGGGAAATGGTTCAGGAAATGGAGGATTGAAGTGAACCCCGACAAGAGTCAGGCGGTCCTCTACTCGAGGCCGAATCACACCATCTCTGCCCCCCGCCCGATCACCATGTATGGCAAGCCGATCTCCTGGGAGAAGCAAGCCAAATACTTGGGAGTCATATTAGATAGACATCTAACATTTGCCAAGCACATAAGTAGTGTCCGCGCGCGGGCCTACTTCGCGCAAGGCAGACTCCATAATCTGGTGTCCGGCCGCAGTAAACTGTCACTCAAGTGCAAACTGCGGCTGTTCACCACAGTGATCCGTCCCATCATGACGTACGCTTGTGCGGTCTTCGCGCATGCCAAGTCACATCTCCTCCACAAGATGCAGACCCTACAGAACCGCTTCATCCGCAGAGCAGTGGGAGCCCCCTACTTTGTTCGGAATGAGGAGCTGCATGTGGATCTCAGACTCCCCACCGTCCAGCAGTTCATGAAACGCCTCACCAAGCGTTTCTTCGAGAAGGCTGCTAAACATAGAAACCCTCTAATCGTATCGGCCGGCCGATACGTCCCCTCCCAAATTAGTAAAATTCGCCGACCCCGGCACACTTTAATCACACCCGACGACGCTACGACCCTGCTCCAAGAGAGCCGTAGGGAAACTAGCACGTTGAAAAGACGCAGACCACCGTCCTTCCGTCCTCGCCGCCGAGGTCCGTCGCGAGACCCCACGCAGAGCCATGCAACCAGTCCCTTGACAGAGCCAGCCCGCGCCGCTGTGCCGATAGTTACAAGTCCGCCCGCATGACATATTCACACGACACCGACTCACACCGCGACGCGGCGTGTCCTAAGTTAATATAGGCACGTCGCGAAGCAACCTGACGTACAGACACCCCCTGTTGTGCGCGGCATGTCCGAACACAGCAGGGGACTTAAGACACAGAAATCCCCCCAGTCCCTTTGCTCAAGCCAGCACGCACCGCTGAGCTGTAGTTTTAAAAATTCGTCCTTAAATAATCACATCATGATTCAGCTGTCCCTTGAGACCCTCCCCCCGCGACGCCCTGAGCCGAGGTCCGTACCCCAGAGGGGGTGCCCTCAGCGTAGTCGCGAGTAGTTTAAGTATAAGTCCTGGCTGGAGGCTTTAATAATAATTAAAACCACCACGGGCACGTCCGCTTAAGCAGTCGACAACCACTATGGTTGAACTGCGAGTTTCAGACAAAAAAAAAAAAAAAAAAAAAAAAAAGCGAATGAGTCAGTCTGATTTCGACTACGAATGCGAACGGAAGCGAATACAAGCGATTACGAAGAGAATAGTGATTATTAGCGATTTAGTGTTTGTGTAAATAAGTTGTTGAGTTAATAAAGAATATTTGGTTAATTAATTGGTGTAAAATAATTTATCCCATACCCAGCTCGTAACAATACTATGTAGTGATTTTACGACAGGTAGAGGAACATGGAATAGAGAGGGTAGAAAAATGGGGCGAGGTTTAGTTTTTACAGTATTTTCAGTTATGATTATGAATTACCTGCGAAATAGGCTCGAACATGCTTTCATCATGCGAAACCGGCTCTTTCGACTGTATAACCGATTGTGACAAAGTTAACAGGTAATTTGATTTCGTTTCATCTTCATTTATTTCCTCATCTTTCTTATCGCCGTCTTTATCTTCAGGCTTTTTACCTTTTCGTGTCTGGATTTCCTCTTTTGGTTCAGGATTCTTTAGTTTAGTGTATTTCGATGACACCGCGTTTATAGTGAGGTCTCTTCTGAATGCCATATAAAATAGATATTTATAAGGGCCCATAGTAAGATAGTGATTTAATTGGGAACAAGTTCTATTATCTTGACAAAGCACTAATATCTTAGTATTGTTCAAGTTCGCACCTTCCGTTTTCTTTATTTCTTCTGGTATTTCGTTCAACAGGAGGTCACTAAGGCATTTCCATTTTGGACATGGTTCTGGATCAAATTCTATAAATTAAAAAATACATTTTCTTATCCAATAACTATAATTTTTTGTTGATGGTAAATATGTTTTTTAATTAGCTTAGAGCACGGAGTCTCATATCGAACAAAGAAAATTTAGTTCAAATAAATTTCAATAGATGGTGAAATATAAATCGATTTCTTAATGAACTTTATGTAAAATAAATATTTTGAAAAAAAAAAAATTGGTAAAAACTGTATTTTCTTATTAATAAACTACCCTAAGCATAAAATTGTGGAATAATTGGCTCTTCATTCATATTTAGATGTTTATTGGAACGAATCCTTAGGCATTTATATTACTTGTACCAATAGATGGCGCTGTTTGAAGCTTTAGAGTTCATCCATTCGCATTTTAATTCATTCAACTTGCAATCCGGCGCTACTAACACCATCTAGCGATGTGACTCAGGATGGCTGGACAAATCTTCAAAATAGCTCGCATTTAACTAGGTCAATAGGGCGGACTTTATGTGACGGCTAAAAACCATTATTTCAGAATTTGTGACGCTACAGAGAAGACGAAACGAAAACGTGTCCAGCCAGCTTGAAAAACCACTTTTCGCTGGTCTCTCAATCTCGGTAACGGAAGTGATTTTGACGACTTTTTGCATATCAACGGGCGTCACATAAATTTGTGACAGGCATCGAGCTAAAAGTTTTGTGATACGTACAGTGGTTTAGTAGAAAAATGCAAAAATCTGTGTCCACCCATCTTGAATTTACGTATAAAACTTCTGGCTGGCACTTCCGAATCTCAATAACGGGAGCGTTTTCGAATATGACGCAATTTGTGACGGTAATAACGTTTGATTTATGGCGTCACATGTAAGAGTTTTCGAGAAATAAATAAAAACTTTATGTCCGCCAGCCATCTTGAACTCAGGCTGGCTGGACATTAAGTTTTTACTGATTTCTCGTAAACCCTTACATGTGACGCCATAAATCAAACGTTATTACTGTCACACATTGCGTCACTAAATGTTAGTAAAGGAACCATATTCGAAAACGCTCAAGTTATTGAGATTCGGAAGTGCCAGCCAGAAGTTTTATATGTAAATTCAAGATGGCTGGACACAGATTTTTGCATTTTTCTACTAAACCGCTGTACGTATCACAAAACTTTTAGCTCGATTCCTGTCACAAAATGTGACGCCCGTTGATATGCAAAAAGTCGTCAAAATCACTTCCGATACCGAGATTGAGAGACCAGCGAAAAGTGGTTTTTCAAACTGGCAAGACACGTTTTCGATCGACTATCTAAGATTCTGTAGCGTCACAAATTCTGAAATAAGGGTGTTTAGCCGTCAAATAAAGTGCCCTATTGACCTAGTTAAATGCGAGCTATTTTGAAGATTTGTCGAGCCATCCTGAGTCACATATCTAGCGAGGTGTAGAGGACGGGCCCGAACGAAGAACAAAAGTTGCTTGTGCAAGTTAAAAACCCGTAGTTACGGCGGTATCGTTTCTTTGTATCGGATAAGGCATCTGTACGCTAGTATTATATTATCTGTGCCTATAGTGTCCCACTGCTAGGCAAAGGCCTCCCCAACATTCTTCCAGACACTCTTTTCTTGCGTCACCTCAAACCAGCCTTGATGGTGCGCGTCCAAGTCAATAAATACCCTTATATTTTAAAAGCAAATAAGCAATATATATTACCTTGTTTAGGATTAAATACTCTCCCCCTAGCTAATCGGAATAATTGCTCAGCCGACTCCAAGAGAATCCAACCAGAGTTAAGTTTAGCATATTCCGAAGTACTGTATTTACTTACTAAGGCATGGAATGATACAGCATCGTCATGGAGCAAGTTACTAAAAAGAAAGATAAAGTTGGAATGAAAAAAAAAAACAGGTTTGTTTTCTTAGAAAAGCCGACGAAGAGACTTAAGAAGAGCAATCTGATGATATTGAATATTACACTTTATTGCCAGTGTCATAAAAAGGAAAGTTGTTCAAACACAGTTATAGACGCGCGGTCGCATGTACCTACTCGATTTTGCACTAATCTGTCAGTTACGGAGAAACAGACACAAGTGTGTCTCGGCCGGCCGTTCGGTTGCTGAGAGGTTAACAATGTTATATTTTCTTTGGTTATGAATTCTGTTGTTAGCTTTCTTTACCAGCCCTAGCAAGTAACAGAAAACTAGATGGAAAGCTTTAGATTGGTCCAAAAAAGGTACATCCTATACTGCACAAATTGTCCGGATGCTTGAAAAGTTGATACACAACCTGTGAACATAACTCTGTTCTCTTTTTGTGATAAAGTGTTAAATTAATCTCTAAGCGTGGCCACAGACCTACCGTTTCTTTTCTATCTAAAACAAATCAGAAAAATATTGAAAACGGGGGATCGTCACACACACACCGGTTACCGGGCTTTCTTGATCTGCGCTCAGTCGTGATCTAGCGCTTGCCGAGAGACGTCTAGTACGTCTCTCGTCGATTCCGCCATTTTTACTCCGAACCTAGTTAAAAAAACCTAACTGTAAAAACAACTAAAAAGTTCCAAAAAAGTCACTTTTCAAGCAGTCTGATGCAGTTTGTGGCCGTTATTTTAGTTCAAATATTTAATTTATGCCACCAACTGCATCAGACTGCTTGAAAAGTGACTTGTTTGGCACTTTTTAGCTCTTCTAGTCGGTTTTTTTTTAATGTATTTTTTTTTTACATATATTTTAGTAAGTTATATTTTTGGAATCGTCTCCCCAAGCTCTTTATTTTGATACTCCACATGACTAGCTCAAAAACAATACGACTATACTAACCTAATTGCGACCGCTATTTTCTTTTTTTTTCTAAATTCATATAGAGTGTAACGGATAGGTGTGGTCATATTTTAAGAGCAGGTTCTGCCCATGGAAATAAACAACTTTCTCTAATAAAAAATTATTCCCAAAACAAAAAAATTGACTTTCCATATAAAGTTATCATCAGCTGATCAATATTTGTATGGGAGGTTAAAATAATATTTAGAATTTCCTCAGATTTTCTTGAGGAAAGTTGTTCATATGTTACACCCTGTATAGCCTATGTTACTTCGGCGGTCAAGACCAATCTAATGATATATAATTTGTTAAAATCCATCAAGCCGTTTAGCCTACAGCGCGTGCCAAAGAAGTAGACATACAAACATACACACATATACACATACATGCTATCGAAAAACATTACCCTCCTTCTAGGGCAGTCGGGTAACAATAATCAGGAGATGTTCTCAGGCGCACAGCTGCAGGCGTACTGACTGAGGCAAAATCACCGGCAGCGGGTTGAAAACGGGCAGTGTGTGACGATATATGGAGCTACAACGTAAAGGCTCAAATTACACCTTCCGATTTCAAGGGACCCAATTTAGGAAACAGGAAGGTGTAATAGCAGTTAGAGCAGTTAAGTGTCCGATTTAGTGAGATTGAGTCCCGATTTGAGTGCCTAAATCGTGTACGATTTAGGATAGTGTAATCGCATCACTAGGATTTAGAGCTAAGTGTTGCAAATTTATCGACTTTATCGCTGCAAATGGGTTATTATTATTTTTATATGTGTTTAAAATAACATAAAATTTCCCAAGGTCCCTTTCCCAGAATAAAAATCTGAGTCCGCTCTTTTTCTTTTTTGGTCCGCTCCTGGTAGGTAGAATCAGTTTTAGAGACTTTCTAGCGACTTTTAATATTCTGTCTAGGGGCTTGAGTTGGCAACACTGCCGATTTAGGATTCCGATTTAGGAGTTCGATTTAGGATGGTGTAATCGCTAGGTTCCTACTTCCTAGTTAGCTTGTTCCTAAATTGGCTCCCTTGAAATCGGAAAAGGTGTAATTGAGCCTTAAAAGCCACGCCTCTTTCTTACCGGCCAGAACGTTCTCATCGACGACGTCAGCCGGTTGCATTATTACCGGGCTTTGTTACCAGTTCGCGACGGTAGGTGTGTGACGATCGGTACATATTATATTGCATTCTTGCCTTCCGGTTTTATTCTTTTCTGATCTGTTCTAGGTAGAAAATAAAAGAAACGGTAGGTGTGTGGCGACGCTTACACAGTCAAGCATAACTCTGTTCTCTTTCTGTGTTATAGTGTTAAATTAATCTCTTACACAGTCATACTCCTCAGCACTTTTAAATCCTGGATATATTCTTTAGTTCTTGTACTTAGTTGATGCCAAACACAGTCCAGCTGTGATTGAAGAATTTTGTGAAATTTCTTTGTAATACAATTTTCTGTTGTTATTTCCTGAAATAAAAAATGGATGTTTGTATCAATAAAAATAATAATTTTGGAAAATCTTCAATTATAAGTGTTGCCATAGTATTAAAAATTTATTTATTTATTCGGGATCTCCAAAACTGTTCGATACATATAGGTGCACATTTTCTTTTAAACTACCTGCATGTCCAGTGTCCTGTTGATACTCTTGAGCTGTTTCACAGTGTAATTTATAATGTCAAGCAAGCAGGTTTGAATATAGCTCATGTTGGTAGTTAGAGGAACATGCAATTCCACCACTTGTGCCTGTCTGGACTTCAGACTCTTGATAATCGAGCCATGGAACCTTTGGATAACATGAAATTAGCAATGTTACGAGCTGGGTATGGGATAAATTATTTTACACCGATTATTAACCAAATATCTTATAAAACTCAAACAATTTATTTACACAAACACTAATTCTTTATTGATCACTATTTTGCCGCCCGCCCGGCCTATTTAAACAGTCATTGAAGTTTCCAGAACTTTGTCGAATCTGTAATGGAATGTTCTAGAAACATCTTTAAACTTCTACGCAGTACCATAATGGAATGTTCTAGAACGTAGTGGAATCGTCTAGAAACTTCGACCAAATTCTCGAACGTTCTATTGTATTATGGTCAACGTAACAGTAATAATTGGTAGTTTTATGGGGTTTAGACTTATTTTTCAATAACTTATTCTTTTTTAAATTTTATTTACTACTAGCTGCGCCCCGCGGTTTAACCCGCGTAGACCAGGATAAAAAGTCTATGCGTTAATCCAGGGTATAAGCTATCTACATACCAAAATTCATCCAAATCAGTCCAGCCATTTGAGCGTGAAGAAGTAACAAACATACACACTCACAAACGCCTTTATAATATTAGTGTGATACACCTCATAGAATGAATGATAAGTTTTGTTTATCTTTTAACCTCTGGTGCGGACAACAGCCACAATAGAAATGCGCGCGCGTGTTCGCGATGCACTAGTGCATCAGATCTACCTCACTAGTACACTTAAATGTAAAAGATCTTTTAAATTTTAAGTCCAGAAGGGACATAATATTTATAGTTTTAAATTGAAATGACAGAGATATTGATCCAGAGAAATCACTAACTTTCCTCTCATACAAATGAAATTCTCTATTTAAAAAAAAAACAAAGGGAAACATACCTTGGCCATAAAAATAATTCTGTAACAAACAATGCCCTCATAACTTTCTCCACTTGATTGTAGCCAAATGTAAATGATATTGGAGAATTTGAGAATGCCTTCACAAAACCAGTCTGCAAGAAATAAAATATTAAATTATTTTATGCAATTTTTTCAGATTTATTGAAAAAAAAAATATCAGAAACATAAGTACACATTTGTTTATTTACCTTATTATTTTGCCTATAAAGTCTCAGTGCGAATGCTTCCTGACATGACTCCAGAACCGTATGTGCCCTCAAAACAATAATACCAGTTATGTGTGATATGGGGACCCTGTTCTTCAGCAAGTCGACTACTAATATGCGGGTAGAAACGAAATGTATCCCTCCCTCTAAATATGCTTTTTCTCTGCAAAAAAATAAAGATATTCAGTAGATATGGATTACTGGATAGTTATTGAATAAAACTAAGCTTCCTGATCTTTTATTATCTATCAATTCAATTGCTTGTAACTGTGGGACTATATTTTATCTCAGTCACTCATTTCATCATGAATCCATTACTGTTATCCCCATGCTTCAGTACTATTTTATGGATACATCTGCACAAGGTGCTAAGTTTATTCAAGAGTTACAAAAACATGTAAACATAAAGAATAGTTTTTTCTCAAAACAAAGACATTACCTGTCTGTTCCAACATTAGGTAAAGCTGATAGGCCAAATTTTTCAGTAAAGTATTTTTCTTCATGATCACCACTGTTCAGTACAAATACCAAATGTGCAGGATCTTTATATATCCACAACATATTTGATATTATGTTGTTGTAATTAATCCCTCTGTAAATTGATTCCATTCAGTCAGTTACATATTAATACTGGGTCTTCATTGACTATCATGGTATGAAACGGTACTTATACATTTTCATTTTCTTGAGACTTTTAAAGTAATACAAGAGCATATTCTTATTTCAAAAATACTTTTCGTACTGTGGGTTTCATTTCATTTATAAGCTCTTTATATGCCTAGGGTAGCGGATAAATTCGTAACAGAGTTACCGCTCCCCTGGGCACTCCGGCAGGGAAGGAACAGGGGTGGGTTTTAGTCAGTAAGAGTCTGACACGGCCTCCTGCTCCACTCAGAGCGGGAGATGTCATTGGATGATTTCCCATCCCAAAAAAAAATCTCTTTATAAAAATATGTCTATTCAATTTGTAGGAAATCTATTCAGGAACACTAATTAGGAAGTTGGAAGCTAGTGATCACACTAGACTAAATTGAATTCTAAATCGGACTTAGTAGACTAGTAGAATTACATTGGGTAAATCGTGAAGTAGTTATTACACTATTCAATTTGTAGGAAATCTATAACAATAGCTTCCAATCAGAATCTAACTATTAGAATAGTAAGATTCTGATTGGAAGCTTCAATTAAATCTTCTGGTTTTCTAAATAGTTTTCCTACAAATTGAATACCTAGTGTAATAAGCGCTTAATTGAAACAAATAACAGTCAGTCTGGACATGTTAAAACTTGCTTTGAATTCTAATTACTATTAAGGTCGCTTAAGCTTGCAATGTGCGACCTATAATAAAAAGAAAAATATCTTTTGTCAAGCAAGACTCTGTCAATGAGTGTCAATATGAAAAAAAAATGGTCTTGTGAAATACAACGTAATAAAACAAATTTTATCAAGTAAAGTCGTAGTAATTTAATAGGTTATGGACTTATTTATCCAGAATGGAGTTGTCGAAGATTCAGATTGCTATACTTGAGGGTACAAATTGGATACAATGGAAGTACCGGATGTCTGCATTGTTAAGAGGCATGGGCAGCCTAATAGACATTGTAGAGGGCAAGACAAAGAGACCGGTTAAACCTGCATGTGGGGCTGGCGATATCGCTGCATCAGATATTTGACTCTTTATAATGACAACTTAATAAAATACAACAGGCTGGATAATACGGCATTGTTACTTAATAAAACAAACAATATTTCTGATGACTCGTTAGACAAGGTTATAAGATTCTCAACGTCTAGGGAAGTATGGGATGAATTACATAGATTATATGGCGTGAGCAAAGATCGTCTGTATGACCTATGTTTGCAGTTCTTCAGTTACAAAAAAGATAGGTACTGTTGATGATATTGCTAAGCATATCTTGAAGCTGAAAAATGTCTGGTACAGATTAAGGCAAAAATTAATAAAAGAAGAAGACTGTAAGGAACTTCCAGATATTTTATTAATTCGCAAAATCTTGGACACATTACCAGAGAGTTATTTTTCGTTCAAATCGAGCTGGTTGCTAATGTCGAAAAAGGATCGGACCATTGAGAATATAACGAGTCAGTTGTGTGCTCATGAAAAGACACTCTGCAACAACGGTAAAGAATGTAGTTGTGATGCCCTTGCGGTGAAAACATGGAAGAAAGCTTTTGAAACGGGTGATGACGTAACTCCAGGGACAAGTAAGAAAGTAAGATGCTACAATTGCAAAGAAGTTCTCGTATCGTAATCACGTATCGAAGTCTCTCGTAGTATCTTAAGAAAGACTGGCCTTTTTTTTTTGGGGGGGTGGGAAATTATCCAATGACATCTCGCGCTCTGGTTGGAGCGGGAGGGCGTTTTAGACTCTTACAGACTGAAACCCACCCCTATTCCTTCCCTGTCCTGAATGCCCAGGGGCGCGGTAACTCTGTCTCGAATTTATCCACAACCCCTGGGCAGGAAGAAAGACTACCCTAAGAGGAGTATATCTCGTCAAGTTGTAGATGACAACAAAGGAATTAACATGGTATTACTGTCTGTGAATTCAGCTGATTCTGACACTGGTTGTGACAAATGGTATGTGCATAACGGTGCTAGAAATCATGTTACGATGCGATCAGATTTGTATCAAGATTTTAAATATTTTGAGGTTGATCACACTGTCACAACAGCTGATGGAAATGTGATTAAGGCTGTTGGGCAAGGATCGCTAAGCATTGAAGCTGAGGTTAATAAGAAGATTGTCAAGTGCACATTGAGACATGTTTGGTTCGTTCCCCAGATAAGCAGAAATCGATTCGGATTCGATCGGTGCTGTCGACACAAGATAAGAATCCAGGGAGCTTGTTTGAGTCGCGCGTTACTTCTTATATAATGAAGATTGATGGACAAATTACAGTTACAGGTCAAAGAGAAAGATACGGAGGTCTGTACAGGCTTAACTGTAGGCTTGTACCACCATCTAAAGTAATTGTGAATTTGGTGCAGAAAGTTGATACGCTGCAACTCCATCCTCCATGAACGGATGGCTCATCAGAATAAAAGGCATGTGAGAAGTCTAATCGAAAAGGAACTCGATATTAAAACCAAGGAAATTGGAGAATTATGCGAAGGCTGTATATTTGGAAAGTCCCACAGACAGGGCCACTAAGCCAGGAGAACGCATACACACTGATGTGTGTCCATTCCGTCGGTCGATGTCAAAGTGTTACTATTTTGTACTGTTCAAAGATGAATTTCACCGCGTTACAGATATGTGTAGTTTCTTCGAGAGAAGCAAGAGGTACTTACATGAAAAACTGGAAGAGATGTTAACATATTGAGTGTCAATGGCGGAGAGTTTAACAATAAGATACTAAAAGTATTGACGGCTCAAGGAATAAAGCAACGATTGGTTATGCCATACACGCCAGAATAAAACAAGTGTAGTGAAAGGGCAAATCGTACAATTGTTGAGGCAGCGAGATCTATGATGCATGCTCATGAGGAACTTCCTCAGAAGTTGTGGGCTGAGTTAGTTAATACTGCCGTTTATATTTTGAACAGGACAGGTCCAACTGCAGTAGAAAACAAGTCTCCATTTGAGCTTTGAGTGGGTAAGAAGCCACAAATAAAGCACTTGAGGATTATCAGATCGCCTTGTTATGCGCATGTACCAAAACAAACCAGGAAGAAGCTGCACAAGAAAGCAGTGAAATGTATGTTAGTGGGATATGATAATGACGATGGTTACAGGCCCTGGAACAAACAAAATAATTCGCTGGTGAGATCAAGGGATGTCTCCTTCAATGAAAAGCCTTTGGGTTCGGTTGCTCCAGTGAAAGCTTCTATAGAAGCTGAATTTGAAATACCTTTAGAATTGCCACAGTTGCATGGTGTTGAAGATGATGTATTAAATTCAGTGAGTCAACCACAAGTTACTCTGAAAGCAGGACATTCAGACAATGATAGAACTATCAACAATAATGAAAATATCCATGAAGGTGTTGGTACCGAAATTGGGGACACTGAGTTGGTTGGTAGAGAAGACGTTCTAGTTGAAGATTTGGATGATTTTGATGACGCTAGGAGTTATGCTTCTGAACACAGTTTTGAGCTAGGGGGAGAGATAAGGGAAGTAAATGGATGAGGTGGAAATCCAAACCAGAATTACATCTCTGGCCTGAACAGGAAATCATGGAACATGGTGGAAGAATTCTCAGAGATAGGTCATTGTTTCGTCCACCTATTAAACTCAAAGAGTATGTTTTAAACATGGTTAGCTGTCACCAAGAACGTAGTTGTTATAGAGAAGCTATTAAAAGCTATGAACGGAATCTTTGGGAAAAAGCAATGGATTGCGAGATGAATTCTTTGAAGGAGAATAAGGCTTGGGTCCTTATGCCTCTTCCTAATAACAGGAAGGTTATACCGTGCAAATGGGTATATAAAGTGAAACTGAATGCTGATGGTTCAGTAGAGAAGTATAAAGCTAGACTTGTTGTAAAGGGGTATAGTCAGAAGAGAGGGGTTGCTTACGATCAACCTTGCAACCCCGTGGCTAAAATGGCAACAGTCAGGAGTGTGGCAGTGGCAGCCAATGAAAAACATGTCAATGCTACAATTTGATGTTTCAACAGCTTTTCTATATGGGTCACTAGATGAAGAAATTTTTAAGTAACAGCCCGAAGGCTATGATGATGGTTCTGGTCGCATTTGTTTGTTGAAGAAAAGTCTTTATGGCTTAAAACAGTCTCCAAGGTACTGGAATAAGCGGATTTTGGACTACTTTAAAGAGCTTCAATTCGAAGTTAGTCACTCAGATCCTTGTTTATTCATAAGGAAGACGCCGTTGGGTGGTAAACTGATAGTTGCCCTATACATATGTTAATGATGTTTTGGAGGCTGCAACGAGCCAGGATCTTATAAACGAGTTCATAGGACAAATGAAATCGTAAGTTTAAAATTACAACGAAGGCAGCATCATATTTCCTTGGAATTGAAATAGAGAAGACCGATGATGGGATAAAAATATCTCAGGAATCTTACGCAAAGAAAGTGCTGAACAGATGAGATATGGAACATTGCAGACCGGTAATTACACCAATAGTAAAAGAGGATCAATGTCAGGGTCAAGAGTCATGCGATGTGAGCAATTTTTTGAAAAACTACAGAGTGCATTGGCATATTTGATGATAGGGACTAGACCAGATATTGCATATGCAGTCAGCGTTGTTTCTAGGACCTTCGAAAATCCTACAGAACCGGATTGTGTCAAGTTGAAGAGAATACTACGATATTTGCAGTATGCTCCAGATAAAGGGATACTATACAAAAGACATTTCAAGACAGGTATTCTAGAGAGCTACAGTGATGCAGATCATGGCGGTGACTTGAACACAGGACATTTAACTACTGGTGTATTGTGCATGCATGCTGGAGGTGCTGTGTCATGGGTGAGCGTTACCCCAGCCAGATAATGTCACCCGGGCCTGCGGACGGCGAGCAGTGGGTAGCTCGTCGTCCGATCAGCACCAGGCCCGTGAGTCGACGGCGCGTAGTGTTCCACGCGCGCCTCAAAGAGATGTAGTCAGCCACCACTGACGGGACCCATCGTGGCCGATGCCTGCATGCCTAGGGGTAGCGGATAAATTCTGAAAATGAGTTACCGCACCGCTGGGCACTCAGGCAGGGAAGGAACAGGGGTGGGTTTTAGTCAGTAAGAGTCTGACACGCCCTCCCGCTCCATCCAGAGCGGGAGAAGTCATTGGATGATTTCCCACCCCACAAAAAAAAAAAGCCAGATAATGTCGAAATTAGTCATTTAAATAATCTAGATAATTAGTTGCCTAGCTTCTGTACTTGTTGCACACATTTTCAAATTTGTTGCACTTATAGTTTTTTAGTTATTTCACAAAAACATTTCCTGCTGGGCTTACGGTACCGCAGCCAGACATTTTCTTTCTTAATAGGAATATCGAAATAAGTATTAACTATATAATTAGTTGTCTAGACGAGGTAAATGTTGCAACTTATTTTGTATTTGTTCGTTCTTTGGTTGCGAAGTTATTCGAGATCCTGCTGGAGTAACGTTTGTGGTTTTGCTGGATCTCTGAAACGGATAGGCGGATTCTTATCATCTTTTGTACATGACTTCTTAAGAATTAGTTTTAATTAGTTGTGCAATAAAAAAACTAAAATAATGCACCGTTCAAAGGTTATTTAATTAAATGTAAAAACAATTCAATATGTCCTAACACTTTGAATAAGAGCTCTAAAGACTAACTTTAAACGTTATTTTGTAGCTTGTAACTGTTTTCAAATGTATGTGAAGTTTCATTTGTATCCTGCTAGGAATTAACAAATTATGATGAAATTCAGTTCTCCACGTTCATGGTCATAATGCGCGCGGAGTTATTTGGCCACCGATTAACCTGTATATATAAAATAAGTTGCAACATTTACCTCGTCTAGACAACTAATTATATAGCTAATATTTATTTCGATATTCCCATTAAAAAAGAAAATGTCTGGCTGCAGTAACGTTACCTCAGCAGGAAATGTTTTTGATAAATAACTAAAAAACTATAAGTGCAACAAATTTGAAAATGTGTGCAACAATTACAGAAGCTAGACAACTAATTATCTACATCATTTAAATGACTAATTTAGACATTATCTGGCTGAGGTAAAGCTCATGTGTCATGGATAAGCCAACGTCAGACAAGCGTGGCTATATCTACCACCGAAGCAGAGGTCGTTGCTGCAATTGACGGGCGGTTGCGGGAATCTATTTGGCTGTCCAGTCATTGGAAATATGACGAAACTGAAGGGTGTTCCTATCCTGAGAGTAGATTACGAAGCTGCGATCAAGCTAGCTGAAAACCCAGAGTACCACAAACGTCCTAAGCATATCCGGATTAGACACTTTTAATTTTAGTTAAACATATGCAAGATCACCACTGAAAATCAGCTTGCAGATAGGTTTACAAAAGCATTAGCCAGACCAAGGCTGCTGAAGCTTTTAAAATTAATAGGTCTTCATTGAGAGAAGTTGTAAAGAAAATACCTTTTGCCAAGAATCTGTCAATGAGTGTCAATATGAAAAAAAGATTAATAAATTGGTATTGTGAAATATATCGTAATAAAACAATTGTTATCAAGTAGTCGTAGTAATTTAATAATTACATGACTCAGAAAAAAGAAAACTGCCAATTACTATGTAAATAAAAAGTTACTGGGCTGTGTAAAAAGGTCATCATCTTAATGACCTTATCCTGTGTCGGCATAACATGATTTTTTCTTTCATTCTGTCCTGTCGGCCGTCACACTATCACTAACTCCCTTTTCTTTCATATCACTCCTCACACAATCCATCCATTTTTTCTTTGGCCTTCCTCTCCCTATTCATCCAACCTCATTTATATTCATAACTCTTTTAGTTACATATGTTTCATGCCTCCTCTTCACATGACCATAGCAAGATAAGCGGTTCTCTTTCAACTTTTCTGTCACTGGCGCCACTTTTAAACTATCTCTAATATACTCATTTCTCACTTGATCCATTCTCGTCACTCCACACATCCATCGCAACATTTCTCATCTCCACCACATGCAATCTTTTTTCATCCGTCTTTTTTACAGCCCAACATTCTGATCCATGCAGTACGACAGGTCTAATCACGTACTTCTACGTTAGATTAGGTTAGATAGTTGTTTTGAAAGGACATACTTTGCCATAATAACAAGTGCATCTTTTTCAAAAGCATCAATAAATATTTGTTTTTCGAAAGATAGTAAAGGATATTTCACATCGATATCATCTTGGCCTTCTTCAACATCAACATGGTCTATAATTGATACCATTTTGGTTTTTTCCAGCTTGCCTGCACGATACACTATTCAAATTCAAATCAAACAAAATTAAAGCCCAAACCCAAATCTCATTAAATAGCGAATTATTATCTTATTAGACCATCAGTGCTCTTTATAGACCTGCATCCAGAACACACACCAAAGAGACACACTGTCCCGTATTATTATTATACTCTTTGCACACACTTATTTCAAAATAAATATTTTTGAAAATAATGTCGTAATGAATGTGTTGTCATTTGTCAAAGTGACATCATTTTTTTTTTTTAACAGTTGTGGCTATGCCACTGGCTTGGTTTCAAGACCTTTAAGCCAAGTCTTAATTTGATCACTATCACTTTTTCTTTTTCCCCATTAGAATGCAGATGTAACACATTCTAATGTATTTTGCAGTATTTGGTAACAAATGTGTCGAGTCAGCCTTCTCGGCGAACTTCGCTGGGGTAGTCTTTACTACAATAAAATTCTCAGCTCCATTTTACCGAGATTGCGCCTATTTCAATGATTCTACATATTGTCCAGTTGCGTAGACACTTGAGACATAAAACTACACCAATTTTACATCACAATATCCACTAGGAATCAATAAGCGAATAATTAAAACAGACACTGAACTTCACCCGAGAAAATCCCGCCAAAAACCCCAAGTGACATCATATGCTTTTTTTTTTTTAATAAATTCGTTCCTGGCGGAACAGGCTAAGGTCTGTGACCATGCTGCCTAGTCATTAGTTAGTATTTTTCTTGAGTAGGGTAGATCTAGTTCAATTCATCAGTATGTTGACATCATATGCATCATAGCCACAGATGACTATAATAGTCATTGACATAAATGGACTGGACATGTTTGACTATAGAAAAAACAGTTATACAAATATGTGGCATATCGACGCCAAAATCATAAAAATACTGCTATCTCTTTTTAACTTTCTTAATTTTGCATAAGTGAAAAAGGCAAGTAGTATTTTTGACAGTTACTATAATGTCAACCCTTCATTCCTATCGTCATTGAAAAACCTATTTGCGGCCAGTTTGCCATTTTATCCTCTCGGTGTTTGGTACCAAAGTTGGGTACGTCAACTGTCAAATGGTCGTAAACAATGGATATATTTTGCGAATTTTTTTTTTGAATTTTCTAAGTTAGTATCGGATTTTAAAAAAATACTTTCGTCGAACCAGTATAATTGAGTAACAGGTATTTAGGCTTTCTTGATATTCAGGATTTTGGAGTAATTTTGCTGTGTTATTGCGTTTGAACTCGGTTGTTTAGTGGAAGTCGTCAATAGCAAGATGCCCAATTGCAATATAATCGGATTTGGCATCAAAAGAAGCGGAAATCACCCGAACATAACTTTGCACCAGTACGTATACCTAATTTTAGCTGAAATATCTTTAGATTTAGTTAGTAAACAAAAGATTCTGTATTCGTTGAAGAGTTTATGTAAAAAGCATTCATAATTTCCCGTTTTCCTTTCTTTTTAACAGTTGTATTTCATGAAATCATTTTCTTGTTTTTGTAGAGTTAGAGTAGTGCATGCATGACATTTTTGTTTATCGATAATGCTATATTATTATGGTTCTTTATTGGTTTTACGTTTTATTTTCAAGGCTGCCTGCTAATAAACGAAAAAAAAAATTGCTGGAAACAATCAGTGTTGTAAAAAAGATGTCAGCAAAAACAATTCATATTCTGTTCCCTTCACTTTGAAGAGAATCATGTTTCAACCGGACACTGAATACAGTAACACTGCGTGACGATGCTTTACGTTCACGAACCTGGTAAGTAACATTGTTTGTTATAAAATGATTGCGTAGTGGGTGATAAATGATGGTGATGACTTCAAGTGCAACACTTGCCTAACGGGCACAAATAGTGTGTTTGAGTGTAGTCCTAAGATTAATAGCCAAAATAAGACAAACTTGTTTATTTGGTTGCACTAAGTACATACTCCTTTTAAAGGAGTTTTTTAATGTCACCAGTAGTCTGGTTTTTTCGTTAATGGACTTTTAAATTATATTATGAGGACTTTTAAGTATATAAGCAGTGTTATTCTGTAAAAGTGTCCCTGTGAAAACTTGGGTGAGGTGAACATTAAGTGAGCTTATGTACGATTATTTAGCTTATTATCCACTCGAGACCTACTGAACTAGTGAGCTATTGAGCGAGTGAGTGAGAACTACACTCAACGACCGAACGAGAACTCTTCTCAACCTACAAATTGCAAATTAAATGAGGCCATTTAAAATAATAAGTAACAATCATAATAATAAAATTGAAAAACATCAAACATATTAATAATTTTATTGCTTGTTTACAGCCTGTAATACCATCAAATATGGCTGGCATTTTAATTGAAAGTGATCAAAATCAAGACGAACTCTCAACATCTGGATATGGTGCTCTGAATATGGTATTTAGTCACCAGCACGTCCGCTGCGCCAGGTTTAGCCGCTAACGTCTCCGCTGCACCAGATTTGGCTGTTAGCACCTCCACTGCACTAGGTGTAGCCGCTAGCACCTCTGCTGCGCCAGATTTATCGGTATGACTAGCTTCAGTTTTTCTTGTCATCATTATTTGCGAATTTGATCTCAATGATAATGTCATTGACTGAATTAAGACTGTGTGGGAGATATCTCTCGCTTCTCTTCAATATCTACTATAGCTTACTTTTATTTTATTTGATTTCAGGTACACATTTAAAATGATTAAGAAATTAAAGGACAAATGTAAAAACAGTCCAAGAAGGAAAGTCCAAAAAGAGACTTAATGAGAAAGTTAGGAAACAAACGAAAAAAATCTCTTCAGTAATAATTTCTGTCCCTTTTAAATCTTTGATAGATTCAAAAGGAAAAGAAATTTATTAAATTCAAAACCCCCAAGCTTTGTTTATTAATTAAAAGTGTAATATATATAGGTACATATGCATGAATTTCAGATAAAAATGTTGTGGGAAGAACTACTACTACTCTACTGAAAGTATATCACTCAGAAATTACCTGAACAAAATTGTATTGTGCAGAAATGAATGAGATTGATTTTTTTAATATAAAGACTTTATTATAATTATTGTTGACTTTTAATTAAAACCCAAAAATCATCTGCATGTTAGAAAAGATATGTGTTGGAGAAGTCCGTGCCGGGAGCCCACTGCGGATTCAGCGTCATTTGTTTTCTTTGAACTTGTTGCCTCCGTCTCGAAGGTCTACTCGCAAGGCTCTAGAATAACACTAACACTGTTACTTTTACATTTCATTTAAATTGACACAAAATATTCGATATACCGGATATACTTACTGCATTTCGTTTCTTGTAATAGCTAAAAGCATAAATTCCAAGACACTAAAAAAACTAACTTCACATAAAAAAAAAATTTTTTTCAAAAAAGCTGGCTGATAAACAAGTTGGTGGGAGTTATTTTAGTTCAATTATTGATTTCATGCAACCAACTACATCAGACTGCTTGAAAAGTGACTTGTTTGGAACTTTTCATTTGATTTTTTTTTTGAAAATGTTTTTCATTTTTGTTTTATACACTTCAGTAAGTTAGATTTTTGGAATCGCCTTCTCGAACCCTTTATTTTGATACCCCACCTAATATAGTTAGTCGACTTTCATTTTTGTCTTTTTCACAATTTATGGCGTCTGGTGGTCGCCATATTTTATTTTGATTACTGTCATGTCATAGAATAGAATAGAATAGAATACTCTTTATTATGTACACCATATAAATTACAATAAAAATATGAGGAAAACATTACATAGGGTGACACAATGGGCGGCCTTATCGCTAAAAGCGATCTTTTCAAGACAACCTTTGGATGGATTTTAAAGAAAAAAGGAAATACAGTACTGTAGGTAGTCTTAGGTGTACTATTTATAATAATATATACAATAAATACATTATAGATAAATATATACATTAATAATTATGAAACAAAACGCATAGAACCCTAGTAAAAACGATTAAAGAGAGAGGTAGTGACATAAGTAGCACTCTCAAGATTAAAATAAATCAATTGAAGTAAGAATGATCAAAATCGGCTCACGCTTTCGGTCTCTATAACACCTCAAAGGAACAAATATACATACATTTAATCTTATCTACATACTTATGCTGATAAACACATTACCCTCCATTGCGTCGCGCAGTCGGGTAAAAAGGAAACTACGTATTGCGGGGTTCTGGAAAATCACGGCGTTTCTGACCTTCTGGTTGCGAGAAAACTACACCTTAGAAGCGTTCTAGCGCTGCGTGTATATACTGTTTTGTTAAGACGACTAATTATTGTTTCAGCGCGAACATTAGTTAATCTTGTCAAAATGTAGCATTTGCTTTTATGATAGCCTCTCTATTACGTAGTAACATATTACCTCAATGCCGCTGGTAAAAATAGCCGTTGATATTGTACCATAACAATATGAAAACATTCTCATAATCTTTTATCGATGTTTTTAATAAAGAGATATCGATATGGGCTACCCTATTATCCGCCATTTTATCCTCTCAGTGAAGTGTAGGTATGGCACGTTTTTCTTGTAGGTATGCCCAGTCCATATGATTTATAAGTCAACTAGCGACCCGCCCCAGCTTCGCTCGGGTACAAATTATACATATAAACCTTCCTCTTCAATCACTCTATCTATTAAAACAAACCGCATCAAAATCCGTTGCGTAGTTTTAAAGATTTAAGCGTACATAGGGATATAGGGACAGAGAAAGCGACTTTGTTTTATACTATGTAGTGATATGTAGTGATGATAATAGTAGCAAGCTAATCCATTGCAATATAAAATTCATAGCACAGAATAAATATGCACTACCTACGGTTTTCCTAAATGTGAAAGCAGCGATGTACGGCAAAGTGCCTATCACATTGATATCAACTGAGTTACGACTCAAATTACACCTTTCGATTTCAAGGGACCCAATTTAGGAAACAGGAAGGAGTAATAGCAGTTAGAGCAGTTAGTGTCCGATTTAGTTTTGACTTCCTAAATTGTGTATGAAGATAGTGTAATCGCATCACTACGATTTAGAGCTGAGTGTTGCCAATTTAGCGACTTTGTCGCTACAAATAGTCTATATTTTGTATTTTTAAGAGTTTCCCAAGGTCCCTTTCCCAGAAACAAAAAATCTGAGTCCGCTCTTTTTCTTTTTTGGTCCGCTCCTGGTAGAATCAGTTTTAGAGACTTTCTAGCGAGTTTTTAACCGACGAAAAAAAAGGAGGAGGTTCTCAATTCGACCGTATATATATATTTAGATATATTTTTTGTGTATATTCAGCCCTCACTCCGTCATTTATGAACCGATTTTGATTATTCTTTTTTGTGAGATAGGGTATACCTCAAGAGTGGTCCCATGTCAAGGAAGTCAGGATCTGACAGTGGAAACCTGATATAATTGAGAGAAAACCTCGAAAATTGTGGGCACGTTTAGCGTTTCTGTATGTATGTTCGGCCCTCACTCCGTTATTTATGAACCGATTTTGATGATTCTTTTAAGCTATTGCATAGCTTCTATCGCGGGCCTTGAGCGTGGAGACCGAATCCAGAAATTCCGTAACGAAAATAACCTAACACCGACGTGACGATGACGATGAGATGAAAGTGTAACTTGAATTAATAGCAAAGAAAAAAAAACAAAGGATAAAAAATACTGCATAAATAAAATAAATAAATAATTATAATTGCATAAGTTGATAAAAAATGCTATGCAATAGCTTTACCGCGGCAGTCTCCGAGTGCCACACGTCTTTTTTTTTTCTTAGATAGGGTATACCTCAAGGGTGGTCCCATGTCAAGGACATCAGGATCTGATGATCCTGAAAAAATTGAGAGAGAACCTCGAAAATTGGGCACGAATATTGTTTCTGTTTACTTTTCATAACTTAATCAGGTATTTGCATTTAGGAACCATCACATCATGAAACTGAGCTGATTATGGAAACCATACCTTTCCTAAACAATAGAAGTTAGACATAAAAACTGGTTTTAGTCACAAATACCACTTAATATGCTTTGAAGAAAAGACGTCTTTACAATATTGGAGGTAACCTCAACTGGTCAACATCCTGGGAACTTCATGGAAGGATGGTTATATCATCAGCTCAGTGGCAAGAGGAATGATGAAGAATTAGAAATTAGCCTCAGAGTGTTAAAAGATGATACGAGCCACAAAAAATAATAAAATAATAAACTTTTTCACAAAAAAATTAACCGACGAAAAAGAACTAAAAAGCAAAAAATAAATAAACCTTTTAAGTCTTGAGTAATGAGCATATTTACCTACATAAAATAGCAAATTTTATATAAACTAATTTTGAGTCGGCGCCAATTAATAAAATGATTAATTACCTACTTACAGCCTTCTTCATTTGTAAGTACATAGAAAATTTAGATATTTAATAATCAGATTGTTGTTTGGCGCCAACTCAAAATTAGTTTATATAAAATTTTGATATTTTATGTAGGTAAATATGCTCATTACTCAAGACTTAAAAGGTTTATTTATTTTTTGCTTTTTAGTTCTTTTTCGTCGGTTAATTTTTTTGTGAAAAAGTTTTTTTGATATTCTGTATATTATGGCCTTTAATTTGTAAGAGTTGGCAATACTGCCGATTTAGGAGTCCAATTTAGGATAGTGTAATCGCCAGCTTCCTACTTCCTAGTTAGATTGTCCCTAAGCGTCGCCACGCACCTACCGTTTCTTTTCTACCTAAAACAGATCAGAAAAGAATGAAACCGGAAGGCAAGAATGCAATCCAAAATGTACCGATCGTCACACACCTATCGTCGCGAACGAGTAAGAACGCCTGGTAAAAATGTAACCGGCCAAAGTCGCCGATCAGAATGTTCTGGCCGGTAAGAAAGAGGCATGGCTTACGTTGCAGCTTCATATATCGTCACACACTGCCCGTTTTCAACCTGGTGCCGGTGATTTTGCCTCAGTCAGTACGCCTGCAGCTGTGCGCCTGAGAACATCTCCTGTTTATTGTTACCCGACTGCCATAGAAGGAGGGTAATGTTTTTCGAGAGTATGTATGTTGTTTATTTCCATGGGCAGAACCGGCTCTTAAAATATGACCACACCTTTCCGTTACACACTGTATGAATGTAAAAAATGGCCGTCGCAATTAGCTTAGTATAGTTGTATTGTTTTTGACTTAGTCATGTGGGGTATCAAAATAAAGAGCTTGAGGTGACGATTCCAGAATTAGTAAAAACTTAGTAAGAACAAAAATTTTACTGTTTTTCAGCCCAAAATCTCAAGTTTAACTTTTTTTTTAAGTACTTAGAACTAGTTGTTGTGACTTAGTTATCACATAAGTCGATTCTGTATAGTATTAGCTATACACACGTTTTTTTTATTTGCATGTAGCTGCCGGAGTTTACGAGATATTAAGCTTGAAATTGGCAACGGGACCCGGTGCTTGCGCGGAAAAATACCAGAGCGAACGAGCGGCGTAGTAGGTAACTTTTTGGCGTCTGTATTGACGTTTGACACAACAGAGATATTAAAAATCTTGCTTGGAAAAGCAGTAATGCAATGCAGATCAGTACATCAATGTCAAATCCTTGATCATCGTTTTTACGATTTATTGCGTAATAACGCATAAGTATACTCACGGGTATACTAGTACGTCTTTCGGCTTATTTGGCTAGGGGGGCTCATCTGTTCTAGGTAGAAAAGAAAAGAAATGGTAGGGGTGTGCCACGCTAAATTGGGTCCCTTGAAATCGGAAGGTGTAATGGAGCTTTTAGCGAATCCGCTTGCTTAGCGTGTGTTAGTTTTTTCGTGCGCGCACTCTAGGCCATAGTTGGCAAGTATTGGCAACACTTATTGCATAAACTCAGCGGAAACGGAAAGGGTGCCATATTGTCTACGCCTATGCCGACGACATTTTTCGCCATTCGTTTCGTTTAGCTTCGTTGCGACAGCTAGTTGCAAGAGTAGCGAACTAATTCGTTTGTGTCTGAATTTTATTTATTTGAAGAAAATTTAATCTCTCGATATTAGCAGTTGTAGGTAAGGATAGCGTGTTTTTATCAAAATTACCTTTTTCTATCTATTGATCGTCTACTTGCACGACTTCACAAGACTAAATTTTCTAGTATGCAAATGCAAGCCATGAATCAATTCGGAAATCGAGGATTTGGCGGCCCACCGCAGCCGCAAAGACAGAACCGTCGCGGTAATAACCGAGGAGGCTTTCGTAATTCAAGATTTGATAATACGCAGCAGAGGAATCAGAATCATGGGCAAGGAGGTCAACGGCCTAATGAGGTATGTGATTTTATCAAGATAGTACATTGATTTGATGGTTATTTTCGATTATTGTGTTTATCAGAAGCAATTCTTGGTTCATGTACATGATTTGTGTTTGTTACACGGTAAAAATCCTCTAGACAAAATAAGCGTCTTGATTTAGAATTTCCATGTTGGCGACGACGCCATTTTGTGTGCTTGGTGGTTTCATTGACTGGTCACTGGGATATTGATCACGAATGCGTAACTTATCTCCTGGTCAAAATCGATAATATTTATAGTGCCTTTCTAAAATTAATATCTATCCGTATCTTCTATTTTATATTTTGACTCTCGAAGGATGAAATTCTTTCACCATTCTGACCTAGTTATTAAAACCAGCAAAGATCACGAATGCGAAACTTATCTCCTGGTCAAAATCGATAATATTTATAGTGCCTTTCTAAAATTAATATCTATCCGTATCTTCTATTTTATATTTTGACTCTCGAAGGATGAAATTCTTTCACCATTCTGACCTAGTTATTAAAACCAGCAAAATATGGTGGCTAGGTAACTAGAGAGAAATACGTTGTTTACAGATGCCTTGGGACTGTTGGGACAGTATTTACACTATTTAGTTATTGAATTAGCTTTTTCCCACGGCTTCGCCTTGTCTTTTGTTCCACAGGAATCATGCGTTTTTCGGGATAATTAGTAGTTACATGGCACTCTGTAATAGTGTAGCTATAGAGCAGTGAAAGATTTTTCGTTACCATACTAGCAGTTCCAGTAGTAGTAGTCCCTAAACAAACAATATTTTGTTGTGAAATTACAGTCAAAACCGGTCAATCCGTCAGGGGGGTCGCGTCTCCTCCTTTAGGAGACGCGACAGTAGGTTTTTAATTTTGTCTGCTAATGAGGGGCTTGACGGGGATAACATCATTTAAAACAGCAAAATTATAAATAACACACACCACCTTTGGAAAAATAGTGTCTATAAATTAAATGTCAAGCACCAATTACCACAAAATAGTTATTGATTACAACACTATCAGGGTTTTTTACCCACAGGTGAAACTAATGTGGATAGGTAGAATAATGAACCCTAAGGTAGATTCTGAAATGTAAAAAAAATAGCACACAAGTTTTTTAAACATTTGCTGTTTTCTATGATTCTCATAATGTGACGTACCAAAAATCTAAAATGACAGATAACTCTTTTCTTTAATACTGATTTGTGTCAGTTTCTCTTAATATAGACTAGATGAAGAGAGCCAACACATTTTTATTCCAAAAACCTTGGAACTCTCTAAATGAAAACATTCACCATGGTCATCACTGGCCAAGCAAGTTTATTGTTCCCCTGTAGCCCAGTAATAATATACTCCTACAATTTTGACATACTATTTCAGAAAGCCAATTTTATCAAGATTTGCTTCCGAAATTTGGGAATATTGGAAGTATGCTCTTTTTACAGCTTCAGTTATAGGACCCTTCTTATTTGACTGGATAATTTGACACTGTCTTAACAATGTTTTAAAACAAATAAAATGTTATGATCATTTCTTAGCACACTATCAGCAAATGATAACCTGGACAGGACTGATCAAGATTTTTATTTTCCAAACGGAAAAAATATTTTACTCTAAATATAACGCCTCAAGTCCCTCATTAGCGGACACATTTAAAAACCTATTGTTATGTCGACGCGCGGGGCCTGACGCGTAAGGAAAAAATCAATTCCCTTTAACACTTCAGCCCCAGCGGAAAACCTGGGTTGTCAAAATGAATCCTGACGACAACCCGGGTTGACAGCCGATTTTTTTTTTTTATCACTGAAATAATTTTGTTTTTGTCAAACTCACTGGTGAGTTTCAGGGGCTGAGAGGAAAAAATAATTAAAAAATTAGTGCTCATTATTTATACATATGTATATTTAAGTTTTTGAGTAATAGAGGAGTATGGAAGAAAAAGACATGTTGCGCCGACCCCAAATAAATTGGGATAAGGGCAGGAGAATGATGATCATGATTTAAGTTTTTGAGTATGTACTTACCGGATATGTTCCAAAACGTATATAGGTAGTAAATAATGTCATGTATGGCACTCTGTAGAAATAAAACAAAATGGTCATAATTATGAAACTTTATTTTAAAAAAAACTTCATTTTAAACATAGTAGCAACTAGTAGTAAGATAATTAGTAAGTAATAGTGAGTAAGATAATTAGTATAATAGATACAATTAAGCCTTAAAAAAAACTTCATTTTAAACATAGTAGCAACTAGTTATGTGGTAAGATAATTAGTAAGTAATAGTGAGTAAGATAATTAGTATAATAGATACAATTAAGCCTTAGTGGAGCACATTTGTTCATCCACCAAAATTTTCTCTTTTCGGGATAAGTCTGACATTTTTTTCTCAGTTTTTAATATAGGTCCCATATGAAAAAGTCTGTCATGACTTGGTTCATCTCTAGGTTTGTAATTTTGGTTATCATTGAAATGAATGTTGACCGTATATTAGGTTGAGTGATCCGTCCAAATAGAAAACAAATTCTTAATCAACCTCAGTAGCAACAAATGGTTTCGAAGGATTCTTCTGAATTCTATATTTTGTAGACTTCTCGACAGTATGCTGACATGATCCTCATCAAAAAGATACAAGAAATATTGTAAAGGCGTTTTGAAGAACCCTTGAATGTCAAAGGTATAGTGGTTGAAAAGCCATCTTTCACCAGATACGAGGTGCATTCAATAAGTACCTAGCCTCATCGCCAGAGGGCGCTGTAGTTTCAAAAGAGTTTTACCACAGTGTAGCACATTCTTTTTTAATTCATTTTACAAATTTTCATTCCAATCCCTTCATTTATTTTAATTTGACAACTTATGGAAGCGAACGTGTCGATCGGTTTTACAAAAATGGAAAAAGAGCAATATCGTTCGGTGATTCGATTCATATTTTTGGAAGGGAAAACGCGCATCGAAATCAAAGAGCGCTTGGATGCTGTGTACGGTGACTCTTCTCCATCGAAGGCCACCGTCAAGAATTGGTTCAACGAGTTTGCACGTGGCCGTACGTCGGTTTTTGATGAACCACGTCCAGGTGCACCGAAAACAGCTGCTACGGAGGAAAACATTAAAAAAATCCATGATCTCGTATTGGCAGATCGCCGATTGAAGGTTCGGGAGCTAGCTGAGACTGTAGGCATTTCAGAAGGAATAGTGCATCATATTCTTCACGAGGAACTCGGCATGAGAAAGCTGTCGGCGCGATGGGTGCCGCGTTTACTCACACCAGAAAACAAGCGCAACCGTGAGACCACATCGGAGACGTGTTTGGCGCTGTTTAAGCGGAATCCAGCGGAGTTTTTGCGTCGTTTTGTGACCGTCGATGAAACCTGGATCCACTGGTACACACCAGAGACCAAGGAGCAATCAAAACAATGGATCCAGACCGGGGAACGTGCTCCAAAGAAGGCGAAAACTGTAAAATCGGCCGGAAAAGTTATGGCCACCGTTTTCTGGGATTCACAAGGTGTGATCTACATCGATTACCTCGAGAAGGGTAAAACAATTACAGGGCTTTACTATGCCGATTTATTGGGCCGATTCGACGCCGAATTAAAGAAAAAACGACCCCATCTGGCGAAGAAAAAAGTGCTGTTTCACCACGACAACGCACCGGTTCACACGTCTGCCGTTGCCATGGCCAAATTGGTCGAATTACGCTACGAATTGCTGCCCCATCCACCGTATTCTCCAGATTTGGCCCCTTGTGACTTCTTTCTGTTTCCTAATCTGAAAAAATCACTCGCCGGGAATAGATATGGATCGAATGAGGAGGTTATCGCCGCCACGGAGGCCTATTTTGCAGAGTTTGACAAAAACTATTTTTCGGACGGGTTAAAAAAGTTGGAGCATCGCTGGGCTAAGTGTATCGAACTAAAAGGAGACTATGTTGAAAAATAAATTGCCACTTTTCCAAAATTTTCGTTTACTTTTTGTAGGCTAAGTATTTATTGAATGACCCTCGTATATCTTCTTTTCTGCTTGTTTGTCTTCAAAGTGAGATTGACAGGTCAAACTGTCGAAGTACTTGGGTTAGATTGAAATATCGCCCCTCTAGTCGAACCCACTGCTGGTGTTCAAGCATTGATTTGACCAGAAACGCTGGGTTCAATAATGTTAGACAAATTGCTTACTGTGAAGCTATTTCCTTGAAGGTTTGGTCCAAGTAGTCACCCTGAAGTAGTTGAGGTATTTTCTCCACTTCAATTAGTACCAAATCACACAGTGTGATCATTTGTCATTATCACTATTCTCATCAGAAACCTCCAATTCATCTTCACTGCCTGAGGGTATATTCAAAACATTTTTCTTATTCCTGCTTCTGTGAAAGATTTGTGGGCCTTCATCTGAAATAAATAAAATATTTTATTGAACAGAGGCGCATATCAGGCACATACAGTTAAGTCCAAATAACTTCTTAAACGCTATACATATAATTACTATTATAAAAAACGTATCCCATAATAAAATAGAAATACAAACTTCGCTCTAGTAATTAGTTTTGAATGAAAACACTATATTTAAATTATTTGTATCTCACATAATGAACCTTTTCACAAACTGACCGCAAATTCAAATTAAATCACATTTACTGCCAACTATCACCAATGTGTAACTAAATGTGAACTACTATTATGATGTTCAAGATGCTTAGTTCTGCTATTTTTAACTAGGTGGCGTTACTTTAGTTTGAGTTCTTCAATATCAGCAATATTTGTGTATGACCCATATGTGGCACACCATGCGCTGTAGGCTTAGGGATATGGGACATGTGTTTTAGTTGTAAGAAGGTAGATATAAAACATAATTAAAAGGTTTTACCTATGAAGTTGCTTATTTTATGCTAATTTAGCAATATAAAGCAAGCTTGGACGCGAGCTTCTTGTTGTGGGGCGCTTAGTTAATGAGGTACTAACTTGTCAAGCTCTGTATTTTACCTCTTTTGATACAAATTATTTATTATTATTTTTCACATAATACATCAAAACCCCATGCTAGCTCAGCCGTAGTTTGAGATGGATCTGCTTGTAGTATTGCCAGCTTGTCATTATCAACTTTCTTCTCCAGGGGGCCAATGGGTTTTTTTTACCTTCAAAATTTCCTGAACGGAAGCGATTAAATCAATATTGTACAGTTCGTTCGAAGGTGGTGTTAGGTCTGTATACAGCATTGTTATTGTGTGCCTTTTAAAACGCATTGTTTCCAAATTAATAATATAACATATTAGTAATTTATTTATTTGAAACACATTTACACAAAATCAATGTTGCCCTGGCTCTGTACTAGGAGATCCTGTATCACAAGAGAACTGATATTATGAAAAACATGTATTTTTGTGAGATTTCATGGTTGTAAATATGGGAAAATACCTATTACAGAAATAACAAAACCAAAAGGAAATGTTGCTAATATAAAATTTATTTGAACTTACAATTAGCTAATCCAAAGTTATCACAGGTCAAATTGACCCATTTCATAAAACGGCAACTTCATAGGTAAAGACCTAACAAATATGAATTATCTTGAGGTAAAAGAAATAAAAGTTATTATAAGCTAGTGTTATTATAAAACTATCCTTTATGAAGAAAGGATAAAAGTACCAGTCCGGGTACCTGCCGCGGCTTCACAGGACTCACTTTAAAGGGTTAGAAACATTATGGGTGGTTATGACATATTTTATGACTAAATTATGAACTATTACCCTTTGTACTATAAAAGATTTTGAGTTTAGATTTGATGCATTTCGTAACTAGAAAAATTATAAATATCATGTTTTTTTAGACAAAGCCCACCCCAATTGTTGACAAGCCTCAACAACCAGCTCAGCAAAATCAACCTCAGGCTAAACCTCAACAACAGCAAGCACCTAAGCCTGAAGTTCAG